>SRMA01026777.1:15303-253096 GCA_007224835.1 Danionella cerebrum | reverse complement strand
ATCATAATTATCGATTATTCCCTCGACTTTGTAATTGCGATTGTTAATTACGATTATCACAATTTACATTGATTGATGGTTTACATAGCTTTATACTAATGTTAGAAGCAACTGCAAGCCAAGATTTTATTTAAAAATAAATAAAAAATTTTAAATCAAGCTTAAAAACAAGCTGAAAACAATATTAAATGTAATGTAAAGGTCTGTTTCTTAATCTGTTGGGATTTTTTCGATCATGCAAATAAAACCAGAGCAATGGTAGTTTGAAGTGCGCATGTCATTATTCTATCATTATTTAACATTATCGTGTTAAAGGGTTAAACTGATTTGTCTCTCACAACGCGATACTCTAACCATGCAGAATAAAGAAGGTTTATTTTTTTATAACCATGGCTTTGAACAATTACGTAGTCATGGCATCCATGATCTTGATCGCAATCATAAATACAATTAATTGTGCAGCTCTAAATACACAACCTTGACATTTTCCCCTCCATCGCTATGCCCATTTCTGGTCCAACACTGGCACTAGTCAGCTGCTACCAACTTATCAAAGACAGCTCTAAAAACACCCGCCCCCCCTATACACACACGGTCACTCCTCTAGAACACAGGCTTACTGCAAACCTGTCTTTCACTCATCACCCTGACACACTCGACGTAGTGGGGGAGAGAGAGATAGAAAGACCGTTTGTCTAACTTGGGGAACATAACGGGTGATGAGGGAGGCACTGGGTGTTGGTTTTCTTTTACCATGACAACAGCTGCAAACACATACAATTTGTTCCTGTTTTGAACATTTGTACACAGCTGTCACCAAAATTCTTAAAAGCTGACAACTGAGAGATTATTCCCACACTTCTTCAAACCCCACATCAGTCCATTTAGAAGCTGAAAACTCTTAAAAAGCACTTAAATGCTACTCAATGTGAAGTTTAGCTTGGGGGAAAAAACAGTATATAGATTGACACTGATTTTACTGGACCAAAACATGACGTCAAACAATGTTTATAATGTCTGATAATGTCTGCATGAATGCAAACACAAGCTTTCTTTCCAAGTTAAAATTTAATGTATTTTAGAGTGTGATTATGTTTTGCAATGTTTGCATTGCAAACATCTAGCCACCGTTTTTAGAGGCTCCAGTGGGAACAAAAGAAAAACAATGTCTTACTGTTGTATTCAATGCAAAAGGATTGTGTTGTAGTCAGTGTCGTAACGCAATATATTTATCATTATCTTCTATGTTGGTGATGTAGCCTTCAAACCGCCCATGGGGTTTAACTTTTATGCGTGAAATAGGCAAAATACAATGAATCCTATTGTGGTTGCTGAACTTGAACCCCACTGCGCTCCAAACAAGCAGACACAGGCCAGTACAAAGATGTGTCTCAGTCTAGCTACAAAAGAATCTGTTGTGATTTTGGCTGTTCTAGGAATGCAACATGGACCAAAACATCCAAGCTGACCAACAACATAATGTGAAAAAAAAGGTTCAACTACCTCTCCAGCACAATTAAAAGCCCAGAAAAAGAACCTTTTGGAAATCCCACCAAGTTTCAGCAGTTCTTTAAATGACATACAACTGAGCAAATCCAGGTGCTGCTTTAAACATATAAGGAGATTTTTGTGAGCTCTAAGATAACCGTATGTAGCAGCCCACTATGAGCACATTTAATCTCCCTTCGGATCGTAAGTTCAGTTGTAAACAAACAATAACCTTCACGTTCATAAATTATGGTTTACTGTGAAAAATGTCACGTCCAAATTGACAACTCCATGCTGTCCAATCTGCATACCAACAGCACATTATAGTATGTGAAATGACATTTAGTGTATTCCAAACCATAACATTAAGTGGTTATTATCAGTGATCCACTGTTAGTTTACTACTTGAGTTTCTGAAGTGCAGACAAAGGACATGATCAATGAACATAGATTGAAATGTTTTACATAAAAAGTCTCATCTCTGGTGATAATCTCTTTCAGTCTAAAAACTTATATCAAGATGTATGTATAATTTTTCATTGTTCAGCAACAATATCAACATTCACCAGTAAAATTTTGGATATTTTTCAACGCGAGTTATCCAGAACAAACATAAACTTGAGAATCTGATGAGACGATCGACAAACTTGTTACTAAGAGGATGTAGTGTGTCCAAGAACATGCACGATTTATGTGGGACACTACAGGCATCTACTCTTCTCCTCCACAAAAAGGTTACAAACTTTATGGGGTGTAACTTTAACTGAACACACCTTAAACTCTGGAAGGATAGGGATCTTTAAAACAGATCTAAAGCTGGATACCATACTCATGTGGAGTTTTTTTTTTTTGTATGAGTGTGTTTTCCACTTGTCAACAATTTGAAAAAACCAGGTAGGGTGTCAAACTGCCTCCCTCAGCTGATGTCCTCATACCATGTCTTTCACCTGAGGTGGCTCAGATCTAGATTGAAACCTGATCATGGAGCATTGCAATGCTTGGACATTGAAATAGCTATAACTCTCAATGCCCAATTACTTTTTAGTCACACTAAAAACTGCCAACAGTCCAGTTTCAAGTCGTTCGACTGTATCTCCAAAATTCAATTTAATAGTGTGTATATTCCCAATCGTCTGTTTCCCTAGACTTCAATTTCAGGCCTTTACAAAATCATTTTAATGTAAATCAGAGGTCATGGAAGCTAGCAGACGTGGTTCGGAGCAAGTAAAAATTTTACACCCAACATATTAAATCTGAGTATTTACCGTTACAAATACATGAGTGGCCCACATCACCCTGAGCTGCTCATTTGCATAGCTAAATCGGAATGCAAATTCATCCGAGCGCAGCAGAGATTTCACACCTAGTCCAATTCAAAGAAATTTATGTCAGTGGGGGAATAAATTAAGGATAAAGTTGTCTTCTGCCGTTTCAGCCAATTTTTGAGTGGACAGAGGAGTACATGTTCCAGCAAGTGAGGAGCAAAGTTCAGGTAAACAGAGTAGAATGAGTCCAAATACACAAACAAGAGACTGGATCACCACAGGAAGAAGTAACACCTCGCTGTATGGTGTCAGAACACACAGCTCCATGCGAAAAACCACATAGAGATACCATAAGACGAAGAAGAATTCTACCTTGTTATTCATGTATAGGCTCTGGCATTTATGGCCTAACAAACACAGCTTTTATATCAGTATCTTTATCTAAAATAGAGTTAGAATAGGGATTGTATAGTTTTTAAACGTTCAAATCAAAAGCCACATTCAGAAGAAGAAACAGTACAAAGCATACGTGTTGTTTATCATCAGAAATGGTATGAAACGAAGCTTCTACTAAATTCAACTCACTTACCCACCCCAAATATGGTTGACTGAACAAATAGAAAAAAAATTAAAAGTTTGGTTCTAATGCGCAAAATATGACAACTGTAAAAAGATATACTTTTGGTCTCTATTTAGTCATGCCAATGTTTAATGTAGGCTGCTTAATTGTTTAATTTCTTTTCAAAAAGTGATAAATGCAGGCTCTTATTTTCTGCAAAAGCTATAAATCCATCCAGCCAAATCCACGGGGCACTTCTCTATCACTGTCGTCATTTCTATCAGTTATGGTCATGCCAGTCAGTGAAGAAGTTTTCAGTGTTTTTGTCTCTTTTTTCAGAGATATAAAATGAATAATATTCAGGCACTTGTTCTGTCTGTGGGGAGGAAGCCCAAGCCACCCAAAGAAAACTCGAACAGGAACATGTTAAAAATAATAAAATTCAAGTGTTTTATAGGTCCAAGCAATTTCTGCCTGCAGAGCAAAAGAGAAAAGCCTTTGCCAAGTGGATAGCTGAACTGACTGCAGCAAGTTCTTTTTAGTTCAAAGATATAACATTTTCACATTAGTTATTGATTATAACTTCACAAAAAAGAACGAGTTGTAAGTTATTTAGAAAAACAGCGCAATATGAATACAGCCTTGTTTTTAAGGAAACGGGTTCGATACAGTAAAAGATGGGCACATTTAAGACTTGCCAAATGTATTTCTTGTTATTTAATATTAAACATACACACATGAAAAACGTGTATTTTGGTGGAATTCATTTGTGGCATTTGGATGAATACTGGCACATGGATTTTGGCAAAAATAAGCGTTTAAAACCCAACTGTAAATTAAATTGATCGCTTACAATTTGAATCCTTCATGCAAACCCTTTCTTAGGAAGAAAACACTCTCATATAAAAAAATTATATGAAGTGGGGTGATAAAAATAATAATACATTTCACTCCAAAAGTTTAAGCACCATGATACATATCTACGGTGTCGGTTTCAATGTGGCTTCTACAATTGCGTATCGGAATGTGAGGTTATGATAAGCAAAACTAAACTGGTTAATCCAGTGACGCAAAGTGATTTTGCAACAGGCAGCGTGGTAATGGGGGCCAGAACATTGCGGCAGAATTTGCGGCTGGGGTCCCTTTGTTAGAAGCAGACCACTAGCGCGTGTTTGCATGTCAATATCACGAGCACTTGAGTCCAACTATAGCGACTCGTGTCTTTGCTTGTGGTTTCCAAACCAATCCCGGTCTGAACAGAGCCGAAGAAGCCAGCGCTTAAATTACAAACAGCGCGAGTAAATAAATAAACGCACGCCACGAGTAGTTACCGTTAGAAACGCTGCTTGTAGCCACAGTTCAACATTACATTCACACTTCACTTCTAACTGAGCGTTTAGAATTAGAAACAAACGCGTACAACATTATCATGTGCATAAGTGCAGGCATTTAGGGAAACTAAACCAACTGAAACGCTTTACATGCGCATTCACTCTTCCGTTAAGCCTGTGGGGAAATCATAATCTGTAAACAAACAGCTAATTGTTATAATAATTAAGTCATCAGGATGCCGTAAATACTTCAACGACGTAGGGTTACTCATTGGATAAGTTAAATAACTTAAACATGTAACAAAACTACTCGAATTATAAAAAATTGACAAGCATCGAAAACACAAACTTCGACTCGTTAGCTACTCACGCCCAAAACACCGTTTTTAAGATAGCAGCGCAACTTTTTTAAAAGCTTAAAATAAGTACTTTCACCAAAGATGCAAGTTTGTAAGATCTTGACATGGCATAGACGTTATTATGTGCGATTTTGTGTCATGTAAAAGTTATTGATGTAGCTGACTGCTAACAGCGCTAGCGCCCAACACATGATGCGAACTAACGCTGCTCCAAATGCTGGAAAAATAGTATAAATATTATTTTAAAAGGCTTAAGTGCTCAAAACATCAGCAAAATGATTAACTTACGTCTGTTAGAATACGTAATATAACACCAGTTTGGTTATTTTGCCCTTAAGTAACACGTAACGTTAGTTTTCGAAGTTTGCGAAACACTTCGCAAACACAAAAGGTTCAGATTTACGCACGCATACCTTCATCCAGGAGCCTCTCCAGGTGTGTGAAGATCCCACACAGGTTCGGTAAACTCGTCATGAGCTTCTTTTCGTTCAATAACTGCATCAGATAGTCGGGACTCGGCCTCGGTCTCTCCTTCACCTCCATCTCCCCGACCATCATCTTTGCAAACAAACGGTCACAATCCTTCCCCCAGAAAATAAATCATAAACGAAAAAGTGACAAAGCTGGTCAAATCCCTTGTTGCCCCTCCAGACTTGGATAAAAGGGAGTTATTTAGGCGCAATCTTTCCGTTGTGCCCTTTCTCACCCTTCGCTGGAAACACGTTGTGAACTCGTCGGGTTCTTCTTGTTGGACTGAAATCGCGCTGCTGCATCAGGCTGCCAGCAATGCGCGCTCCACGACGAGATAGGAAGGCCAACCTACTTCACTCCCATTGGCTGCTTGCATGCTGCGGACGCGCGAGTAAACCAATAAGCGTACAGCAAAAGAAGTTGCTTATTCGCGACGGTTACGGTTGTGAGATGATGGACAGATTTTACAGCCAATAGCTGACAGGCTTGTGAACGCAACGACAGAGGACTGTATGTCATTATGAAACTTGGTGACAACACGTCTGAGACAGTGAGACTAGTGTTTGCATTTCAAGGCGTTATTACTTTAATTCTACGTGTTTATTACTCGAGTCAATGCATACACCTTTTGTCTCAATGACAAGCAATTGTAACATTATTTCAGTGTTTTTCGTTGAAAGTAATTATCGATTTTTAGTTTAATTTAATTTTCAATGTATAAACCAATAATCTAAACAAAGAAAATAGAAATATATATTTGGTTGAAAATTAACATGAATCAGGTGTGTCACATAGAGATAAAAAAGTAATATTTGAAACAAAATATATTTAAATGTTGTTCCTCTGACAAGATATTATACCATGAAGATTCAGCTTCACCTGACTCATTTCTTTTGAGAATCTTTTTTCATTTCTAAGCCTTATTACTATTAATAGAAACATGGAGAAAATAATTCTGGAGGCAGTAGAAAAGATTCAACATTTATCTCAGCCTAAAGTAAGACTACTTTTTTAATCAATGCCGCATACTATTTTAAATCCCTGCCGTCGCTCAACACATGTTTGTGTGTTTTAGTGAAGGATATTAATCTCACCAAAACCATTTATTGCTCCCCAACATTACTAGCACGGTTTTTGTTTTACAATTAATCCAATTAAGGAGACTTTAGAGATAAATCTGATGAAATGAGGTGATTGTGAGAGAGCATGGATCCACGAGACTGCACAGAGACTGGGCTACAGAGGGGCATCAGTCTTGATCTGGGGGTCAACGTCTGCAGCTGATTGGAAAAGCTGTAGGTGGCATGGCTGTGTCTGGAATATAATGTGTGCTCCCTCAAACCCTACACGCTTCAGTGTTATTGTGTCTTTACAAAGCTTGAAGACCTTAAGTGTGCGAAATAATTTAGAAGCATAAACAAAAGAGATTACGAGTGGGCGCTAGAACACCAGAGAGAAATCTAGGTCAATAGTGTGATCTAGAGAGAGATTGAAATCACACCTTGCTGAGGTGAGGTGAAGTGTGGTATAATCCCACTGGAATTGCAAGGAAGTGAGTGTGTGAGAGTGTGAGTGTTCATGGTCGGGAGAGTGAAAGCATGTAGAAACATGCTGAAGGAAACCGGAATTGGTCAGATGTTGCAGGGTTGTTGTGCTTTAGTCTGGAGCTCTGACAGCACTGACAGATCCCTTTTTACAGTCCCACCCAGTGTAGTATGATCACAGTGCTGGCCATCATGTCATCCACAGCACTATGGCTCCCCAGGGGCCTGCAGAGAAGATTAGACCAAACACACAGTCCTTCATCACTCACTCTGTCTTGATAGCTCACGTGATGGCTCACGCTTTATCTCTAGCATACTTGGCTCGGTAGCTATCTTTCCATTCAAACATGTGAACCTAAAGAGTGAGTATCATGCATTGAAAAGCTCAGTTTCCATCCCAACATGAGTAGAAATGCGCAAAATTTTTGCTAATTAAGCAAGGTGCAAAAGAGGAAAACTCAATTTATTTGTAACACCTCAAACCATGCAGATGTTCTATGTTATCACACATTTTTTGACAAGAGATTTAGTTAATGAAGGAAATTTTCAACCCTCTCCTCACATTTTGAATGCTTTCATGGTCAATTTTAGTATGCCACCTTGAGATCATTAACAAGATTCTCCCATGTAGATCTGAGCTGGGTTCCTAACCGTAGTCTTGGAAACTTCATGTGGTATAACCTCCCATGCAATTTGATTGACAATAATTTCTTCCATTTACTTATAGAAAAATGCTGTAAACAAAGGATGCTTTCACAAATATATAACAAAAATTAATATGTGACTTTGTTTTGGCATCTTTAGATTTTCTAGGATTACAGTCAGGTGCATGATCAAGTAATTATGTCAAACGTGCTAAAAATCAGCAATATAATGCGTAGGTTGAAACCCAGTCATGAACATGAACAGAAACAGCTGGGTAGTGGGCTTGAAACTAGATGGGGACCAGCAAAAATCTGCTACGAAGGTGACGTCTAAAACGTTATTTTTCAAGGACAGCTACTTACCCTTCAAAAACTGTAGATGTCCAGCAGTGCATTCAGCTCATAACAGGTTTAAACCAGTGGAAGACCGTCTGGAGATGTCTGACCAGTGGTCTTCATGGAAGAGTTGCAGTAAAAAAAAAAACATACCTCCGACATAGGAAAGGGCCAAGAAACTCAAGGATGCAGAAAACTGGGGTGCAGCAAAGGGCAGCAGGTGCTCTTGACTAGTGTATTTTAGTGGTGCAGAGTGGGAGTGGTCCGCTCGACTGAAAAAGCAGAGATGCGTAGCCAGTATATTTAGTTTAATGTATGTTTTCATTTAAAAAAAAAAAGGTATCTGTTTAGTATGCGTTCACAATATTCACTAAAGCATGATGGTTTTTCGTTTCTGCGTGTTCGATGAAATTTCAAATATAATGATGATAAAATGAAGATATCAATTAATTTACCTATAATTTTTATTGTGATCATGGACGGACTATGGAGCGAGGAGCTATGGAGCATGGAGCGGAAAAAAGCTATGCCTGAGTGGAGTGAAAATGAAAGGACCTGAGCGGGGAGGGCAATACTGTGATGCTCCGCTCCACTCTTGACCGTTGAGTCAAAATACAAAATATTTGACTATAGAAGAAGGCAATTTGTTCAAAAGTTTGGAGAGCGGAGCAATGAGTGCATGGTGGCGGTTCCTTGAATGTTTTGGGCCTCCAACAGAAAGTTATTAAGAATTGTATTCAGTGTAAACGTCATGACTGGATATGATGCTACTCTCGTGACGGAACACCAGAAATGCTCAACTACTAAACTGACTAATCACAGAGCCTACGTTCCGTCTATATGCTGGAAGTTATCATTTTTGGGAGGTGCAGGTCAAGCTACTGCACTTTGCACGACTCCCGCATGAGCGGTTCGAAGGCGTGACGGAAAAGTATAAGCTACAATGTGTCAGCAAAGTTTGTTCAAGAATTGTGTGCAAGTGTACCTAAAAGAACCGCTGCCGCTTTGAAGGCAAACCAAATATTGACTAGATTTATCTTTTGTTCATTCACTGATTTTTTTTTTAATAAATAACTTGCTTCCATTATTTGTTTACAGCAGTTTTGCACACCTGCCTCAAACTTTTCAAACTCCCCTTCCAACCCATTCCCGTCTTGTGTAACTCGTGTCCCTGACATCCAGAGATGATTGTGGAGCTAAATGTTTTTTGATTGTAAATAAATGTTTTAGTGTAATCCATAAAGATGATTTTGGAACTTGCGTTCTTTAAACAAATTGTCAAATACTTGTATTTGGGAACACAATTAGACTATTAAAAAAAGGTTCTTCACTTGTTCTTCGCAGATTTGCAGGTGATAAGAAGCATTTTTTTTGCTTTAAAGAACATCTTAAGCTCTTTTTTCAGTTCTTCGCTGATTCTTTGTTAGCGTATGAGCTTTTTTTGGTACTTGTGGTTTTAAGGTAGTTCTTTGTTGTTTTTCTTTGTTGGTCCTATAGATCATGACAAAGTTTATTTGTTTCATTTATTTCACGGTTGGCTCTGAATATCACTTTGGAACTTTTTATTGGTGCTGAATAGCATTTTTTGAATGTAAGAGCTAAATGATGGGAAAGAACAGTAACAAGTTTACTAAAACACAAAGGCCTATAGTCGGAAAGTAAATGTGTCTATGCTTATGCAAGTACCGGTTCTCGGGGGCAAGGGTATAAGCACAGCGCTGAGGCATTTGTGAGAGTGCAGAGCAGTGGACGATGTGTTTGCGTCTGATAAGAGCATCTGGCAGCAGAAGAGGAGGAGCGAGGATCAGACAGCAGAACCCCACCGAACTGGAGCATGAGAAGGAAAGAAAGAAGGATTTCTCCAGCCTCCTGCCGGAAAACCATCAGCCTCCTCTGAGCCTTCTTCAAAACACACCACAAGCTCATACACTGCACACCAGCACGGCTTTAAAGAGACTCTGTCTGATATTAGAAATGACAGCTTGACAAAACAGCTCAATTCTGCTCCAGGTAAGAACAGTAGAATTGCAAACATTCAGCCTAGGACTTCAGGTTAAAATGCTACGTGCAGTATATCGTGAGTCAGACACAGATTTGCATACTCTATGGCTGTTGATCTGAAACCAAGCTGTTTCAGTGATATTTTGAATTTTGTCTGTTCCGTGGAGATCTGGACTTGAGCGGTGCGGGTGACACCTCAAGCATGACGTTAGTCCAAGATAAATCTCCATTGAGCTCAGGGCTTCGCACATGCTCAGTTGCTGGCGCTGGGTTTCTTGTGGACCCTGTCAGATGCGCTGAATATAAAGAATAGGTCCCGGAGGGGTATTTATTCCTGCTGCTCACTCTCCTGTACCTCCCCCATCCCCCTCACACTGTTGCTCCTAAAAGTTTGCCATTCTTACAGTCTAACACTTTACTCCCTACACTCACATCAGTCACCATCCCTGTTATATAGAACACTATTTATACACTAATTAACAGCCATATCAAGCAAGCTATAGAGAAAGACTAAAAGGATGACCACCCAAACCCACTCATTCCAAACGTTTGTGAATTTCTTTTCGTGTTTTTTGAAAAACAACAATATTCAATTTATTAATTTAGATCTTTCTATAATCACATTAATTCTCATTATGTGCGGGCGAGGACACATTTACATTTGCTTTACTAATCCTTCCAGTGATGTTTTTGTGAAACAAAAAATGAAAAAGTTAAAATCCAAATATCTTGGTGATAATCTACAGAACTTTCAGGAAAAAAGGTGCCCACCTGATGGCTCCAATGACACCCTTTACCCTCTGGGAAACCAACGCTACACCAACATCTTGCAGTACTGCTTGTTCTCCCAGAGCTAACTATGGCTACAGGGGCTTAAGCCTTGTCTTCATGTATCAAGTTAATTTTAAAACTGGTATTTTTCTGTCCGTCCGCACATAACTGTTCATTTTTGAAAATGATTGTGAAAGTGAATCGTATTTGAAATGCTCCGCACCCATTGTGGGGGTGAAAACTGTGCTTTTTGTGTTCAGGGGGAGGAGTTTATTGTTGTCAACACACTCTGTTACTCTAATGGAGGCTAAAGTAAGGACATTGTTGCTGTTTATTCCGCTAGTGTGACTTACAGAATGTACAGGATTGCATGCACATGTTAATGCTCCAGTGTTTGTGCACACACAGTGCTGAATAATAATTTTAAAAATGCTATGAATCGACTGCCAACTTTTGGTTTGTTACAATCAATACAGTGTTTCAGCGGTTTTTGAGTGTCCGTGTGGATGTGGTGTGTGTTTTTTAGTACATAAAAAAACCTGGGTATGTGTGGAAATGATCAAGATTATAAAGAAACCTATTAATATCTGAAAATATAAAACTGAGCAAATGATGACTGCATCTATTCCTTCCACTATGTTGGGTTCAGTGATTTGAGCGGGGACTCCAAGTCTCTTTACTAGCCCCGATCGTTGCCATAAAACTGATTTGAGGGCAAATCCCAGCACAATTCCCCCCTGTGTCTGTTCTGAGCTGTTCTGATTTACAGGAGTAGTAATCAAATCCAGATTGAACTGAGTTCAAATGTTCCAGAAATCTCAACTCACTATAAACATCAGCTCCTGGGACTCAGAACAGACACAAGTCAGATTTTCCCTGAGCTGCAAAAGAAAACAAATACTTTGATGAAACAACACATCCACCTTATTACACTGCATCAGCATGATATTTTAGTTTCAGAAGTAAATATGAGGTAAGTAAAACAAACACTTGAGATGAATGAAGTATTAATCAAAAAGAGGATAACATAAACACTATTCTATGAAATAAGAAAATGAACACACTCACAGCACCGGTTTCACAGGTAATAAAGTATAGAGGTTGTTAAGCATGAGGGAAGCCCCTGACTGAGCGTTTGTGTGTATATACACGCACTCTGATAAATGAGCGTTTCATTCACACATTGTGTTCTGGCACACCGCCTGCAGCTCACGGATTTCAAAAGTGCACAATGTTGCTATCTGAATACTTTTCTGGTGCTTCTGCTATCTTCGGTGTTATGCTGTGCACTCTCCCTATCCATGCAGGCTCCTGTGTCCAGGATTACAATACACTTCATTTAAAGGCACATTTAGCTGCAGAATATTAATTTTTTAGAACAGGTAAATAAGTCTGGTAAGTGTTGTCCCAATTTTCTCTTTCTTCATTGAGAAATAACATGTTCTGCTGCTATTGCGACAACTTAAAATTTGGACATGCTGATTTTTTTTCTGTGAACAGATTACAATCAAAAATGTATTTTGGTGACAGATTTTTTTTTAGTTCACTGATTATTTTGTCTTTATTGTAGCTTATAGCCTAGAACTCTTGGTACATCAAAAGCCATGGAACAAAGAGTTCTGGTGCATTCACAAACATGGTTGAATCAAGATGTATTGTACGCAAATATATTTCAGTGCAATTGGCTGATTAGCTTACAACAGGTGAAAAGTGAAGGCTCAAAGGAAGTAATGAGCTAAGCCAAGTTTATTATCAGTTTAATGCCTCAGTACACACATTAAAAGATATCACAGTCTTACAAAATGTGAGTAGCTTTTAAATAGGCAACTAAGATGTATGCAAATATACAAAAGAACGATTTGACAAAGAGTTGACCTAAAAGGACAGAGATATAGATGTCGAGAATGGGAAAGCAGGAGTGTTGAAATGGCTTGAAAAGTAGGGAGGCATATTAAAAAGCTCAGAGCATATAAAATACCCTGTTACCACGGATACGCTCAAGCGAGATATTCACAAAGCATGTTGTTTAATGTCCTAGTAATATTCTCTGGTTTGCCAGTGATGTCTATTAATTTGATCAGTTTTTTTGCTTATTCTATTAAACTGACAATTTACATCTATTTTATACAATAAAACATGCCTTATATTTTATTCGTAATGCACTTTCCATATATAAGGAATATTATACGCAAAAGTCGCACTATTCAATTGTTTCAAGGTTTTGTGAACTAGGAAGCCAAAAATGTGTCACATATATGGCTAAGCAAGAAATAAATATAAAAAACTGTTTTAAACGCCATTTAATTTTCGATTTTGTTTAAAAACAGCTTTACTTTATACTAACCCCTCCCCCTCAAATGACAATAACTAGGTTCACCTGCACATTGCACACCCTTAATATTGCACACTTGTTTATCAACAAAGAAAGAGATAACAAGTTTCGATAGTAGCATGCATTCTTCTCCAGATTTAAAAACCCGATAACATTTTAAAATAGGCCCAGAGGATAATCAGGTGTTGTACCCAACAACTAAACCAGCTTCCGCTGAATCCCGAATAGAGTGGATATGTGATAATTTGATTTAAATATTGAATTACAGTTTTTTTTTTTGTGTGTCAGTTGATACAATGTACTGTATTCGATAAGTAATGTGTTATTGATACAATTTTAAACCTCATTAACAAGTAGTGCATTACTGTTACCGGTACATAGCTGTCCTTGCATACATTTGGATGGACCTTCGGTAGAAAAGTTTAGCATTCTGGTAATTAGATTTATTGTTATTGTACTGCCACCCATTGCCTCTTCATGGAAGGTTAATTTCAAATGCATTCTAATGGAGGTATTGTAGATATTTTTATATGTTCATCTGTTGGGCAGAGTGAAATAAATTTTCGTCATTAATTTATTTTTACATTTAACGTTAATGCAAAATAATGTTAGCTTGTTTGGCTGAAGATCTAATACGTCAACTGCGACCCAGAATGAAATTGATATTTTTTTGTGGGCATATACAAGTGCCCACTGGAGGCTGTGGCTCTCTCTCACTCTCCAGACACAGAGTAGGGGACGCACACACATTAAGCAAGGTATAATGTTATTGTCTATCTGTTTACAATTAAATAGATTGTCACTATTGCTGTTTCCATACACATTGACTGCAGAGTGGTTACTATTAAAGAAATGTTAACATTCTACAAAAGCGAAATGCTATTTCATATAATAATATTTGATATACTAATAAAGTAATGGTTGGGCTATTCATACAATTGGATGTATGTGAACAATGCAGGTAACAAAGCTGTTCATAATTATCGTAAAAATACTACCATTGGTTGGTGAACGACAATTAGAGAGCAAAGATGTACAAAACTATTATGGGACACAATTATTCTCAGATAAAAACTGTAGGTTTTAGCAGAAAGAATAAAATAAAAGAAAAGACATTTTAGTGGGCTGGTATACGAAGTTGAATGAAAAGCCAGAGGGGGTTTCTGTGTGCAAGGAAGCACTGAGAAAATCGGAAGCCAAAGCAAGGAAATGTTCATTATCTAAAAAAAACAGAGCAACATTAGATCAGTGACCTTCCGAAAACTGCAGGTATAATTAGACTAAATTATGCTGCAAGAGAGAGCTTCAACTCTGAAAAGTTTTCTTCTGTGTGGTCAAATTAATGTCTGTAGAAGAATTACCTTAAAGCTCCTTAAAGTTACCTCAAAGTTAAATTATATTTTTGAGAATTTCCCGATAAAATAACCACATTTTACAATTGTCCACACTGTTTTTGACATTTGTCATTATTTAAATTCTATTTAATTGAAAAGGAAATGCAAGTTAGTTGCTACAAAAAGATTTATTGACCTTCTTGTGTATGTTTATCTCAGCAGAAATCTATTTGTAAAGTCCCAATGCATTGGGGCTTTGAAGTCAGTAATAAGCAGTGCATCAATGTGAGTTTGCAAATTCATGTTGGAATGAATGGGTGAGTGGGGGTGTGTGTGTGTGTCTGTGTGAGCTCTGCTGTCTCTGGTTCAGTTGAGGAGGCAGGACTCGTAGGTGGGCACCATGTATTTGATGTTGATGAAGGCGTCTTCGCCTCCATAGCTTTCAAACACCTCCAGCGTCTCCTGAATCAGATCACCGATGTTCTCCCTCTTCTGCTGACTATAGTCAATACCATCACCAGAATTTTCTGCACACATGCAACACATGAAATGGTTAACATTGTACTCTTAAATACATTTCTTCATGTCTGTTTTGAATAGTAAGTCTTTTCTGGTTCTCTTTGCAGAGCTGTGTTTCACCAGCACACATGCACATGCTTGTGCTTTGGGGTTTTAAAGTGATCACGGTTGCTTTATTTCTTTTTTCTAAACTCTTATGATTGATTGTCTGGGGGGTCTTGTGCTTTAAGTAATGTTGATAAAAATGTATTTTTTTTCAAGGCTTCTACACACTGATCCAAATTTTTTAAAACCAGTGGCGCCAACAGAAGCTTTGCCATATTGGATTGACTTTTGCCAAGGAAAATGACCAATGAAAGCTTTTGATGACGTGAGTGGGACATAAAAGAGATTCAAGTATACCCTGAGTGCCACTCACATTGGATTCATACAAAGTGACATTAAACATCAGTGTACAGTCCGTCTGTCTTCTGTCCCGTTGTACAGTCACTCATAAACGTGACACTAATCAACTTTTTTTTTGCCGACAAACCTCACCAAAATTCACAGCTGACCTCAAATCGACAACACAGCAGACCTAAATCGAGCTACAGAAATTAGATTAATATCTTGGTAGAAAAGTTATTAATATCTACAATTTATATTAATAAGTACACAGTGAGAAAGTAATGAGTAAAGTTAACTGTAGTAACTTTTGTGTAAACCGATTATCTCTTTGTCAGTAAACCCTATGCAAAAATTGTTTATTTAGTAGATTGATTTAAGTATATATATATATATATATATATATTATTTTATTATATTATATTAATATTTAATATAATAATAACACTTTGAGGCAATCAGTTAAAATTAATGATTTAGAAATTCAAAACATGTGCATAAAAAAGGGAGATTGTTTATGGGTTTTTTTTTCAAGAGAAACAAATATTTAGAGGCATATAAATTAAGAGTTTCAGCGATCCAACAACACAAGGATGTAAAACACAGCACTTGAATGGACTGCTGTGTGGGCACCCCATACGCTGAAGTGTGAACAACCCAGAGATTGATTCAACATGCTGCACACTGACATGGTCCAATGCAGAAACAAGCTGAGAACCACTCAGTGGTGGCCCAAGTCGGACTCACACGCACTCATTCAAGAAGCTCTGATGCCTGATTAACAAATCCCACCGGAAATCCCCAAATCCCCAGCAATTCACCAGAATGAGAAACGTGTGTTTGCTAGACATTCTTGTGTTTATGTATCTGCCGCTCTCTGACATGGCATAAAGGAAACCCATCAATCACTAGCTAACCTACAAGAACATACATTTCACACACAATCAATAGGTTCCCCACTCAAAACCCACCAAACAAACTTTCCTATGAGGTCACAGGCCCAATTACACCAGCACAAGTCTGAATCACCCTCACACTCAGAGATGCATCTCGCTGTCTCTCCTGCTGGCTCATTACAGGAAAGGATGACAGACAGATGAAAAGAAGAGAGTTAAGTAGTGAGTCTCTCTCTCTTCTAGCATGAGCAAGTACGTGTTTACTGTCTAAAGCCATATAACGGAATGTCTTCATCTGCTTTATTCATCCCTGACTAGTGGATTGTTATCATGTTCCCCACACCAAGGCTTCTGAAATCACAGCTCTTAAATAAATAAATAAATTTAAACAAAATCTTGTGATTTGGACAAATGATCATTTGTGTGTGAAGAGTCCTCTGACAGCAGCTAGGTGGCCATGTCATGGTATGTTCTGCCATTCGCCACTGAAAGAAGTGATACTATCAGCTTATTTGATGGGAAAAGACAAGCTTCAATGCATGTTTGAATTCAAAATCTCATCAGATTAAAAAAAAAAAGTTTTGAACGTATTCAATTAACATTCCCTCAGCCTTTGTTATGTACAATTACAGTTGACAGTTGAGTTTTAAAACTGTTTGATAAAAATAAAAAGTTTAATCATGAAATGTTGGAAATTAACAAAAAGCATTACATTTTTAGGAGTGTTTTTGAACATCCTCTTAATAATTCCGAACTGCATCAAAAGAATCAGAAATGATCAGATTTGAAGAAGAAACTTGAAATATAAAGAAATACCTTGAGAATTTTATTAATATACTGCATTACAAACAAAAAAGGTTGTCAAACTGGCTGAATTATAAGTCAATATAAAAAAAAAAACCTTTTTAGATTATATGACCCCACTAATGGGTACTATATACTTAATATTTATGATATAACTTAAACTAATGCCACAAAAATAAATACACAGTTCCAAATCACCTCTACAAATATCAAAAATATCCATACAATATAAAAATAATGCTTATGTAACAGCGTAACCCCTGTTCCCTGAAGAAAGGAACGGAGACATGTTGAATGATCAGCTACAGGAACCTGCAAATCTACTCCACCATGTGTGGCAGGCCAATGAAAACACTTTCACTGCAAAGATTCGCATGAGCACCAGTATAAAAGCCAGGTGCTTCACTCTTCCTGTGATGCTGGAGGACCCGGATCCACTACCCGAACTCAGTTCCCTTTGTCATTCACTAACCGAAGGTACACATGAAGCCATGTTCTCCATCTGCCTCAGGCCAGGGGTCCTTGATGCAATTATGACAGGGAAGTCACTTCATGTTTTTAACCTAGAAGTATACGACTCAAACCTGGCCTAAGCCAAAACAGAAGGAGAGCACCCTCAACAAAGACCGCACGAGACCTGCAGGTACTAAATGAAAACAAATGACTGCTGCACTTACCAGACAGCAGAATAAACACAGGAGACTTACCAGGAGAGGTGGAAACAGAAAACTCCATTGGACAGAAAACTTACCCACACAGGGAGATCCACCTGTGAGCATTCTGCTCACTTCTGATACCAGCCTTAAGAGGAAAACGCGGAGGTTGCTACTTGGGTAAAACTGTAAAATATGGATGAAAAAAAATGAGAAAATAGGGATAACAACAAATTTGCACAGATTTGAAAACAAATCTTTAAATAACTGTTCAGATCCATTCATCCAGTCAATAATTACATATCTTTAAAGACATTGGTGCCGTGACCCGGATGGAAGTGTGATGTAGAGGGAAGTAAGATGTGGTAAGAGCCTTGTGTGTTAACCTCTCCTGGCCTTGAGATGCCAACTACCAACTGACACTAGCAACTGTGATCCATTATTATCATGTCTCTCTCTCTCTCTCTCTCTCTCTCTCTCTCTCTCTCTCTCTCTCTCTCTCTCTCTCTCTAAAATGCTTGGTTCAAATCCTGTCTCACTTTGAGGTGGCTAGAATCAAAGAGGTCACACACACATGCACACATACGCATGCCCATGCACACAACGTTGTCATTTTATACGTCTCTAAAGATTAGTTCACTATTCATGTTTGCTAACAGAATAAAAGCTTTAAAGAAGCATCCGCTTCCTAGTCAAGCACTATATGGCAAGTTGGCTTCACTTTAACGTGTGCACGACTGTTCACTCTGCAGTTGTTTCCCACTGGCCACACATTTCCTGAGGTAGCACGCTTGAGTGGCGCAGTTTCTGGACAACAGCAGAGAAAGCTGCCAATCACACTGCAGACACTACCTCATACACACATCAACACAACCCTCAAACGGAGCAAAATAAAATCAACTCTTGCTATTAATCCTGCCTTCAGGCTTCTGTTGCCTCCCCCCCTCTCTCACTCAGCATCTTTGTCAGTCTGTTTTCGCCAAAGCAGTGTTAGAATGAGAGTCTAAGCAAAAAAATCCTCACCAGAGCCCTTTAAAGAAAAAAGGTATATGTAGAATGCTTTGAAGTAATAGAGCTCCATTTGCCATCTGTGCATAAACTGTAGTGATATGCTTCTGTTTGGAATCATGTGGAGTGTTTGGAATCTATAGGGCTCAGGGGTAATGTGAAGTTCAAGCAGCAGGATCTTTCTGAACCTATAAAAGATCACCTATTAAAGAAACAATTATCTCAAGAAAACAAGTAAACAAACCAAGTTCAGCTGATATCATTCCAGTGATCGGGATCATATCTTTCAAAACAGGCTGATCATCTGAATGATCAAATGTTAAAATATACATGTTTAATCTGTCTAGGAAACTACAAAAATAGCATCAGTCAGAAAAAAAGGATGTAGAAGGAGGTGCAACCAGAGACAGAATCACAGGGGTAGGCATCAGGTGAGAAGATTGCTAGTCCTTTGCAGAAACAGATTTGTAGAAGGAGACTGTTAAAGCACACAGCACCCAGATGAGGGATGATGGGTAGGTGAGTGAATTATGGGGCAGTCCACTGAACAATGCAGAATTTCACCGCAAGCAGATGCTTCCTTTAAGAGCTTGCCCACAAAACAGCATCATTTTACAAATAAACAATTTACAATATAACTCAGCAAATTATAACTCTATAGTCAACGTTAAATGTACATTTGCTTGATATTGAGTGAACAAAATTGTTCATGGTTCTAACCACTCCATTGTGGTTGCTCAATTCGCATCACGTGACTCGAACTCTGTCGGGAACGGAATCTGGAAAGTGTCTGATCATACTTAGTGGTTGCAAGTTAAGCTTGACTGGGGTTGAGAGGGTTGATTGGAGAGTCATGGATGTGAACTGGATTCCTGGCAGTAGTTGGAAACATGGTGATAACTTTCAGATTCATAATATGCTTCAATGAGTCCTTTTGACAAATCATATGTTTTTAAAGATCTTGCAAAATTCACACTCTTTAATGTTGAAGGTGTATCTGGGTGGTTGACAAATAACACAAATGTGATTATCTGTTGTATGTACATTAGGATTTCGACTTGAATGTTTGATCCAAACAAAGAACATCATATGGTGTGATTCCCGTGTCATAGGTGTGACATTCAAAATTGTGACAAAAACAGTTTGTTTAGTGGTAATTCATGTAAATATTGACAGAACACAAGGAAATTAGTATCAATAAGGTTCTCTAGTATTTCTTTACTGTCATCATGGGGTTTAAGATAATTTATTGAAAATATTTTGAAAGATTTGAGGAGTGATGCCTGATGATTTAGAAAAATAAACCAAATTTTCACAATGAATGTCAAATAAGAATGCAGCCATGATAAAATTTTTGAGGAAAATGTGTACTCGATTTTCAATCAATATGAAAATATAAATACCAGATGACACAACATCAAATAGAACATATTTGCTAATTTAAGATTCAGAAAAAATAAATTCTTCCTTCAGGCATGACATTTGAAGTAAACAAAGTTTTTTTTTTACGTCATTTACATAAAAAATAATTAATGTATTTGGATTACTGGTTAATGCTAATGTATTCACAATTTCTGTTAATTCGTTTAAATGGTGAATGTTAGCAGAAATGTTTAAGGAACAAAGTAATATTGAAAATAAGAGAAAACTGAACAGAAACATTAAAAAGCAACTTGGCTCAATAAGATTTCTTCCTATGCATGTGGGCAGTTCTTGGCCTGATTTCTTTGGAATAAAGACCAGACGTGAATCACATTCCAGCAATGTAGATTAATTTAGATTTTGAATCTGTTTGAGAACTGGCGACGTCTTCATAAAAAAATATACATAGCTATCATAAAGAAACCAAAACCATCTGGATGCATTTGTCTTTCTCTCATTTGTTCAATGTACAGTATGTGTGAGATGAGTTTCAACAGCTGTGTCTTTTCAACCGCCTCTCTTCAATTCCTTTTCTACACCTCTGTTCTCACCCCTCACTCTATTCTTTCCTCTTGGTATCCAGACAGACACGTTGGCGTCAGGAGGGTTGCCATGCCAGACCACCGTCCATACAACTAATCCTTCGCTCTGACTCAGAAACAGGACATCTGCTCTGAAGGAGCAGCTGGACGCCTCATGCTTCAAGAGTTTGGGTTTAAACCAGAAACTGATCCACATACACAGTGATGATATTTCATGACACTTCCACTGGCTGCAACACCAGTATTGACTCGGATCAACATACATGCCCATTTCAATAATATTTTGTGTCGTGTATCGAAAAGTGTTACCCTGGAAATCAAAGCCAAAGACAAAGTGTGATGTGCAGATCACAGAGAAAGGACCTAAGCAGAGACAGATGAAATGCACTCTCATAACTAATTCCAGCCCTAGGATTTCCTCTAATGACTCATCAGACAACACCGGCAACTCCCCTGAACAAGATAAACAATCACCCTCATAGCCAATCAGTGTTGTGTTCACTTCCACGTCATCCAGTCCATGGATCACATCTAGACTCTGACTCTATATTCCTTAAAACAACACCCTACTTATCTTCATCAATCTCCAGTAATCATGGGATACAATAGATACTCTCAAAAGCCTCTTCTACAAAAAACCATCACCAACAGAAATCTACCCGTTCTGTGTTTCTGTGCCTGACTACACTGAGCATTACCTTTGTTGACGTGCCTGCTGCTTCCTTTAGATTAGAGCATCATCGTAATCTGCATATCTTATAGAGTGGTGCTTATACATGTTCAGGTCATTTATCGGATATATGAATAATAACTCAAAAGCATTTTCGCTGTGAAACATGGGTCACTGATGTTTTGGGGATCTCTAACCTCCAAAGGCACAGGAAACTTTGTCAAATTGAAAAGAGCATGTTTCTAAAAGGATACTGGAGGAAAATTTGCACACATCAGCCCAGAAGCTGTGCATGGTGAACTACTGGACATTCCAACAGGACAATGATCCAAAACACAGGGCCAAGTCAACTTGTCATTGGTTACAGTAGAACAAGGGGACGTTTTCTGGAGTGGCCCTCTCAGTGTTCTAACCTCAATATCATTAAAGCACTCTCGGGAGAACTCAAATGTGCCGTTCATGCAAGACAGCCCAAGAATTTATAATAGTTGGAGGCCAAGAAGCTTTACCAAGAGAGAAAATAAAGAACCTCTTCGGCAACTACCCCAAGAGACTTCTGTGTGTCATTGTTGTTAAAGAGGGGAATACGAAAATAATAAATGAAGAAAGTTTCTGTTATAAAGAGTTTAAAAAGAGATAACACAGTTGTTACAGAAGTTTTGTAGAAACCTTTTTGAGTTAGCAGTCATGCTTTCTGAAAAAAGGTCCACGCTATCAAAAACGTTACAAAGGTATGTAAGCTTATGAGCACAGTGTTTACATTTGGCGCCATTAATACATAAAAATAAAATAACATTAAAAAATAAATCTAAATAAATAAAGAGTTTGTGATTGTAGTGCTTCTATACAGAAATTACACTTACAGAGCTCTTCTCTCTGCGATGGACTGGCGACCTGTCTAGGGATTTCCCCGCATCTTGCCCAATGTGCACTGGAGATAGAAACCAGCAGACCCCAGTGACCCCAAAAGGTAATAAGTGGTTGTAAAATGAATGAACGAATGAGCTCCTGTCTGAAACTTTTCACCGTAGTAAAATGCTCACCTGCGATTGGCCGATCTTTCAAGGAAGGCCATAGAGACAACTGTATAACCTATAAAATTTGCAAAAAATTATGTTCTCAAAATTTAGAAACTGGTCAGATCTGGAATGTTTTCAAATGACTGGTAAAAAAGGGAGTGTGAGACGTGGATCATAAACATGCATACCACATTACCAATCAGTCAGCGCTGAAACATCTCAGTCTCCCATATCATTAACACTTTATTAGCAGATTATTTTGCTAATGCGTGCACATACATTACTATAAAATACAAAAAAAATAAATAAAAAAATAATGTACTTCATTATCTATAGAGCTTTCTCCATGTTCTCTCTCTCACTACAGAGCACTTGCAATAAAATTAACCCAAATGAAGTAAATTTTTATTTATTTATTTACCTTTTTGTGAAATATTCCCAGTGTTCCCTCTCACAGGTACTGACCTTCGATGCACTCTGCTAATGCTGCTAGCATTAATATTCATGTCCAACAGCTTGATGAAATGTACCTTTGCACCAGGAACAGGTGTGCATGTGTGAAGAGCTCATTTACACCTCATAATGGCAGCGCTGGGAATTGTTCATGCAGTGACAGCATTTTAATTTGCCTGACTTATTTGTTTTTAAGTGCTGGAAGAGAGAAACAATTGTTCTTTGGGGTGTAAAGAGTTCTCAATAAGGTCTTAATTTTACCTTTTTTTTAATTGCATTTTTAATTATAGTTTCCTTTGACAAACATGGCCCGTGTGTCTCTTTCTGTATTCAAGCCCTTATCTCTCTAGCTATGCATCCAGTGATCAGACATGGATTTTCCCGTCACTTTAGACATTTTCTTTTAATAGATCTGCACATAAAACCCGAATGGCATCAAAAGGAAAGAAAATAAAGAATGGAGCTCTTTAACACTGCAAGTGATGACTAAAGTTTGCATCTAAGAGATCAGTGGTGTAAAGCTCCTCGAAAAAGAGACGTCTAACTGAACTCCACAGATAAAAATGGGGGAATATTCCACATGTAACAGGAGTGCTGAGGGATGAGCTTGAGCTGCTGGTTGTGAAAGATGAGCTGGGGGCCTGAGACAGCTGGGAATGAGAGGAACTCCTTCACTAAAACCTCTGCGAAAACAGGTTTTACGGTATACTCAGACTAAACTCGTACGATGTCATGTTTTTAGTAAGAAACGTTCTCAGGGATTGTTTGGTTAAAATTCCTGCCTCTTCCATGCTTTTACATTGTGGATGTCAGGCTCAAGCAGATGCATTTATGATCAAGCCAAATGACTGCTTCTCCACCTTTTTTAAGAGGTTCTCCTCTCAATCAGATACAAAGAAGACGTGAGAAAAGTTCTTTAACTTTGAAATTGGCACAGTGTTTTTTAAACCTTTCTGGCATAGTCAATCTGCCTAATGAGTGAACTGTAATTGGCTTAACCAGAGGTGTAACTGATTACAAGAAAATTGTTTCAATTTACTCGAGTACATTTCTCCAATTCTCCCTGTGCTTACATGGGATTGTTCGGGGATTCCCACATAAGCCAAAAAACACAGACAGCACTCATTTATTGTTTTCGCATTTGGGGATAGGTGCTTTCTAAAAATACACCTTTTTGACGAATGGCGTACTAATACTTTTGGTACAAGTGCCAAAATTCTGCATCTTCATATACATTTTTTTTTTATCTTAATCTCATTGATGAGTAAAATGTGATTAATGCTTTAGCCAGTATTATGAGTGCACCGTCTACGTGTGTACATTGCTGGATTTGCTTAAATGATCACAACTAGTAAGTATACACAGTAAAATCCTAAGAGTTAAATTAACTCTACTCAGAGTGTATTTGGTCCCACTCTATATAGAGTTAAACCAACTCTGAAAGAGAGTTATTTAAATAAGTCTATTTGAACTAAACAGTCTATTTTTGTATGTTTTTACTCTTTCTGGAGTGGACTTGGTCCCTCTCTGAATAGTTAATATTTAGTTTGCATTTTCCATGCAGATTTGGAGAAAATAGATTATTAAATTACTCTTTCTCAGAGTCGGTTTAACTCTATATAGAGTGGGACCAAATATACTCCGAGTAGAGTTAATTTAACTCTTAGGATTTTACTGTGTAATGATAAAAATTCCTTTTGTTTTCTTTGTAAGATGCAAAGTATGTGTGTAAAACTCTCACTACAAATCACTACAGATTGCATTGAAACCAAAACCTTCTCAGTTAATCGACAAATAGTTTAAGAAACTAAAAGTGAAAAAAATGTGGTAACAGTGTGGCAGGCAAAGAACAGTTCATAAATCTATGTGACCCATCCCTTCAATCTTCCACTAAGACATGACATACATTTTTAAATACATTGAACATAGCAAACTGCTTCTTTCGTTGTTCTGTTGATTAAAAAAAATCCATTGAAGCCGTCTTGTGAGCATGATTAGTGCATTGCGAGTTCAAACCAAGGGTTGCATGACATATCACGTGACCAGCACCAGAACAATAAGGAGCACTTTGAATTCAAAAGATGTTGACTTGAAAAAATATAAATAAATATCCCCCACACCCTTAAACCACCAGCAGCATGAACCATTGAGGCAGGATGGATCCATACTTTCATTTTGTTGACGCAAATTCCGAATGTCGCAGCGGAAATCGAGACTCATCAGACCAGGTAACATTTTTCAAACCTTCTATTGTCCAATTTTGGTGAACCTGAGCAAATTGTAGCTTCAGTTTCCTGTTCTTAGCTAACGGGACTGGTCTTCTGGTGCTGCAGCCCATGCGCCTCAAGGTTCGACATGTTCAGAAATGCTCTTCTGCAGACCTTGATTGTAACGAGTCAATCCCAGTCAGCAGTTTCTGAAATACTCAGAGCAGAAGGTTGGATGTTGGATTCTGGTCTTTATTGACTACTGATGATTAGATCATTGACGTTCTCAATGGGAATGCTGGATAATTATACACCAGATGAATCCTATGACTGCAGCAGCAAGATTGTAGGATCCAATCCCAGAGAACTGATCAAATATGTTCAAACTTAAGTCACTTTTGATAATACCATGTCAACTGCTTAGGTTTAATGTAGTGTAATGCAAATATACATGTAAAAGTGGGCTTACAATTCTATGCATTTATATGGTCTGAAATTTTGAGCACTACTACAATGACAGCAAGCTTAATGAAAAAGGGTAAAATAAAGAATGTTTGTGTACAACTAAATCTAAAAAGTAAAAAATGTGAATTACAATTCATACATTAAAAGACAATGTCACAATAAAGCAGTCAAATCCAGAATAGGGTTTGAAGAGATGACGCCATAAAGCCAGGGAAATTAAAGCTGAATTATTCACAAAACCTTTAGACTAATATCATTAAATCAATATTTTACATCTGAAAAGCTAAAACATAAACACACAAAACTAAACCTAATTCTTTTTTAGTCCCTGTGTTTGCGGAGATTGGTATCTCCAAACAGAGACGAGTTAGCCGCACGTCTCGCTAATGAATTAATGGTCTGAGCAATTGCAAAGCTCTACTGGCGTGGCTATGAGTTAAACTGCTCTCTGTTCCCTCCATTA
This sequence comes from Danionella cerebrum, assembly GCA_007224835.1. NCBI lineage: Eukaryota > Metazoa > Chordata > Actinopteri > Cypriniformes > Danionidae > Danionella > Danionella cerebrum. The sequence continues at coordinate 227,156 of SRMA01026777.1, read as the reverse complement.
GTGGATGAAGAGCCTTTAGACTGATCGTCTGATCCATTTCTCCACTGCTCTACCTCCCCCTTGGGGCCTATTAGCATTCCAATCCATTCCACTCAGAGGCTTTTCATTGGTGGGGGATGTTCCTTTCTTTAATGTGATTGGCTGTGGTGGGGATGGGAGGGTGGAAAAGGAGACCAGGGTCTGTCAGAGTGATTAAATGCATAGCCCAAGCATGACACCAGCGCTCCGATAAGCTCGCACTTTCTGTTTGTCTTTTCCTCTCTCTTTTCCAAAGAGCTAAAGCTACAGCATGTGACAGACAAGGTTTTGGGGGATTTGTGTTCATTCTAAGAGTGACATGTGGAGAGATGCAGCCCTCCAGTAAATGAATCTTTTATGGGTCTTCAGACAGTAGCTCAATGTGTTTATGGAGAACACACCTCCTTCTCCAACAGAGTCTAAGAGTGCTTTTGGATAAACTGCTATTTATATATGTCTGAGTGTGAGTGGTTTGTGTGTGTGAAGGGTAATTAGGGTTTGGGGGGCAGCAGATTTCCTAAAGCACACTGAGGAAAGGAGCTACCTTCTGATGGTAAAACAACATACCATTAAATGTTAAAATCAGAAGAAACATGTTCCTCTAACAGCTGTCACCTCACAAGATAGATAAAATACAAGATGTTTCTGTTTCTGTTCAGGCGTTCAGAAAATATGCCAAAGTAGAAAAACCCACACAAACCTCTATTAGAGCAAATTCATTTACTCATGATGGAGACTCCAGTATTTGCTGGTTTGTTGATAGCAGATGCTGCTTTATTTACTGGTTAAGGGCATTACTTTTTAAAATAATAGTCATATATTTATAATTGGGGTTTCTGCAGGTTGTCAAATTTAAGACCTTTTTACGACCATCAAGAATCAACTTGCCATAACAAACTGACATTAATTGACTATAAAATATAAAACACTCTCTATTCTCTAAAGAATACATTTAGCTCGAAAAATTATGGGAAAAAAGAAAATTTTTATAAAGAAAATTTTATAAAGACTAAAAAAGTCATAGATAAAGCAACAGAATTAATTTCATGTGATTGATTTGTTTCTTGAAATATCAGTTATTAACACTTGAAAAGAACTCCAAATGGTTGTGAAAGATTTTTAAACATATAAACATGCATCATACACAAGGCTATATTGTGAATCATTATGGTTATTAGTCTACATTATTCCTTTAAAAATTATAATATAATGTACAATATAATATATAATGTACGATAATGTACGATGTACCACATTTTCAAAAATGTACATAAAAACTAATATAGAACAGTTTTATCATTTTAAAACCTTTGAAAATGGCAAAAATTTAATACAGCCTGAAAATCGAAAGAATAATCTACAGCTATAAGCAACCACCCTCCGAATGATGCACAGTTCCAAGGCTTCACATAACTGACGCATGACCCAATGAGTCAAAAATTATACAACTATACAGACAATAAAAAGATGCTAATTTAATCATTTTTTTTACCAACTTTGGCAACTTAAGTGGCCAGTCGATAAATATCTATACACTCACGCTTTCTGAATTTTTTTTTTAAAAAACTACAATAAGTGTTGCATACTATCCATAGGGGATTCCTTGCATAGAATCCCCTCAAATGGATCATTCTCTGTTTATAATATTTTAGAAAGAAGTGTGCATGGCAGTTATCTACCTCGTATCAAACTGACTGAGTTTTCACATGGGTGGAGTAAATTGGAATAACAAAAAGAACATAGCAAGACACCTTTCATAAAATTACAGAGCTAATAATCAAAGATAGTTATTGTTTTAACAGAAGACATACCAACACGTGAAACGTATAAAAATAACATCGAAGCTCCCAAATAAAAATGAATCAAAATTACATGAATTAAAAAATGTTAAATCAACACAGTATGTGATTTGTTCACAAACGGACCACAAACTGTACAACTACAAACTGTACACAACACTGATCTTAATTAACAACATTATTTAATGTCTTTCAAAGAGGTAAAAAGGCAGCGAAAAATATCAAAATTGTAAATCTAAACAAAGAAAGAGAGAGAGAGAGAGAGCACTGCAACAGGATATTTTCCTCGTGCCACTCGACTGGTCTCCTCATCAGTGGTGCAGGGGTAAAAGAAGAGCCTCTCGCTGCTCACCTCATTACCGTCACACAGACTCACTCCTGCCCCGCTCTCTTCCTGCCGGCTGGATGCTTAAATGACAGCTATTAGCCAAACACGGGGCTATTTGTTTTCATATTTCCTGGTGCTGTGCTATCTGACATGATTCTATTTGGGCCTGCAGTCTTCCACTGCGTGTGTGTAAGTGTGTGAGATGAGTGATGGGGTGCCATCCAGAGCTGGTCATGCTTGGTTGCTAAACTGGGGCATCTTTAGAGGTGGAAGGGCATAGGACACTGATTTGTCTCGTTCATCATATGGAGAGACAGTTTTATTCTTTTTTTACACTTTTGGAAATATTGTAATTTCAACAGGCAAAATAAATGAATTTACAGACTGTTGTAGCTGAAGTTAGGGGAGGAGTAAACTGAGACAGAGATGCCTCCTGGTGAGGAGAAAAAAGCATTCTTCTTATTATTTGTGTCTTAACTATTTGAAGCTGCGATATTCACTTAAAAAATGATCAAAGTATAATCATTTTGAAGTCCCTCCCTTTCAATTCATCTGTTTTTTTCATAGAATATCATAACATTATCAAAAGTGTAGGCTTCCTGTGTCTTAAATCAAGTCTACTACACTAAACACACACACAGAAAAGGTCTCCTCCAACTTGGACTTATCTTGGCTTAGTATGCTTCAGACTCAAGGGGAAGACTGCTGACGAAACAGTTGGGCATAAGACCATGATTGACACCCACCATAAGGAGTAAGAGTCTCAAGAGGCAAACATGTTCTTTACATGGTTGAATGCGCTGATGAAAGAAATGTCATTAGAAATCAAATGTATTGAGTCACACTCAAAATTGAAGTGGAAAACACACTACGTGCTGTTCCAACTCAGTGTGTGACCTGCTTGCCCTCGCTACAATGTCTGGGCATGCTCCTGAAGAAGTGGGAGAGGGTTCCTCAAGGGACCTCCTCAGAGAGCTAGACCAACTCCTGGACAGTCTGTGGTGCAACATGGCATTGGTGGATGGAGCAAGACATGATGTTTCAGCTGTAATCAACGGCATTGAGCTCTGAGGAACAGACGGTCAGTATATAACATCAATGCCTTCTTCTTTGCAGCTCCAGACACCCCAGCACCATGAGGCTGAGGGTCTCATCTTGGTACTTAATGACAGTCAGGGTACCTCTGAAAAGCCCTTTGGGTGACCCACAGCCAAACTGGTCATGCTGGAGGATGTTCTCCACGACATCTCCAAACTCTGACATGTCCATCACATGTGCTCAGTGTGAACCTTTCATCTGTGATGAGAACCGTTTGCAATGGCAAATTTGCCAAGCAACAACCCCCACCTGTGGACGTTGAACACTCATACCCCCCTTGTGAACAAGGATATTGGTTTGAGCAGATGCAGCTGTGTCTCTGTTGGGGTAAGAAAGAAAAATACTGGTCTGTTGCCCAGTTGTACAAAGTCCTCTTTTCAAATGAAAGCAGTGCTTTTCATTTGGATTCCAGAGTCCCTGTATCTCTGGAAAAAGATTGGGGAAGTCACAAAAGTCAAATGACTCAAAGTCAAGTGTGAAATTTCCAGTAAGTGATGGTTTGGTTAGTGTGGCTCAACTGTTTTTTGTCAAGTCCAGGATCAAGGCAGCTGTCTTTCAGGACATTTTAGATTACTTTATTCCTCCTGGTGCACAGAAGGGTTTGGCATCTGCGCACAGAGCCAAAATGACTAGATCCTGGTTTAATAACCATGAAGTTAATGGTTTTGATTACCTGGACAACCCGATATAAAATCTATGGCTATTCCAAGAGGAGGGTGAGGGAAACGATTCCCAAAGCTGAAGGCCAATATCAAAGCAACAAGGGTGAATTACCTCCATGCCGCACTGCCATGATACAGCGATTAGTGCAACAGGAGGCACAACAAAATACTGAGGACATAAAACCGTAAGGGGCAGGATGGTGGTGCAGTGGGTAGCACTGTTGGCTTCCAGTACAAAGGTTGTCGGTTTGAGGTTCGTCAGTGACCTTCCTGGAATGAATTTGCATGTTCTCTCCTGTACAGAGATCAGTTGAAGCTCAGTCATCACACTTCACACAAACGTTGAACACATTGTTTAAGAACAGATGCCGTTAAATGCTTCAGTGAAGATAACAGCAAAGAACAGAGTGAACAAGTGACCTCTAAGTCACTGTGGGGTCACATGACTAGCTTTTCCGACTGCTTCATGTGTTCTGAATGCAAATGCAGTTAGTACTGAATGTCTGCCTTACGAGTGTAATCAGAGCAGCAACATTAAACAGCAGGCTGAAGAAGGAGCAGTCGACTTTAGTACATCAGTCAGAATGAGAGTCAGAGAGACAGATGGGCCACCAGAGACTGCCTCCCCCTCTCTCTCTCTGCCTCCATCTTTCATGTGCTTCATGCTATTTGGCTGCCACGTCAGAGTCCTCCCATGTCATGTCAGAGCAAAACTTTGAAGTAAAGTGGTTTCTATATTGACCACATGTTGATGGTTATGAAAACTAAGGAAATTAATATTTGATTGACAATTGTTTATATGCAACAAAAACACTTAATTTATAATATGGACTGAATATATTCTGTAAGGGACAACCTTCATACTTAAAAGTGATTTTTAAACTAGATGGCTAAAGTTTGCAATCAAACTTTCATGTTGTTTTGTACAAGTGCCGTTTAAAGCCAATATCACAATGTGCGACATAATCCAACCCCATTTCTCAAGAATTTTCCTAAGCTGAGATAAAGATGTGGCAAGTTAGTTGTTAGGGTAAACAGCCTGGTTGCTATGTAGGGTCAGTGACATAATACAATGTTCAGCATGTCACTATGAGTACATACATAATACAACCTCCATATTTGCACGATTTCAAAACACTGAGATAGATGTCCAGCATTTGTTGCTATGGTAAACGGCCTGGTTGCTAAGGAGGGGTCATTGACATAATATAATACCTTTGTCACCAAAATAGAAGCAACCCCCAGGTATCTATCATTTACAAATCTGAGATAGAGTTCAGAAAATTTGGTAAAGTTTACATTGGTAAACTGTTTGGTCACTAGGGAGCTGTCAGTAACTTCATACATTTTTTAACGTCTTACTATGATTAACATAATCAAATTTCATTCTCTGTGAATTTTCATTTTGATATTTTCATTGAATTTCCCATTTAGTTTCAGGGGCCACTATAAGTGAAATGGAAATATTTAACCCATTGTGCAAGTGTAGTGAGTTGGAAGGCTCTTTGCGATTCTCAGTTATATTTTGACAAAATTGTTTAGCATTTCCAGTGATTTCCCAGATTACTTATAATGGTACCAGTCTGAAAAAAATCTCAGATCAGTTCTGGATGTTTTGTCAAAGTTACTGACTGTAGCTCAAATGGTCGTGGAAGAGACATGTTTAAAAGGTTTTGCGAATAACAATGTTTGACTCATAATAAGCAAAATAAGATAATAAGACATCTATGATTTTTTTCGATGTGTTCAGGGATTTCTCTGTTGTCATCTTCTTTGTCTTCTTCTTGCTCTTCTTCCTTCCTATTTTTCGTGTGGCCCGGAGAGCATCTGTTGTGCTGCAAATGCCATCTTCAGACAGGGAGCATCATTGCATCAATATTTCCTTGACCCCGCTGAGAAGCCATTTGAATATTTGTGTGAATCTCAATTCGGATCAGTGTGTGGAGACCTTCAGTAATACTTATGACCTCAAGGATACTCAAGGGTCACTCATGTGATTTAGAGAATAATTAGCACAGTGAAAACTTAAAACCTCTAAAATCATCTTCAAGGACTATAAAAACATGTAACTGGCACACTGCCTCACTGCAGTTGTGCAACAGTGTGTTCAGTCTAGCTCCACACCACTCTGACTCATTCTTTCACATAGCAGTAGTTGACTCACATGAATCAAACATAACAGAAATTCTTTCTCATGACCAATGAAAGCTTTGTGCCAATCGCACACCCAGCGCTGATGGAAAATGTTGATTAAAGATAAAGCAAAGATAAACACATCCTCACTGAGTGCTTCTTGCTCATTAGTATTCAGCACTAAGCGTCTACTCCCCAGTGAGTGTCTCCACAGTGGCTGCAGGTAACAGTTTTATGAAAGGCATCGATGAGAGAGGCAGAAGGAGAGGCAAACACTTGCTTCAACGTCTCAGAAAGGGAGAGAGAAACGATTAATCCTGTGATTTCAGCTGCCTGTATCTGCTCAATAGTGGAAATTACGGCTGGCATAAGGCTCCATTTTCATTAGAGTGAGGACTACATATATATTCAGGCTCTAATTGAGGCCAGGGCCCTCCTGCTCTGTAATCGGGCCCTCCATAACTGTCTGTTTAGTGCTTTCTGCTCCTTTCCCTGTGTTTTAATGATTCCTGTGAGTAGCGGCCCATGGCTCTTTAACGGATCACTTCCTGCTCAGCTTGCCTGTTCATCCCAAACAAAGTTTGGCGGAATGGAGACAATTCATCACTTTTGGATTTGCCTTTGAGAGATGGAAAAAAAAGAGAAAAGGGCTCTAAACATCTTCCATATGCCGGTTTTAATGAGAAAGATTTTGTAGAATTCATACGGTGAGAAATTTCAGAGCTCTGTTTTTGTGATTCCCAACCCAAGTGAGGATGTCAGAAAGATTAGTTCTAGCTACGCCAAAGAGTCATCCCACATTATGCTCACATCACAAGTAAACTCTGGTTGAGTAATAGCAAAATGAGCTGAAATCCAGCTGGAGCTGTACACAAGCAGCACAGGAACTCATGAAGCAATGTGTGCAAATGTTTCTGGGTCAATGTTTATGTCTGGATCTTGCTGATATCTTCTTTGAACAGATTTGGCGATATGAAGAAGACCCATCCAAACATAAACCAATCACGTATAATTACGTAGTATATATTGCTATTAAATATTGTATTTAACTGTAATCTTACATGTAAAAATTGTAAAAAAAAAAAAAAAAAAAAACTGTGAAACCTTGCTTAAGCTCTACTTATTCATTCATTCATTTTCCAACCCACTTATTCCTTTTTTGCGGTCACGGGGGTCTGCTGGTGCCTATCTCCAGCGCACTCGGACGAGAGGCGGGGGTACACCCTGGTCAGGTCGCCAGTCCATCACAGAAAGTGTTGTTATCAGACCGCCCAAACAGGGATTTGAACCCTGGACCCTCCGATTAAAAGTCTGATGTTCTACCGACTGAGCTGATGAAGATGGAGAGAAGTTAACAAAGAAAGAAACGCTAGCAAGAGGGAGAGAAAACCATAGAGGTCACATGACAAAGATGGGCAAAGATGGGTGATGAGAACAAGAAAGACAGAGGACATAATAAAGAAAAATAAAGACAAGAGCTAGGCCAATGAGTTAACATTCGATGAGTTAGTCAGCTTTATAAGCTCCATGTGTTTTGCCTTTTATAAAACACTTTGGAATTCATTTAAATGATCATTTTAAGTAGAATCCTTTTACAAACGCATCTGCATTATAGTGACATTTTGTTAAATTACTAATAAATATATTTAATTCACTTCATTTTTTTTCATTACATCACTATATACACATATTTGTAGTTATCAAAAAAGTGAAACATACAATATTGTAAATTATCTGGAGAAAGGATCAAATTTGCCAGGTGTGCATTTAAACACGGGGGATGCTGTTCACCCTTAGGTGGTTATGAGTTCATTGTAAACTCTAATACAACACAAAATGGTTTCCTTAGTGTTTGTAACATCATTGATACATCTGTTTTTCTCCTATTGAGCCAATTGTAATAGCAATAATAGAAATATTGGCTGTGTAGAAGTATAGCAATCAGAAGGTTGGATGAGGTACACTATAGCGCCACCCAGCTAATCTCAGCTAGTTACTCAAACACAGCCAAGAGCCATTAATCCGGTTAATAGAGGTTCAAAAGTACATTTCTTCATATAAATGCAAATTAGTTCTGTATTCTGTCGCTCATAAATTGTATGCACTGATCATTGGTTTATTCGTGGACAAACTTTCAAAATCAGCGCCAAATACTTTTTTTATAGATTGGGGCTGTTTCTTTTTCATCGATGCAGAGAGGTCTTTCAGATTTGGTTTGATATGTGGAAAGGCTGATGATACGGATCATACTTTTAGTTTGATGCTTTATTTTGCCATTTTTAGATTAACTGAACATAAGGAACTCAAGTTGTTACAAAATGAGAATGAAATACTCGAGGCTCCTACAATAACCAAGAGGGGCTTGTGGGAGATGCAAGAAAAGGCAAGAGATATGAACAGCTATGTCAGGAGAGGAAAAAGATGAGAGATGTGGATCATACATTTTCTGAAGCTACATCACATCCAATCTGGTCAAAGATGCAAAGCATATACACCAGCCTGAGCACAGCATGGCATAGATTTGCAGTTTGTGTGTTTCTTTCTGTGTGTGTGAGCGCGCACAGAAGGGAGGCTGAGGGATTGGTTGCCACGGAGATTCTGACACATTGGGCCCCACTCCCTGCTGCCCTCAGTTTAGCCTTGACAAGGCAGAGAAAATGCTTGAAGGCGGGTAGGCTAATTTACCATCCTTTTCTCCTTTTTTTCCCCACAAAGTCGTGCTTTTTCTCAGCCTTTCCTGTTTCTCTCCCTCTCTCACTCCCTCTCTCACTGTGAGGTCTCGTTACAGAGTTAGAGGGTACTTGAGTAATTAATGTGGAATTCAAATGAGCTTATCAGGTCAAAAGCAGCTTTGCTCCTTTAGGATACTCTCCACTCATGAAAAACAGCTCTGACAAGCTTACAGTACAATAGCACATTGTGAATACTGATGACAGGCCCAGATTCATTACAAAACAAAACTTACACACGTTCTTTCTTCTTCTGGGGGGGAAAGGGGATTAGCCAGCTTAACTTTATAGTGTAACAAAAATGTATTATTAACTGACATTGGAAGAATGACGGCTAGAAAAAAGATCCTTACTTATTCAAGCCCCTGGAAGCGCTTTGGGTTCAAGTTCGTCTGGGATGTTCAAAAGAAAGATGACAGCAGGGATAGGTGAAACTTCCTTGACGTTTGTGATGTGCATTTGAAAGTAGAAGCACTTGTCAGAAAAGATAACGTACTAAATGTGCATTGAAAACATCTTGGAACTTCCCGTATGCTCTCTGACTGAAGGTTCGTTTGAGTCCTGATTAATCTAAAAGCAGGATTCTGAACCAGTTCATGTAACCAAAACCTGAAGTGAATGAGATTTTTCCAGGAACAAAAACGGAATCTAATTGAACAATTATTTTATCGTTCTCTTCAATATTGGGGAAATATTGGGTGCACTCCGATGTACATGGGTTAACAGGCAAGAAGAAGAGCAGAGAGAAGACAGACAAGACAACGACAAACAAGAAAATCAAATCAAACACATAGAAAAAAAATGTATTTTTATGCGGTTTATGCTGTTAGTGGCTGATCACAGGGAGGGTTCGTGGCGTGTTATTTCCTGTTTCCCAAAAATGTGTTTCCTGAACGCTTTATATCTCCAAATCAGACATTTTTATTGCTTGTTAATAGTTTATTTCAGAGAAGGTCTGATTTATGGGAAATAATCCAAATAGAGTTATTAATTGTTCCTTCAATGGTGAACATACGAATGGCTTTCTGAGAAAAACTTTCGATGGCCATGAACTTATTTTTTTCTTCCTTTTAACAAAGCTTTTCAGTTCCTCCAACAAAACAAGCTCCTATTGGTAATTTCTCCATTAGATTTTTGAAACCCAGAAGTAGTTTAACATTTTAACATCTTTTTCAGTTCAGTATTCGCTGATGTTTCTGTGTGACACTGAAACAGAAGCAGCATATACATTGACAGTAAAAGACCGTTTTAATGCTCAATTTGCACTTTGCCATCAGCCACACAGGGTCTAAACATAAATAAATGTTTTACCATATACTAAAAAAAAAAAAAACACAATCTGCTGTTACAAAAGAGCAGGTGCATCTGGAATCCTCTGGGCTTTCCCCAATTCTCGCCAACACATTTGCTTTTGGAATGTTATTTTTGAGTGTGTTATAGCAAAAGGAAAAAAAAATATGATTATTAACTGTAACAAAGTAGTTAGAGAGAAATGGAGGAACCAAAATTTTTATTTTGTTTTCACACCCTGCAAAAAGACCTTTTAATAATAGGTATGCAAGTTAGATAATCGCTTATTGATAAGCTACCTCAAGTGATATACCAAATGCTAAAGGACCATATAATTCCCTACCATCTTACATGCTTTTACCTACTCAACTGCTTTTACTGAAGTGTGCTGTTTTGAATTCATCTTTGGCTGTTTTTGCACTTGTTTTTGTTTATGGAATTCTTAGTTTATTTCTCATTAACTGATCAGGAGTAAAACCACCTCAACTGCTCACAGTTTCCTTCTCTTTAGTGGTGTTATATTGTCAAACTCCTTCTTAGGAGTGTTTAACCCTTTGACTTCCTGTAATATTTAGACGCAAATGTTATTTAATAACATTACAAATAATTATTACGCAATAATATAAGTAATATGGAAAGTGGAAAAACTGCACTGGACTGAATTGGCCGCTCTGCAGGATTGTGAGGAAGAGAAGGCTAGACTCTCAGTCTGTAGTAACTCTTGACAAAATATTGCTGCTCTATTCCAGAAAAGCTGTCCGGAAAATGCAACAGCTGCAGAAAGAGGATATTTCATTACACCATGAGAATGTGTGTAATAGTGCAAACCGGGAAATTCGGAGAAGTGAGAAAAGCAGAAAATGAGAATGAAGGAGGGGTGGGACACAAACCCCCAATCTTCTGCTGCATTTCGTGTTCTGTTTTCACTGCTTCATTTGAAAGGCTGTCATACCACTTGATTTAAACCCTATCGGTCAGAGAGTCCTTTCTATTTCTCTGTGCGTTCCATTCTCAAGAAACAAAATCCATTTATTTTCATTCACAGATCACAAGAAAACTGTGAACCAGGATTTCTTACAATCACACACACAGGCATGCTAAATACTGTTTCATCATCATAAATTCTAACTAAAAACATTTCAAATAAAATAAATAATGTGTGGTGAACCGTATCCTTTCAGACTGTAATTTTAATGTATTAAGAGAAAATATTAATTATTTAAATTGATATATATCATTATTAAATATTAAGCTTTTTTTCCAGGTTTTCATATTTTAGGTATCCACTCCGAATAGCACTTCAATAATGAGGGAAAGGCCCATTGCCAAAGAGGTATTTAGATCACAGACAACAGAGATGCGTTCGTTAACTGTTTTGACCACAGACAGAATAAAAGATGGATAACCACTTCCTACTGCTGAGCCATGATTAGGGTGCTGGCTAATCAGGCATGAGGCATCGCATCCCCAGAAGTAATCACAAGAGGAGGAAGGTTTAAGTCACAGTGTCAGAGATCCACCCCATCAGTCTGCCGACTCCACTTAGCTCCATTCAGCTGACTCCAATCACAGCCTTTGATTATAACCTCCTTTTTTTAGGATTAAGTAACCAGCAGGAAACAAGCATATAGGATAACTTTGTCCAAATGTTTTATGTTGCTTTATGTTCTACTTTCCAAAATGGTGACATCACCGGATTACACTGAAATGATCTATTTCTCAGCCCTGCATCAAAAGGAGGAATCAGCATTGAGGTTGAAGGTTGCATTCAGGTTGAAGAACTTCTCACTCATTTTAGTGTTAAACAGTGATTTAATTACAGTTAACTATATTCAATTTCTTAATAAAAAAAAAAAGCAACACAAAGCTAAATGTCTGCTGGACAGAACTCCTTTATTGTTATTGTATGGGTTGACAGCAGCATTTTTATTTTGGCTAGTATAAGGCAACATATTGTTAATCGTCTTTTGTTTTATGTAGGAACATACCAACCACTGTGCAAAAGTATTTGAACACCAGGCTCTAGAGGGGGTTAAAAAATGCCACTAAATGGCTAATAAATCTTCAAGATAAAAGATTGAATAATTCACTGACATCTCTCTAGCAGCCAACTGTTTACCCTAGCAACAAAATTTTTTGTGATTCCCCCATAGCAACTAAAAATTCAACCCTGGCAACCTTTCCAATTTGCTAATAAAATACTTTTAAATGACACTTTTGAATGACAAGTTAACATTAAATTTATTGTTGCACAAACTTTAGCCATTAGGGTTTAATGATTAAATTTTATTATTATTATTATTATTATTATTATTATTATTATTATTATTATTATTATTATTATTATTATTATTATTATTATTATTATTATTATTATATACAAGATTCCAGGCCTGATCAATTCAATGCCACTTTGAACTAGGGTTTAAATATACACAAAATCAGCTAAATTTAGCTAAAACATTAGCATCTTCAATTTTTTTCTGAATTTGCATCGATTGCTGAGGTGTAACTTATTTATTTAGCATTTTCAAATCTTTGATCTTTTGTAAACAAAAATTAACAATATCCTACATATGTATTGATGACAAATAATCCTCAAGAATTGATGGATTATTAAAAAAAAAAAGCTGGTTGGATAATTTAAAAAAAGCTGGAAATGGCAAAATAAAAGAAATATTGAGTTTTCCAGGTTTAAATTGTTCCTCGTGGGTAAAGGTGATTGCTCAGCGTATAGTCGTTTGTGTTTAAACCTAGATAAAATTCAAAGTTAATCTATAGAGAGCTTAAGAATCAAACAGTGAAACAATTTCTGCCTTTAAATAAGTTAATGGTGTAATGGACCAGAATTTGTTCTTGCATTTTAGCCTTTGTTCTTTTGCAACAGCCAAAAATTCTTAGAAAATTGTTGTAAAAATTAATGTGAAAAAAATAAATGTATACAAATATTTATAATCTTAAACTCTAGATTTGTTGAGAAGGCAAATCATGAGCACACTTCAAAGAGAAATTATAGATGGGAAAATGTATTAACATGTGTATTAGTGAGCAACAGCAGCAGTGCCAGCAACCAGCAATTCACACATGCACTTCCTTCAGGAAATGCGTGTTGTGAATAGTTTAAAACTGTTTCCGCATCAAAACTCCTGCATATATCTAGGCTTATTTACTTATCTGGTTCTTATGTGTCCAAACTGGCATAAAACATGCGTTTACTGTCATCATAAAGGCATCAACGATTACAGAGTGAGAGAGGGCTAGTTTCAGTAAAGGGTGAACCAATAATATATGGGTTTTTTCTGCACTGGTTATTTACTGTAGTGTTTTCTCATTTCAGTTTTCATTCCCTGTTGGTGTTGTATCAGATGAGTTCAGTTTGCTCTAATCAGAATAGAGGTTTAGCCCTATTACTCATCAAAATCAAATCAGCCTGTAAACACAGCAGTACAGTAGCTCATAAATGGTAGAGTGCTTAATTACATTACTTTGTTTGTGAACGTACAGATGTTGTCTCAAGTTTCATGCAGCCACATATGGTGTGGATTAATTAATCCCTCTCTCTCTCTCTTTCTCTCTCACATGTGCGATAATTTCTTCATTCTTCCTGTGCTTAACATCTGTCAAGAGAATATGAACCCTCATCTGACAGCATCCCTACAAAATGGCACATGGTTGTCACTCTCAGCAGAGTAAAACTGGGCAGAGGTACAAACAAACATATTGCACATTTATGTTTCCTGTCAGAAAACAAATACTGTTTGGAAAAACCTTTCTCAGTCTAAGTTCAGAAATGGCAAGAAAACTAAGATAGAACAGATGTCTGGTTCAAGGAAAGATGAGCAGAACGGATCGTCTCTATAATTCACCCATTTATCATTGGAATCATCAGTTCAATGAAAAGCTGTCACTGACTCAAGTGCCAGAGGCTCTGAATTCTGGGAAACACAATGTCCAGAATTTCCCCTTCACACTACGCACAGCACAAAGTATCCCAACTATAACCATGGGAGAGAATTTACAATATTGTTCACATCTGGAATCATGAGTGTATGTGCAGATTTTTTTCTTTCAATCCCTTAGAACCTCATTGTCTACGTTCTTCCAATCTAACAATTGCAAATTCTTTAGCTATCGGATAATTGTCTAAAACAAATCCACCATAGTTTTTTTTAAATCCAATAATGTTTTAGTAACTTTAGGACCTAAACTATAAAATAGCTAGACCCCACCAAGCACAAAGAACTTTTGTTGGAATGGGTACCTCAAAACATTTAAGTCATAAACATTAAACGTTAGGTGTGAAAACCACTTTTTAAATAAGCAGATCTCAAAATTTGTCAATTTTCTGCATTATATTTTGGGTTATTAATAATAGAAACATCAGCAAAAAATATCATCTCATCACCAGCCACTTTATTAGTTACACCTTATTATTACCTGATTGAACCCCCTTTTGCTTTCAGAACTGCCTCAATCCTTCGTGGTATAGATTCAACAAGGTACTGGAAATATCTCCGAGAGTTTGGTCCACATTGATAGCACCTGCAGATTTGTCAATTTGCGAACTGATACTCAACTGGTACTAAAGTGTGTCAAGAAAATATCCCCCACACCATCACACCACCAGCCTGAACTGTTGATGCAAGCAGGATGAATCCATGCTTTCATATTGCTGACGCCAAATTCTTACCCTATCATCCGAATAAACATTAAAATTCTTACCCTATCATCCGACAAAAACCTTTTCAACCAATGTTGAGCCTGTGCAAATTGTAGCCTCAGTTTCCTGTTCCTAGCTGGCAGGAGTGGCCCTCGATGTGGTCTTCTCCTGCTGTAGCCAATCAACTTCAAGGTTCAACGTGTTGAGCATCCAGAGATTGTAACGAGTGGTTGTTGGAGTTACCGCTGCTTTTCTATCAGCTTGAACCAGTCTGACCATTCTCCTTTGACCAATGACATCAACAAGGCACTTGCTCCAACAAAACTGGTTATTTTCTCTTTTTCAGACAATTTTCTATAAACCCTAGAGATGGTTATGTGTGAAAATCCAAGAACATCAGCAGTTGCTGAAATGCTCAGAGCAGCGCCTCTGGCACCAAATCAGCTTTCTTTTCCATTTTGTTGCTCGGTTTGAACCTCAGCAGATCATCTTCACCAAGTCTACATGCCTAAATGCATTGAGATGCTGCAATGTGATTGGCTGATTAGCATTTGCTTCAACAAGCAGTCAAGAATTCCTATTAAAGTTGCCGGTGAGTACATAGTAACTCAGCATTATTCATATTAAACAAATATAACAGTAAGAAATAACACATTGTCAGAGCTATGATTATTTTGACCTAAAAAAACAACTGTTTATATTGAAACTCTATATAATGCAGTGTTTGGTCTGAGTAGTCATTTAATCTTTGGGAAATGAAGTTATCTGCAAAATCTTGATTTAAAAGGGGGTCTTGAAAAGATAAAAAGGGGTCTTGCAACAACTCAGAAGCTTTTCTTAATGACTGTGAGACAAGAATAATAATGTAAACAGTGTCTGAACATTACCTGCTGATAACATTCATAAATAGGTCACTGTGCTTCATGACGACACACCAGATGGTTCACTGCAGTTTGCTTAAACACCAGAGTCGACATGTTTCTAATAAATGCACCCCCCCACTCTTTAGTCAGACTCCAGGTACATTTAATGAGCTCACATTAGTTTCTGATTACACACGTCTCCTGCATGCTCACATCTCTGCCATGCAGTGGAGTGAAGAGGGGGAGGGGTTGAGGCGGCGTGTTTGTGTGATGACTTCATTTTTATGCAATCATGATTGAAAAAATATCAAGTGCAAATAAAAAAAAAATCAATGTCTATAATCCCTGAAAGACGTGGGGTGGAGAGGGAAAATGTCACAGGCAATAGCTAATGAAGGGAAATAAGTTAGATAAATTATTTAAAGGTTGTCATTTAAAAATTCTAGAGAGAACAGAGGTTTGGTACGTGAAAGGTCAGCATGATGAAGCAGAGATTCATTAACCTCAGTCCACCTCAAGCATGCAATTATCACAACGACGATCCCTCTCTCTCTCTCTCTCTCTCTCTCTCTCTCGTTATAATACAGACATAAATGCTTATGAGATTGCTTCTTAAAAAAGAAATCTAAGCAAAGATATTTGTTTATGAAGCCTTATTTAGACTAGATTTTGGCATTCAGATCTCCAATAGAACACAAAAACATTTTACATTTGTCCATAGATGTAAAAAAAAACTTATTGAAGTGAACCAATAAATGTATGTGTTGGAACAGCTGAAACAATAGTTATAATATCTTTGTTTTCTGGCAAACGTGTGAGCAGTTTGAGGTGCTCATTTCCCAGCACGCATTCAGGGAAAGGAATGGAAAAAAGAATCAGGATGAAAACTATGTCTGAACAGGGAGAGTATGCAAACTCTTCTTAGAAAGACTCCCTAGCTGGGATCAGTCCGAAAACTATAAATCTTTTCAGAGGATACAATGCAAGTTATACAATAGTATTGCTATAAACAATACTCCAACAATGAATATCTTTAGCTAGCAATTCTGACAGAGACTCGCTCTTGATCTTAGGCATGGTGAGTCATCTCTGGGAGCCAATAGCCATGTTTCCATCCAAAGCTGCAAACTAATGTTATGCACAAAACTGGAATATTTCTTGGATTATTTGTAAATAAAGTATTGTTACATTCCAACGAGTCCAGGAGATATCAAAAGAAAAATTTAAGTTGGGAGAAGGGAACATTTTTCTGTTTATGTTATGTCATCTTGCTTTTGGAGGTCGGAGACTGCTGTTTGGGAATGCAGCCGGTAGAGACAATTTTGGGAGGTGAGGGTCCTGAACCACTTTGATGACAGACTTTAGCTAAAAGAATTCTTGAATGACCAAAACAACATTCAGTAAATGCATTTCCATCGTAGTTTATGCAATTTTTTCCTATCGGATAAAACGTTTAACCTACTCAGTTGTGCACATCATTTTTGTATGCGCATTTTAAGAAATTTATGTGCATCTCAATGTTTCCATCCAGGGTTTTTGTGTGATATTCCAAAATAATCAAAAAAGGTGGATGGAAAATGCAGCTAATATTTGCATTTTAATTCATAAAACCAAAAACACCCCTACACTTAAAAGACCTTGTCTGTGGCCTTTACTGCTGTTTTTTTTTTTTTTTTTTTGTAGTAGTCTTCCCAGTTCTATAAAGAGATATCTATTCTTTCAGCTAAAATATCTAAATTGAAATTTTTCAGGACAATATAAAGGACAATGTTATGATTGGATTAAGTGAGTAAATTAGCATATTATGGCAGAAACTGTGCTTTTAAAACCAGGTGGAAATGTGATGTTTCTGACCTCTATTAACATGGATCACTGAACCTAAATAACAATCAAAACAAATACATTTTTTCATTATACTAGAAATAAACCAGCCCTGGCTTTTCATTTAGATGGGGATTCTCCATCATGTCTGCTTTAGAATGACGAAATTACACTGGGGAGACCTTAACCCTTTTTTCTCTTTGTATTCAGTCTCAAGGGCTATTTTTGCATGTTTCTGGCTGTTTTATGTCATTAAGCTCTGGTCAGCTTTCACAACGTCAGACACACATTCTTCATAGAATAAACTCTCTCTCTCTCTCTCTCTCTCTCTCTCTCTCTATGTCAGTCTGTCTTTCTATGTGTTTCTAATCAAGCAAATTTGTAGAACAAAATACCAGTGAAGTTATACCAAAGTTTGTACACTTTCTTTGATGATGGCTTGTAAAAGGGCAATTTAAAAGAATTTTATTGGCAAAATGGAATGGTTGCCAATGTAGAATGTTTGGTTGCTATGGAGGAGTCAGTGTAATCATACAAGATTTTCATTATGAGTAATATAAATCAAATCCCATGTCCCTATGACTTTCATTAGTTGAGATAGTGATATGCTAAAATGGTTGTGTGAGGGTAAACTGTCAGGTTGCTATGGAGAAGTCAGTGAAACGATTGAATGTTCTCTTTGTCACTTTAAGTTACATAAACCAACACTGTGTCTTTTTACGAAAGCTTCTCTCAAAGCAAAAAGAGATTTTAGAAAAAATGGTTGCTAGTTTAAACAGTTTGGTAGCGACGGATCCGCCAGTTATAAATTAATAGAAAATAATAATTTGTGAATGTAATTAGAGTAAACAAACCCCCATCTTTCTATTCAATGACCACTTATTTTCAAATTACAAAGTCAATGGTATTTTTTTTTTCTAAATCCTTGTAAAGCCTGGGATTTAAATACTTTTGCACAGTGGTTGGTATATTCTTGCACTGACTGATAAGTTTCTATGTGGTTCTCAGTTTGTCAATGGAAAATTTCCCAGCATTCTCAAGTGATTTTTCCAGAATTTGTTAGTGGTTACAGTAACTATAAAAAAAGTAGCAACGTTTTGCTGTGGATAGTCTTTACAAAGTTCATTCCAGCAATGATTCTCTATTGCATTTCAAAAGTCAAGTTTGTAGAGAAATCAGGAACATTTTATTCTTAATGCATACATTTAAAAAAAAGAGTCAAAACAAGCAAGATATACTCATCAATAAATGAACGAATTAACATGTTACAGATAAACAAATCTTGAAAAAAAACACCCCAGAAGTGTTTTAAGTGAACAAATCCAAATACATGACTGACCAGCGGCTCACTCTCTTCCACTCTCCCTCTAACAGTCAATGCCAAGATAGGGTAATCTTCAACCACAAGCCTAATTGGTCTAATTCCTCGGCTTTTATGCCACATGATTCAGAACTCTTGAATCAAAACTGTGCTGCTCAGTGACAGATGAAGGATTCATGCTGATATCAAATGAGATCTTAGGCCTCCACAGAGGTCTGGTCATCAAAGAAGTCTTTTGAACAGTGTTCTTATCTTACGTTCTCAAAAAAGACTTGACATATTTAGTTTAGACTCCTGTGAGACTGCCACAAAGGTGAGAGATTAATTGGCTGTAATCTGTGTGATAGTGGATGCCAGATGGGGGCAATACCACTGGATTGAAATGGTGCTTTTGAACATTAAATTGCTCTGGTTCTCCTGATATTCACCCAAGGAGAGTTAGGACAGCCCAGAGCACACCCATGTGAGCCTAACTGAGCTTAATTGCCTCCTAATATGTCCTGACTAGACTTTTTTATTCAAGTTGATCCTACATTGTCTTCAAGAGTGAGTGTTAGAATTTGGTTCCTTACATAGGAATAAATGGTCAATAAAAAGTAAGTAATCTATTGGTGGATAATCATATCATATATATCATATACGCGATATGGCTATATAGAATAAAATCAAAATCTGATGCAACATATCCCCGTCCGAAATCTTCCGAGTGGTGTTTCATGTTCTCTTCATGCTTTTCTCCGGGTTCTCCACATTTTCCTTACTAAGTCCAAAGCACGGATTACTGTAAGGATGCACTGTAACTTCTGAACAGACTTGCATACACTTGTTTATATAATACACACAGTTTTATGACTTGTTGCCAAGATGGTGAACGAGGAAGAAGAAGCACCCTGACCTCAAATCGTGTAAAGTGTGAAATACAGCCACAGTCTCCAGTTTGATTTTGTATGTTGGATGATTTACACAGCATGCAAAAAATGTCCATTTCGCGGAATACAAGTCCATCCATTCGTGCCTGGAATATACCACAGACCACCATTCTTGGAAGTATTCCATGGATATAGCTGGATGTAGATACTGGGAAGATCCTGTGTCCCAGGTTTAATTGAGTGAAAATTAAGTTCATTGGTGAAAAACAACAGCTCAAGAGCTCAAGTTCTTAGTAAACATGGCACATTTTAATCATGGTTTCAGTTGTGTTCAGATCCGTTCTGATAGCAACCCCATTATTTATTTAAGCTATTTCTCGAATCCATATGCCTTCTCTCTCCCTATCCTTTTGTATTTTAAGTCCACCACTCTCTCATGACAAGTCTCTGCAGATTTGAACGACAAACATGTTTACAGTGAAGTCCATGCAGCAAGTGCTCTCGACATTAGCACTGATTGGACTTAAACAAAAGGAAGTGCATCCACTGATAGAATATGGCTCATGTGGAGAGGTTTCTCTTTTCCTGCATTCAGACTCAGAACAAAACGTGTGGAAATTATTTAAAATAAAAGAAAACAATAACTTTGGTGGGAAAAATAGATGGAGAATTCCTATGTCAAGCTCAGTGATGCTTTCAATGAGTCTGGCGAGAGATCTCAGTCTATTAAAGAAAACCCTGCTCGAATCAGAAACTGAATCCACTGCGAGAAGAAGTCAATTCAGACGATTAACGGAGTCCCTGCTGCCGAGTACAGGCAGACAGAAAACTCACAAATCTAATCTCCTGAACTCAAGCCTGTGCATGAGATGCTATTTGCATTGAAATAGAACCATCTTGAGCTGCCTGCTGTCAGGGGTATATGTCTGTCTGTGTGCGCGTGTGTCTGGGTCTCAGGTGGAAGTGAATGAGGAAGTATTGAACTGGAGGGCTCACACTGAATTAAGGATACACACTGGTACTGTAGAGAGGAAATGGAGTCGTCTGGCTTTGTCACATGCGAATCTGCATAGTATGACTACAGTATGTGTGTCTACTTTGGGTTATTCCGTCCATATGTTGGTTCTGACACAGAGAGCTTTGTCTGTAGTAACCCAGAGTATACATGTGTATACATTTTTTCTGATGGTCTGTGTATGCTGTATAATTATCTAGTTGCTTTATTTATTGCATACTTCCCTTGCATTCATTTTTTCTTTAGCTTTCTATAATCACTGTACATTAATAATCCTTGTATTGATCATGGAGGGCTGGTGCTTGTTCACAAGTGGCTGATAAACTTACACAGTTATTTAAAGGTACATAAAAACGTCACTTTTACTTTTAGTTACATTTGTCACCTTTTCTTAGTTTCTTAGTTAATAGTGTTTTTTTATGGCTTTTTAGTAAATCTAAAAAATTATGGGTTGTTTTCTTTTTCCCAAATGCTATGTTTGGAGCCACTGGTTTGTGATTTTCATTTATGTTTGGGTTATTATTAACCATGTAGCACTGAGTTGGAAAAAGGGACAGTGAACAGAACTCTTGTGCGTCATACATCACTTATACTTAATTTACTTTATTTAGCAAACACATTTGTCCAAAGTGACTGCATTCTAGTAAATTCAGAATTGCATCAGCGCTATAGAATTTTTTTAGGTCTGCAAGTTCCCCTAGAAAAAAAGAGTTTTATGTGCTCTTAGTGCTCTATGCAGATAAAATGAAAATGAAAAATGATAAATTTCTGGTAAAAGATTAAATATTTAATCAGAAACGACAGAATACTGGAAAAAAGCATGTGTTCAGCAAATGGAAGATTGCGTTTGACATCTTCACTGAAGACAAAAGGTAAATGCTTTCAATACTGTCTTTGTTTGAGTTTTAGAAAACCAATTCAATTATTTCGAATAATTGGAAAATGTTGAATTATTTGGAGGAATTTCTGAGTTAGGTTAAGTAATGTTAACACGCTACCATGGTAAGTTTAAGAAAAGGCCCCACATAAATCAAATCTGGAGACATATTTGGGTAAACTGAAAATAATTGCACTTTCAGGGAATTTTTTATCATTTCATGATGAATCATATTAAATGTAACCCAACTGGGTAAATGCAACCAAGTGCTGGGTTTCTCCCTTTATGACCCAGCTGTTGGGTTGGCAAATAACCCAGGTTTGAAACATTTGAATCAAATCTTTAGTTAATGTTTCACTCGAAGATGTTAAGAAAACATGTGGTTTAGCAGCAAAGGATCTTTTAGTAACCTACCAGAAACCACTTAATTCATCACAATTTTCAATTTGGTTATCATGGCAACTTTGCCCTCATTGTCACACCAAATGTCACCCACAATACAAACGTTTGAATGTATTTGAGATCCCGTGCCTTTAAGTTTCAGGTTTGATCCTCCTCCCAACATCATCTCTGACCTTAAACATCAACGCAAATGTAGCAGGCCATGATAACACAGAACATTGATATACAAACACAGAGTTTAATTCAACATACAGAATATTTTATAGAAAGTGAGACCTTCAAAGAGAGCTCTCATTAGTTTAAAATTATTAGACCCATATCAGACGTAGGTAGAAATTAACTGCTTGAGTAAAGGCCTCTGCACACTGATCCAAATGGAGATTCACATAAATATTCGGATAACTTCTCAGCAGAGTGCTCTTTGTGTGCGTTGAGGAAATTTTGATGCAATGGCGATCCATGCCTGAAGATGCTGCTTGCATTAGATCAGATGCACACACAGGACAAACAGGAATGAAGAAGACGATGATAGATAAGAAAATAGAAAAACACATTGGAAAAAACATGGATTTTGAGCAGTTTATACTGTCTGCAAGCTCCTTCTTTAGTTATTTGGAAGCACAACATGACTTCTCCGAAAACCTTCTGAATTAGAAACATGTTCGTTTAGAGGGTTTTTAATGTGTTAAGTTGGTTCAGGTGTGAAACATTTGCCCTTGAGAACAGATGGTTGTACTTCTCAACACATGGAGGCAGGTCTGTTCAGGGGTCTCCCGCTCTTTTCTCTCTTATTAGCTGATCTTCTGCATTCACCGGAGAACAGAATGTTTACAATGCAAACCTGCCTAGACCATTACAGTATATCAATGGTGTGAAAAAAGATCATAGCACAATATACTGTGATACAAAAGTGTCACAATAGATATCGTCTAGCACAGGAAGAACAGCATT
The DNA here is from genome assembly GCA_007224835.1 of Danionella cerebrum. Taxonomy (NCBI): domain Eukaryota; kingdom Metazoa; phylum Chordata; class Actinopteri; order Cypriniformes; family Danionidae; genus Danionella; species Danionella cerebrum. Next base: position 204,320 of record SRMA01026777.1, on the reverse strand, counting down.
GTGAGAACTTTTTATGAGAAACAAAAGGAATATTGTAAAAGAGTGTATATAAAGAGCTGTCTTATAAGAGATGTCTTACCCCAATGCTTTAATTCTCTGAATTTACAAATTTCATTGCTGCCCCCTAGAGGCTGAATGATATTACACAATCTAATACATATGAAACTAGACCCTGGCGTTCTTATCTTTATTTACAAAACATTTAATTTTGTAAAATGTCATTTTACATGGACAGTTTTCAATTTAAATCAGTTTAGTTAAATTTTGTTTGTAAAAGTTTTGTGAAGTTTATTAAAAAATTTTTTCGTATTATTTTGATAGATGTCATGACTGACAAATTGTATCATGGACGTAATATTGTGATGTGTACCATATGACTAGTGTAAATGAGTAGTGTAAATTGTTACACAAAAATAAACTTTTTAACACATGGCAAGGTGGGTTGAGAATTCAATATTGGGAATGCAAAATAAAATAAAATAAAAACAAGGAATATTAAGATAAATTGAAGCATTTCTATATATATATATATATATATATATATATATATATATATATATATATATATTAGGGGTGTAACGGTACGCTAAAATCGTATTCGGTTCGGTACTGTGTCTTGGAGAGTTCGGTTCGGTTCATTCGGTTCGGTACAAAACAATAGGAACTTACCTAATCTTTATTTTGAAAAGCTTTGAAAAGTAGAATTTTTGCATAAAATAAATAAAAGTGACACTTTTGGGTGATATTTTAAATAAATTGCACTCTTTATAAAGAAAAACACATTTTTTAAAATAAAAAAATGAAATGCTGCATCTAGTTAGGATAGATAGGATAGATTAACCTATCCACATTTTCTGAAGAGAGCACAGATCTGGTTGCACTGACAATATCTCCAGCAGTAGAAAATGTTAATGTGTTGCCTGCCCGATCTCCGTGGAACAATGTCGGCATACAACTTTAAATTTATCCACTCGTCTATCCCCATTATGTCTTTTAACAGAGAAGTCAAAAGTGTTCTCAAACAGGAGAGCGTAGTGAGGTGTCTTCAAAGCTGGCTTCTCTTTCTGTGTACATTTCTCTTCCGCTGTGCTTTATATCGCGCTAATAATACATTTATATAATTTAATAAAAATACCGAAACGGTACGGAAGTGTACCGAACCGAACAGGCCGTACCGAAACGGTTCAATACATACCGTGAACCATTACACCCCTAATATATATATATATATATATATATATACTCTATATTAAATTAATCTGCCCTCAGGAATCTGAAAAAAAGCTAAAAAAGCTCTAGAAGGATTAGATCAGTGGTAGTGTTGTTGAAAGCAATAGCCCAGCTCATGAAAAGTCTTGTATTTACATAGTTAAGAACTTTAAATAAAGCAAACAATGCCAGACCAGTGCTTCTTCTGATTAATACACAGCCAGATCACGAGTCATAGAGACTGGAGAGATCAATAAAAAGAGCGAGAGAAGGCGAATGAGGCCATCAGTCTTCCCAAAGACCACAGCGTTCAAGTCTGGGTTTGAATGTCTAATAGAGAGAATGCTTAATGCACATGCTCAATCCTGAAGCTAATTGTCCCGATCCAGACATAATGTCTGTCAGAGCACCGGACAACCGAGAGCCATAGTGTTAACACTTTAAACATTAGCTAAAGCAGCTTTTTGAATTTTCACTCTTTTGAATTGTGCGGTTTCACAACCTCTGCAATAACTTCAATGCACTCATCTCAGACCAGAAATCCAAGACTCTAGCAGAAGAAGAAGAATAAAGAGGAAGAAATATAAAGAGTGGGAATAAGGAGAAGAAGTAGACAATAGATCAACAGTGTAAACATATAAAACCATGCCTTGTATGTAATGGAAATATCAGTTACTTCACTCGCCACACGCTGAAGTTCATTTTGACCTTGAATATGACCTCTGCTATTTCTTCTGCTGAGCTTTGAAACGCTTCAACAGAATTTACGTCAGGAAAAAAGCTGAAATGTAAAAGAAGCATAATTATATTCAGAGAGGCCAATGACAAAAAGCTGCTGGTGAAAAGAAAATGAATAAAGATATTCATACAGGTGCACTGGGTCAGGCGTGTGTATGCGAAAGATAGACAGACGCATGGAGAGAATGTTTTAAGGTATTCATGAGTCAGGAGCGTTATCAGTTGACCTTTAAATTGGAGCTGCTGCTGCCTAGGAAACCCAAGGGGTCCGTCTCCGAGCTCCTAACATGCTGACGATAAAAACTATGCCAACCACTGGGAAAATCCACACTGCATGCTTCCATGCATATATTTTAACAACTGAATATACATTTAAATTCAACTAATAGAGCACTTGTAAATTCTCAGCCAGACACAGCAATGTCTAGGTATGTCTCCTAAATGATAACATTAGTTTAGGTCTTACACGTCACTTGTTCAAGAACTGTCTAATTATTCTTTAACTTAGAGGAGTCAGCCCTAACCCAGCTCAAAGTGTATGACATTTCCTTCTATATTTTAATATTAATTAAATTATTACTCATTACTCAATACTCTTTAAATAAAGCTCTATCTTTGGGACTCAACACATTATTGCCTCATCTTGTAAACCAGGGTCTCGACAATTGTAAACAATGATATTTATGCAGATAACCACATCTCAATTAGACATGTGTGCTTATTATATTACATCCAGATAATTTGTCAATTTCCAAGAGCTCTGTCGTAAACAAGATTCTGTCTGTGTCAGGGATGGCAACAAATTTATCACTGTCATAAAGGTCCACCAGGATGCCAGATTGGCTCAGGAGTACAGCTCATGCGACATTAAGAAAAATGATGAGCACCCAGAGTGTATCACCGTTATATTGTTTGAGAGGTTCTGAAACTTATATTGCGTTGGATTTTGTTTGTGTCGTGTAATGAATATTATTTTTACAAGAGAAAAGGGCCTTGTATCAAAAGAGATAAACTGAGTTTATTAAGAAATATGTCCAAACACGACCAGCTCTATCTACAGGAGTATGTGTTCTCTAGAGGATCATGACACAAACACATGAATTTCAATCATGAGAACGTATTTAAAGGACGCCAATTGTTACTGTTTCTCGTCTTTGTATCTTCTCTGAAGACTGGCAACATGGGAGCCTTAAATCAACTCTGTCTCAGAGATTTAAACTCTGATTTTCAACTGTGAGGAACGTTGTGAGGAATTGGAAGAATAGAGGCACAGTTCTAGTTATGGCCTGAAGGGGCAGAGCAAGGCAAATCTCAGATAGGCAGAGGCGCAGGATGGTGAGAATGATCACAGTCAACCCACAGACCAGCTCCAGCAACAGGAGCATGTGTTTTCTACAGGATCATCATACAAACACATATAAGATACACAAGACTAAAACTTTGATTGCATTCAGAACATTTGAGATACTTGGTCCGAATAGTTTCCAGTTACATATCTTGTTTTTTGCATTGTCCTGCTCTCACGAGTGGAATTGAGCTCAGCACAATAAACAAGTATTGAATGCTACACTGCTTACAAACACGCAAGAAAGCAAGTGATTGAAAAGCTGCCGTGACATTGATTACATTTACTGAGCTTTGATCCAAAGCAGCCCTGTATTTCTTCAAGTTCAAGTCTTCACATAAACTATAAAGTTGGCACATGCCATTTTTCAACTGCATGGCACTATGATGTGTTTTTTCCGCTGTTTTCTGTCAAAAGTACAGATTTTCTGGGACCAGTTTTGACACAGTTCCTCAACCAAGAGGAATCAAGCTGAGTTGCAAGAAATGTCCAGAGTAAATATCTGCAGATCACCAATTTGGCAGAGGAAATAACTCTCATTACATGAGATGACAAAAGAGCAGTGCATTATGAGCAGCAAACGGTGTCATTTGTTGAGAGAAGCCTTAAAACCAACAAAAAATGTATCTACCTTGCTAAAACTTTGAGTTGCCGTCACAGAGGACTGGATGCTGTGTGATGAAATTTTACTTTCAAAAACATAATGATATTTTATAAATAAAATTTTATTAAATTATTAGAACTCAAAATTGGTTTGGTAACCTCAGTGACCCTGTGAATACATGTTAGGTTCGATGAGGAATGAGGACCCAGATGCAAGGTGAAATGTAACAAAAAACAGATATTTATTGTCCAGAGTTCTCTAAGGAAAATTAAGCCACAGGCCAGGCAAGCCAGAAAAACAAACTGAAATATACTGGAGTAATAAAACAGTTCAAAACCAAAATGGAAAACAGAAGCTCAGGGGGGAGCGTGGCGAGACCCCTCTGCGTCCGAACAACCATCGACCTTGGAGAGAGTAGAAAGAAGAATCCAAAAGGGAAGTCCGCAACCCCCAACTAGACAGGACCGGAGTGGTGTAAGGATGACTGAAACCAGAGAGACAGGTAAGAAGCCGCCCGCTATGTACTGAGTATAGAGAGTAATAATCCGACAAAGCAGTTAGAGAGAAGCGCCTCTAAATAGGCAGGTTAATTAGAGTCCATTAGCGGCAGGTGATCCCTAATGAGGCAGCTGAAAGAAATAATGAGTCACACTTAGAAACAGAAAAGAATAACCAAACAGAGAGACTAACAATACAATCATGAGAATGTATTTAAAGGAGGCCTATTGTAAGTATTTCTCTTTGCATCTTATCCAAATAGTCGCAACCTGAGAGCCTCAAAACAACTCTCAGATGACATGAAATAAAGATTGTTGGACATCATGGTTTAGGAGAAGGATATAGAAAACTGTCTCAGAGATTTAAGCTGTGAGGAATTGAAGAGGCACAGTTCTAGTAAAGGCCCCAAAAAAATTCAGATAAGCAGAGGTGCATTATGGTGAGAACAGTCACAGTCAACCCACAGACCAGCTAAAAAGACCTAAAACATCATCTTGCCGCATTGTTTTTAACTATTCAGAGTACTTTACACAAGGAGATTCTGCATGGACGAGTGATGCTAAAAAACATTTTCTCCTCACAGGCCACAAATGATGTCATTTGAGGCATGCTAAAGCACACTTGAAAAAGCAGGAATCAGTGACAAAGATCAAGCTGCACCGGGGCTGGATCAAGACAACGACCCTAAACACTGCTCTAAATCGACTGAGGCATTCATGTAGAGAAACAAGTACAGTGTTCTGGAATGGCCATCTCAGTCCCCAGACCGGAATATTATTGAACATTTGTGGAGTGATTTAAAGTGGGCTGTCCATGCTCAGAAACCATCAAATCTGACTGAACTGGTCCAAAATACCTTCCACCAGAATCCAGACACTAATTAGAAGCTAAATGAACTGTTTAGATGCTGTTATTTCTGCAAAAGGAGGATGCACAAAATATTGAGTTCTTTTTTTTTGTGGTTTCACATGTTTGAAAAATAATTGCACATTTTCCATAAATCATAGAAACTTTATTTAACTTCTCAAATATCATTGTGTTTAACTAAAATATCTCATCCAGACAACCACTGATTTCTACAGGAAATTTTGAAAGGATGTTGCTCTTTGTAGGAAAAATACTGTGCAGGAAAAATGACTGGAAATCCATGGCTGATGAAACCATGCACGGACAGAGAGATAAAATTCTGGAATGACCAACCAAATAAAGGGTTAAACTGTGTGTGTGTGTGTGTGTGTGTGTGTGTGTGCGCGTGTGTGCGTGTGTTTGTGTGTGTGTGTTTTTCTCAAAATAGGTGTCTGTTTATGTGTGGGGGGTGTGCATATGTGTGTTTATGTATCAGTGCTTATCAGACTCTGTATTCACGCCGGGAAGATTCACAAAGCAAAGGAGTGCATTATGGAAGGTCTGCTCTGATTAATGTGGAAAGCAGACAAACAACACAAAGATAATGCAGGCCTACAGAAAGAGGTGCAGGCAGGCAGAGCACAGGAGTGAAGCAGAGGCTAACAGCACAACAGCTTTGGGTCGTTAAGCATCATTAGCAGGACATTTGTTCACACACATTTGTCAGGAGGCGTCCTGCTAAGCAGGGAGCGTGTTCTCCTCAAGGAGCATGCAGTGGACAGGGGCAAGCAGGCAGGAAATGAAGTAGCTGCCATTTGTATGTGTGTGGGAAATCGAATGCATGACGGAGCATTCTAAGAGATGGCACAGTGTTTGATTAACCGCAGGACTCGATCCCAGTTGGGAAACAATAGAAGCTTGTAAACGGCATCTGTAATTTACATCCATTTGCAAGTCCGGATACAGTAGCTTCAAGTAGGACTCGCGTGAGGATGCCGAAATGCTTCCGTCATGAATGAATGAGTGAGAGAGGTTAAACCTCCTGACTCCGCATGTTTAAAAGTTTAAACAAGCTGAAACAACATTCTGCAATGTGCAGCCACAGTTTATTAATGACTTCTCGAGAATCAAGGAGCTCTGCCTAGAACAATGTTACAACTAATTGTATTTTTATAGGAATACATTATTAAAAAATGTATTACCTCAGAACTCAAAGATTACAAGTGGGATTACCAAAAAGCACATTCTATTGACATATAATAAATATAAGAGGAAAAACATACTAAACTTAATGTTAATATGTTTAATCCTTTTGCCAATCTTTTTCCATGGCAAGTCAATTTGTATTTCCATTTAAAATCACACTTTTAGTGAAAGAACAGTGTTTGCTACTGTAAAAAACACAACTTGCTTGTGTTCTATTGCTTAATTCATCCTGAGGCGCTGAACAAATTTGACCTTGTGACAAATTCTGACTTAAAAGGTCTGCACACAACACCACCACCACAGCACCAACAGCTGCTTCCTGGGGAACAAAAGAGCTCTGTGTAAACACAATCTCCCTCTGGCCACACAGCCATCAGGCATGGAAACTCACAGGCGGTCACATGGTGCACACAGTGGTCCGTGACCTACTCTGGGAGTGATCAGGGTCAGCTTGTCCAAAAAATTGCAGCCACCAACTCCCAACAGACAAATCCAGAAGAGAATCCTTTTCTCTTTTTCGTGATGTTGCCAAAACACACAACACCAAAAAAACATATGTTTGCAGCCAACTTGTAAACAATCAAAAGTCATTCACTAGCGCTAATTCCCAAAGGAGATTAGCATGAGATGCTTTGTGTGTTCCTCCAGAACTCCTCTCTTTGCTCAAACAAAACATTAGCAGATAATGTAACGGAATTAAGAAGACAAAAGATTCAAATTGGATATTGATCAGAAGAGTGAGGTGGCAGCATTGGAGCTGGTTAAGCCTGGGATGAGGTGATTGATCCACAATGCTTGTCCTCACGTCTGAAGCTGTCTGGCAGGCCTATAGTCTGTCTGACAAAAGCGATGAATAGAACCATGGACCAGTACAATGACTACAGAACACGCACATCAGTCTGCAAATACATGTCGAAAAAGATGACAGACATCAGATGACAAAGGATATTCAAGCTTTGCTTCGTCTAAACTTGAATAGAAAGTTGGAAAAGGCATCAAGGCATTGTTGGATTTGTAGTGTCTAGTAGTGATGTAAAATGGTCAATACCAGTGACAAAAAGCTGTGCAGATGATAGCTGATCTGAGACCAGCTTTACTGATCAGAGCTGAAGGCTTGGATTCAAAATGACAAGCACTGATGTCCACCAAGACAAGGGCTGCAGGGATCAATGTAAAATCAATGGTAATTGTCTGTGTTTTTCTAGGTGGCTGGATCAGAGACACTGTGGATCCAAGCAGTAGAAATAAGTTGTAGTATTGAAGTTAATTAGTCTTAATTAGTCATGAATCTTTAAATGTATAGTTTTGACATTTTGTACAGTTCTTTTTCCGTGGTTACCAAACTTCCATAACTGTCTGATTGTGGTATTGAATATTAAATCCAATTCTTAGTTATTGTCGACAAACACAGTCTATTGCCAAAATATTTGCTTCAGACCAGACATGTGTAGCCCATGGACTAAAGCGGTCCACTTTCAAATTTCCATTGGCGTGCAAGCCCTGTCAGAAAAGCCCATATACAATGTTGACCACAGCATGAAACACACATGCAGGAAAAAGTATATATTTCACCAGTATACGTCTAAGCAAAGCAATTTCCTGTCATTTTTAATAATAATTCTAAAAAGAAAGGATAAATTGAGGACCAGTCTCCTGGATGAGAGGAAAATTGAGTATTATTTCCCAGAAATACAGCATTAAAAAAACAACATTAGCTGTGTTCCATGTTTTATGCGCATTTTGAATATAGCTTTAAAAAACCCTGGATGGAAATGGGAAGATGCACATACATGGGCATTAAAATGATGCTTGCTGAGTAGGATAAACTTTTTATCCAATAAGAGAAAATCCGCCTAAACTTTACTAGAAACACATTTAGTAAATAAACACCAGTGTAATGGCAATACTTTTTTTCTATCGGAACTGGGGGGCAATGGGGCGACATTAATGGACTAACCAACGTACTGATTTCATTGCTCAACATCTGAAATGTTGTTTTGGACATTTTAAAATTCCTTTAGCCAAAGTTGCCATCAGATTTGCTACCTGATCATTGGTTTGGTGTTTTAAAGTGAATAAAATCTGTTTTTATCATGCTTTGAGACTTTTTTTTTGTTGTATTCCTTTTAACATGTGTTGAATTTAGAAATGAAACCATGAATATAAGTATATTATAATAATATAAATGGCCAGACACTAAGCCTGAAGTTCCAGAAACTAAAGAAAAAAAAAGAAACCAGGACTGGCTTAATCCAATCCAAAAAGCAAGTGGTTGTGAGTCAAGGAAACATGATTGAGAATGGTCCAATCAACCTCAAGAAGAGGTTGCAAGAAACAGACTTTACTGGACAGCCAGACACAATCGGGTGATTGATGGTGACGGTGATTGCAGGACCTACACAAGTTCCAGCATCGGTGGTCTTCAAGAAATGCTTTCTTGTGATGGAAAGAGTAGAGGTTGGTGACCCAAAAGTCGGCTAAAGGGAAGAGACCCGTGGCGGACTAAGGGAGTGAGTAGCGAGCATACTTTGCCCATGAAATGAACCCTGAAAACCAGCTCCCACTCCCCTGACACAATAATAAAAAAATAACAATTTTCCTGTAAATGAACAAAGCCAGACTCATCCACCAGATGTTGAAGCTGTTCTCCAGAGTACATGTCTCCACTGCTCTGTTCCCCAATACATTCAATGCAGACGTATAAAACCCCTATAAAACCAATGTAAACAATTCACTTTTTTGTTTGTATAATATAATTAATAATTGTATATAAATATAAATTTAAGCATCATTGCCTCTGTTAAAAGGCATCATTGGCAAACTATTCATTTAGGTTTTTTTTTACACACACAACCTTGAGAGACTTGAAGGATCTCAAAGGCCAATTCTAGCAGCAGAAGGTTATTACCGGTGCGTTTACAAGCATCTTACTGTTCATGTTCTTGAAGATGTTGAGGATTGGCAGGATCTGTCGGTAGTATGGGACTAATGCTTCCCCCACCATCTCTGCAGACACAACCAGATGCTGGAGAACCTTCAGTGTGGTGCAGATCACCTGACGGTTCCTTGTGTTCAGAGCGTCTGGAGACAAACACACAGATGTGGATTAGTTCCAAAAACACCAGATTTAACAAGTTAAAATTTGCATCTTGTAGCTCTGGGGCACATTTTTTAAATCCCTGCATGGGCTCTTTATTAATAATGGAAGGCATCCGCTCTAATGTTTTAAGAAGGCTTTACAGAATTTGTATCTTGCCAGAATCCATTCAATCATATTTGGCTGAGTGGTAATTGGAAAGAATTACAGTGTGGTTAAATAAATAATTAATCTAATGAATATCAGTTTTTGGGTGTTTGGTTTGATTTCTCCAAAGAGGAGAGCTTTTATAGTAGTTAATCATGTTTGGTTATCGTTTACTTTAATTGAATTTGTGCAAGACCAGCAAAGACGTCGCTGCACTGTGTTTTTTTCCAGTCTAAACACATTTTGAGGCTTCTATTTAAAGGACAGTCCATATTCACACAGTTCTTATGAATGTAGATCCAAAGAGACATAAAAGAAGAAACACTGTCATCAGCCACCAAAAGCTTCATCAACATTCAGCAAAATAACCTTTCGGCTTGAGCAGAAGAAAGACTTTACTTTGATTGACAGCTTTGTGCGGTTCTTTAGCGATGATTTTTCTCCTATGTCTTTATAACACACTATGAAATTCTAATTACCAAACAAACACGGCAAACTGTTTTCCAGCGGTGTGACATTTGCACCAAAGAAGTGTTCAATAATTCATGGAGGGCGTCGCATCTGGAGGAGGGAAGATCTGTTTCTAAATCTCTTTAAATAAACGAACCATTAATTCCTCCTTCTTATTAAGCTCTAAAAATGAACGCGCTCATATATACGCTCACCTTCTCTAAATACCACACAAGAGTGGCATTTAGACACATCGGTAATTGCATTAGTTCAGCTCATGATACAAACATACCAGAGATATTTCCAGAGAGAGAGAATCTGTCTGTCTGTAGGTCAGGTGGTAGTGGACAGTTAGTGGATTCTTTCTGTCTGTCACTGCACAATCAAGCAAGATCAAGACCGATAACGTAAGCATCCCACAGGAGATTTATTTTGTGTCTGTATTTGTTTTACATTTCAGCATTTAGCAAACACTTTATTCCAAAGAAAGTGACATGCATATTGACCACATTTGGACTTTTTTGCTTTCCCTTGGGTTCAAACCCACAATCTTTGCATTGTTGGAGCAATGCTCTATTGATTAAGCCACAAGAATGCTCACTATGCATATTGTATTGATAATTTAACTTTTGTTCTAATGGTTTGATGTGTTGTCTGTAGTGTTGTAGTGCTTGAGACCGGTCTCGAGACTAATCTTCTATGGTCTCGTTCTCGTCACGAAAACAACGGTCTTGGTCTTACCTCTTTGTAATCTCGGTATTGTCTCTGTCTCGGCTGTCTCTGATCTCAGTCTCGGGTGCACAGGTGTCCTGGTGTTTTTAATCCAAAAACAAAAAGCAAGCCGCAACCGCTTTTATTAAATAAAATAATATAAGTTTTTTTTCAAGTCTCTCTTCAAGTAAACCCAATCATCAGCTTACTTTTTATAAACAAGCGGCAGCATTATTGTTCTTTATTTTCTCTTCGACAACGTGAGCGTTCTGTAACGTCACACTCCGCTTGAGATAGAGAGAACAATTTAGTTCCATGAAGAAGAAACATTCCGCTGTGTGCAAATCTTTCCAAACTTATCGGAGACTTCATCATTCACCAGACATCTGTTGAGAAAGCACCGCGAGAGGCAAGAAAACCTATCACTAGAATTAACTGTTAATTCTCAAACAGTGTGATGAAAAAATCCAAATCTGACAATGCCATACGACGTAAATGGATTATAATGGAAACACTGAAATGTTTGCAGGGGATTTGTACAGAAAGAGGTTTGTTTCAATTAAACTAACATCACCTCTCTACAAAGTGTAACTTAAGAACCCTGTTAGACTGTAGGATGAAACAAACACAACCATACTACAAAACAATTAAACCTTAAGATTTTAATAATTACAAAGTACTCATAAAATGATCATAAGTGAGAACTGTTGATATTATTTTTTTATAAGTACCGGTACTTAATTGAGGCATTGTTGCTTAATGGACAAAATAGCAGAAAAACAGTGCAATTATACCAAAAATTACTGCAACGTCTATTGTTTAATAATGTAATAATGAAAAGTCTGTGTTTTTGGTCTTGGTTTTGTCTTGGTCTCTGTACTCTCTGATCTCGGCTGGGTATTGGTTTTGATACTCTCTGGTTTCTGCTGGGTCTTGGTCTGGGTCAAGGTGGTCTTGACTACAAGACAAGCTGTTCGTTATCAGAGTAAAATTATGGTATATTTTAAAAAGTTGCAGCAATCACTATGACACAGTAGCTTTAGTGTACAAATGCTGATCTTAGGTAAATTTCAATCTCAGTTTCTGGTTGAGGATGTCCTAAGAGCTGACTGTCTGCTCTTCTGATGCTGTAGCTCATCTGCTTCATGTTATAATGAGCTCAGGAATCAATACGGGACAGTCAATCCATTCTTCTCTCTCTGGATATACAAACCATACGGCCAATGCACACCAATCCAAATTTTCTGTAGAAGTTTCATGTACAGTGGTCAAAAATTATGTGCGCTATCACACATCTGTCAGAGCGAGTGGTGCCAACAAAAAAGAGTTTACGCAAGTTTTTTTCGCAAGGAGAAGGACCAATGAAAGTTGGTTCTTTTGATGACTTAAGTAGGATGTCAAAGAAAATGATTTACCTATCTCTGCGATCGGGCAGCTCTTTGGTCAGTTTTAAAGTGAGCCATCCAAACTTCAGATGGAAAATTCAGATTGGTGTGTAGAGGCCTTATGACTATTTGGAGAACTTTTTGGTGATCTGCTTTATTATTTGAGCTTCCCATCATTCATGTTAATTATTCATTAATCACTAAGGTGATTGGGGTCTCCTTGGGCTTGTCCAGCTAACATTGAGAAGAAGGCAGCGGTACAGTAATATGCACATGAACTAGAGATTTCATTGCAGAGAACCAGCATTGTGTCTTAACCATTTTATTTGTGTTTTTATTCCTCTAAAAGACAAGATAAATCTGTTATTTTTTAAAGACTTGTGTGTTTCTACTACGTTTTTCTGTGGTGTGACCTTAATGGAACTCACTTTTGATCGGTATGATGAGCTGTGGAATAACAGGCAGGACTTTATTCCCTCCGTGCTCAAGCATGTCATGTATGCCCTGCCGAGCAAAGAACTCATAGGGATGAAGCGTCTCACAGAGGCCATCAAAGAACAGAGGCAGGTAGTAATGGTAGTCCAGTTTCTCAATCTCCACCTGTTGAAAACACACATGCCGTCAGGGTCACTGTTATTCAAGCTGTGTCTGTTCACAATAAATTGCAAGAGGTGCTTCAAACGAGTGTGTTTTTAAATAACCCCTCTTTGCAACTGTTCCTATATTAGCCGCAACAAATACCAACTTCAATTTGCATGAAGAGCAGCCCCAGTTTAGTGCCCCAACACATTCTGAAGGGGACACAGTGGGTAGACAGCTGTTCGGGGGCTTAAAAACACTGGAGCATGTGACTTCCTGCTGGATCACACATTCACACCTGTTCTGCTCGCCTTATGAGCATGGAAACAAGACGTGAATAGACAAGGCATTCTTGCTGTCCTTGACAATCTGACATATAATTACACATGTACCCCAGCTCCCATGTTGCTTTTACAATGTTGTGTTTGTAACAAAACCAATACAAACAAAACCTTTACCAAAAAAAGTTCCAGTTTTTTGCAATTAAAATTCTAATTTAAATGGTCGTGTGATATATGATTGGTCACATAGCATCTGTAGCATCTTTAAAGTAACATCTGTGAAATATCTGATCTCTCTTTTACGTTTCTTTACTTCCGACTACTGTACATATGTCAAGATCTGATTCTATTACTGAGAGCCTTGAAGGGTGACCTAAAACAAAAGATATTTATGTATTATTATTGTTGTAACTTATAAAAGAAAATCTGAAAACTCAGATGAAAGTTGAAAAAGTGAATCAGCCGGGTCCTCACTTGTTTGGAAAAGACAAATCTACAACTGACCGAAAAAACAACCAGATATGAAAAGAAACGGACATGCAAAAACACAAAGCCACACCTTCACTCTTTTTTACATTTGCATTGTAATGTTACTGTGGACACTTGAATATATGTATAAAAAACATATTTAGCTGGAAGAGAATAGAAATTTTAGTACAGAGCTTTAATAAGTGGGGATGGAAATGAATGGGAGATTTTGGTTAATGTTTTTATTGCCTTGGTTCCAACTTGTTAGTCAGTTTACTGCCCCTAACTCCAAAAACACCCCCACCTCACATGTACTCATTGTCTGTCTTTCATTTTTAGTGAAAAAAGGCACAAAGAATACGTATAAACAATAACTTTGTATCATTTTACCAGGTTTGATACTTGGGCTGATCCATTGTCTATAGAAGACACCAAAACATAGAGCAATGTAAATCTGCCGGAAATACATTTTGCAAGGAAAAATGCAAATTTTGGTTGAAATGTTTGAAAGGTTTTTGTACATACAGTTGTGCTCATAAGTTTACGAAAACTAACACGAAGGGGTTTGAGTGGTTTGTAAAAGTAAACATCCTCACCAGCGACCTGTTTGCTAGAGCGAAAAAAGGTTTCTGAGTTATTAGTCTCCTGATAGACCCTTGCCTCTTTGATCCAGTGATACACTGGCATTTCAGAATTCTGAGCAGAAAAGCAAAAAATCTGTCAAAGGCTCTATGGGTAAAAATATACCCAAGGAACTGGGAATACTAATTAGAATGTGTTCAAACTCTGATTAAGGAGTAAGACCAACAAAAACTTGTGCTACAACTGCCAGAAAAATTGTAAGGGATTCAAAGAAAAACTAAAAATTCAGCTGAAATAAAGGGGTTTCTGAATAAATGTGGTGTGGTTGCACAAAAAGGAGACAATTGAAGGAAAAAGAGTTGCATGGTCAAGTTGTTAGAAGAAAGCCATCACTACACAAATTCCATAAAGTAACCCACTTACAATATGTCACACAGCTCAGAGACAAGCCTCCACACTTCTGGGACACAATTATTTGGCTCGATAAGACCAAAATATAACATTTTGGGCACAACCTTAAACATTATATTTGGAGCAGAGTAAACAAGGTCTATGATGAATGGGACACAGAGGTGGTCACTGATGATATGGGGATGTGTGAGCTCCAAAGGCACAGGGAACTTGGTCAGAATTGATAGGAGGCAGAATGCAGCGTGTTATTAAAGGATACTGAAGGAAAATGTGCACTAAGCAGGTGCACATGGAATGTTACTGGACATTCAAACATGACAACGATTCAAAACACAAGGCCAATTCCAGTAGTCATTGGTTACAGCAGAACAAAGTGAAGGTTCTGGAGTGACCATCTCAGTCTCCTGGCCCCCAAAACATGCAGTTCATGCAAAACAGCCCAAGAATTTACAAGAGTTGGAGGCTCTTTGCCTTTTTTTTTACTTTTTTTTTTTAAATAAAATATATACTATAAAAATATATTTTTATTGATTTATAGGATACTTTAATTAATTTCAATACAAGTGAAAAATAATGTATAGACTTTTTTGTCATTTATGTGTTGTTTGTTGTGTTGTGGATTAAATTTACATTTGAGTCTGCTTTGGCTTGATCTTTCAGCGTCTGTCCTTTGTAGTCATATAGCATCAATGATACCTGGAGCTGTGAGCTTGAAAGCACTGCAACCTCATCATACCCCTCCTCAGAGATGAAAGACTCCACAAAACACAATCTCACCCATGCACACGCAGAAACAACAAGAGGGCTGATTGCTAAGAGCCAATTTACTGGCTAACCTTGACCTTTTCTGACTTCGTCAATCTTGTCTTAGTGAATCATGCAGCACAACTCAAGCACAAGAGCAAGTACGTAGAGTTCTCTGTTATAAATGAGACCCTCGTGCAGACACATGCACAGCTATAATGGTTATAGCAACATAGAAAAGCTAAAGGAGATAGATGAGTCTAACCACAGACAGATGTTTAACATCACTGGGGTGATGCCTTTGGGACATCATTTACACAGTGTAAGTGTGTGAGTATGTTTGAGGTTGGATGACGGTTTGCCTATATTGAAAGAACTAAATGTTCTAACATTGCTATAGTAAAATGGCAGCACTGTAAAAAGCAGACATGTGTAAAACATGGATAAATGAAATGTAATAGTTCGTTTTGGCTTGATTTGGCAAAACAGAGGGTATTTATGAGGTTGCATTGAAGGATTCCAGGGAATTAACAGATTTGAAGGAGAATTATTTGTGAAATGTATTGGAAATATGTGCAGAGGAGGGATAGTGGTTATATTGGTAGAAGGATGTTGGAGATGGAGATGCTAAGCAGGAGGTCAAGAGGAAGGCCAAAAATGAGATATACGGATGTGCTGAAAGAGGACAAGAAGTTAGTTGGTGCAAGAGTAGAGGATACTGAGGACAGAGTTAGGTGGAAATGGATGATTCCCTTTAAACTGGGAACAGCCGAAAGGAAAAGAAGAAGAAGAAGAAGAAGAAGAAGAAGAAGAAGATGTGCCAATCAGTGATGCGATCAGTGCATAAACAACCTGCACTAACCAAACTGCTCTGGAACTCTAACCCCTAAAAAGAAAATATTGTACCAGCCAAGTAATACATGCATCCTCTCTTTACAGTTTTTTTTTTTTTTTAGTATAAATAAAAAAAAAATATTAAGAACACTTTTTCAAATGTATTATGTCAGTGTGATTTTTTTTGTAATAAAGAACTTTACTGAAATTAGCATTTTTATTTCTGTCAAATAATTTTTTTGCACCATCTAGAACATTCTTCTTTACCTAAAATAATTATTTATTCAAATAAATGAGTACATTGATACATCTTATTAAAGAAGAGAGGCACAGCAAGGACATATAGTCCACTGCCTGTTTAAACCAAACAGTCTAAGGTCTCAACAAACACAAACAAACATTTCATTTCAAGACAAATATTTAATGGTTGTGTTCACTTATCCAATAAATTCCTCCTTTCATTCAATTTATGTTTCAATATCTGGTGAGGCATGGCAAATATAGTTTAGATTGACATTTGTGTATCACCAGACAGCCATTCTAACATTCTGAATCGTGCCTGTTCCTGGTGTAGAGCATTTTGTTCTTTTTAATAATCCTGGTAGCTCTCACATACGCCCAACTGTTTGTGTAACATATTGATGTTGATAGGTTAAAAATAAGACAAATTCTTAACAGACAAAACAGCGATATGAGCAAAAGATAACAAGTATGTGACAAACCTAATACCCAGAACACGAGAACAACAAATGAAAAAATATATTGTTATAACTTTTTGGTCTACTGGCAAACGCTATATGTAAATTTCTGCTTATTGTGACTACAGCTGCCAGGATTTTCACCAGAACTCCTCGATCGGAACATATCACTCCTGTCATTTGCACTGGCTTCTAGTCAATTTGCACATTCAATACAAATTTATTCTTTTAACCTTCAAGGCATTCAATACTCAATGTACCTTTTTGTGTTAAACTGATATTTGACTCTGGCTTGTTTGGATGATTTTATGTATTACTTTTTAATTTAATGTAATAATTTTTATATGTTCTACTGTTAAGTTATTATTACTATTATAACAATTTTTTTAAATGAACACTTTATGACTCAAAAAGAGGATGAAACATGGTTTACCTTTAAATAAAGTACAATAATAAAAGATATGATGCCATAATTCATCGTTCAACCAACTTGTCAAGTCCATTCTTTAACCATTATATAAAAATAATAGAAACATCCACAGATTAAAAACCTTAGATTATGTTTTAAGGTTATTTTGGTATGTTTGTAGTTTTGAAAGTGGACCAGACAGGGACTTAAAAAATAAGTGTGTGTGAGGAGGTAAATGCTTCAGGAATTGAGAGTGTGTCTCAGGCAAGTGAAATATGTCACTACATTTCAGAGGGAGGAAAATAACTTGACATCAGTGCTCATCTTTTGAGCAGCATTGTTGTAATGGAGTTTTGTAGGGGGTTTGTAGTATAAATGAAGGGCAAGAGTAATATTTCACATTCATTCACAAAGGAAATCATTTGACTGAAGTGGTTCTGATGGAATGAGTTTGACCAGCTGACACAGAGGGAATTGGGTGATGTGTCGAGATGTGCATACTGTGTATGAAATCTAGCATAAATACACATACAGTCTCTGAGTACTCTGACTTCCATGTTTTTTTTTTTTGGGGGGGTTAAAATTGCCTTTTGGTGCAATATACTGTTGCAATTTTTTCCTCAAAGCACATCAGCACATCATGTAAAATAGAGAATTAAAACTGAAAAAAGATATACATTCATATGGTTGAAAAGTGTCTATCACTAAAAATGGAACTGTATGTTCTGTTACCAGTACGTTCTAGGTATTCCAGGCATAGATCCTTCCACTGTACCCTACACTTCCTCTCACTGGGGTTTGCCTCAACAGACTGTTCTTTCTACTGGAGTCAGAACCCCTAGTGTCCATCTAAGTGTTTCCAATATTTTGGAGGTGGGTTGGGTCAATATCCAGAAGTAGGAGGAAATTGGCAATAAATGTTCCCAACCTCTCGACTGGTAGTGAATCTGTGTTTTGCTCTCTTCTCTGTCTCCTGCACACAGCACTCTCCTATAAATTCTCTCCTTTCTTTAGTTGTCCGATCTCTCTCGGCTTCACTCCTGCTTCCTTGTAGACATGCTGTGTCTCAGGAAACCTATGTATGTTCTTTAATCACCTTCCTACTCACCTGGTCTCCATACTTTCCAGTTCTAACGTTCTTCCTCGTCTTCCTCCTTCCCTATGTTCTGGATCTGTACGGATCCAGAATTGCTCTGACCTGCTTCCCTAATCTCAAAAAAAAAAAAACTGGGACAGAATCTGTTTTCAGCATAACTCTGATTTTTTAAACTAGCCTCAGCATGAATAATCAGGGGAGTACCATCAGTTGCGCACAATCAAGTCATCAAGCACACACCATATATTTAAGCCAGTCCAACCTTTTCCTATTTGACTTATGGTCTCTGCACACCGATCTGAATTGAGATTCGTGCAAATCTTCAGATGGCTTCTCAGTAGGGTGCCCCTTCGTTCTGGGTCAAAGAAATATTGATGCGATGAAGCTCCCTGCCTGAAGATGGCGTTTGCGTTACAACAGATGCACTCTGCTCTACACTGGGAAACAGTACAGAAAAAGAAGACGACGACAGATAAGAAGTCAAAGAATAGATAGAAAAGTCGATGTGTGACACTTTCCTATTTCCTGTATGAAGTCACTATGAAAATGTGGGATGAGCACCATCAAAAGAGCCAGTTTTCATTGGTCCTTCCCCTTAAGAAAAATTCATCCGATATGGCTGTGTGAAATTCTTTTTCGCTGGCATCACTCGTTTGGTCAGATGTGGGATGTCCCTTTGGCAAAACTTCAGACCAAAAATTTGGATTCCTCACTTGGGGAGTTATGTGAATACCTTCCACGAATGGAGACCCCTCCCTGGTGGTGAACATATGAAAATCTTTATGAGCAAAACATCCATTTATGTTCCCTCATTAGTAAAGACAGCAAGTTTAAGTTGGACTCATTAACAGCTAATCAACTCATAAGAGGATCAGGGAAAAGAATCAGGACTATCATAAAGTTTGAGTCTATGCTTGCTGATGAGATCAAACATTTTATCTGTACATAAATGATTGTTGTAATTCCAGGTGCTGGGGGAAAAGGACACTGAAACATGAAAAGTGCTGGATGCATTCAAATAGTGTCAACGAATGGTTACAATTATTATCCTTTGGAAGCCACTAAAAATGTAACTGGCAGTAAGCAAGGTTGTTGAAAGCTTTTAATGCCTGACAGATTGGGCAGACAGACAGGCAGGTGCGTAGTGGACTCTCTCTGGCACTCAGAGCAGACCTGAGGCTTGATGTGAGCCAGCAGCAAATTTCTCCCAGCATGCCCAGCTCAAAGACCCAGGGTGGCTATGATGAAGATGAATGAGCAAACAGACCACTTGATTTCAGACCTCACAGGAAGTGGAAGAGTCACTGGATGTGGACCAAGGGAACACAAGGACACTAAAAGGACGAATGACAGTAAATGACGAACATGCTTCAAGAAAAGCTTCAAGCTGCACACTGTCTGTTTATGGTGAGGAGGTACATGCTTCAGGAATTGAGAGTGTGTCTCAGGCAAGTGAAATATGTCACTACATTTCAGAGGGAGGAAAATAACTTGACATCAGTGCTCATCTTTTGAGCAGCATTGTTGTAATGGAGTTTTGTAGGGGGTTTGTAGTATAAATGAAGGGCAAGAGTAATATTTCACATTCATTCACAAAGAAAATCATCTGACTGAAGTGGTTCTGATGGAATGAGTTTGACCAGCTGACACAGAGGGAATTGGGTGATGTGTTGAGATGTGCATATTGTGTATGAAATCTAGCATAAATACACATACAGTCTCTGAGTACTCTGACGTCCATGTAGATCAAAATGTGATTCAATTAAAACGAAAATTAAAAAAAAAATTGGTTCAGGAAAATCATTTACAAATCTTTCTCTAATCAATGAGTGTGCAATTTTAAATCAATGACAGTTTCAACAACAGCATTCAGAATGAATTTTCTGTTACAAAAATATATATTCGTCATGTGTTGAAGGAAATAATACTACAATGGTACCCCGGTATACGAAATTAATCCGTTCCAGAGTGACATTCGAAATGTTCATAATCCCAAACATTTCGTATCTTGAAACAAGTTTTACATGTAAAACGCCTAATCCCTGCAACGGCTCTCAGAAACAACAATATAAGCTGATAAAAAAAAAATTTAAACCTAACCTTGCGAGTGAAGCGATGCATCGGAGGAGGTGGAACGGGTGGCAGAAAACATTACGGCACTACATATGAAAATTAACTTTCTCGAGATATTTCACGAATTACTGACACAAACACGGTTTCAAGCACAAGCGGAGACAGATGTAGAGAGCGCGTCACAGGGTTTCTCTAACTTGCGCTACAGAAAAGCACTTTCCACGTTATAAATTGTTATTTCTAAACGTTACACCTTGACTCTAACATTTGTTATAGTACATTATTGGTAAACTATACATAATGTTTCGCTTGATTTAAAGTATTTTAAGGCGTATCAGTCCCTTAAAGCACACTTTCTGCAATGGTGGGATGGAGTGCCAGGACCCGGAAGCGCAGCACGACATCAGACTTTACAATTGGATAATAGAGTAGAGCTGTTTGTGTTTCTTCGTATCTCTAATTTTTTCTGCATCTCAAAGCAAAAAAAATCCTGCGAGACCTTTCGTGTCTCGAACATTTTGTAACTCGAAGCATTTGTATCTTGAGGTACCACTGTACTTAGAATGGTCCTATAACCATAGGAATAGTGTAGACAAAAAAAAAACCAGTATGTTTTTATGTTTGTTTTATTATTATTTGTGCTGTTTAACTATCGCACAATTCTGCAATTAATCACAATTATAAAAAATTATATGTAAATATATTTAATGTAAACTCTTGACAAAGAAACTATTTAAATTCGAGATCTGTTTTTTTTTATTTGTATTTAATCTGTAACACAGATTTCCTCATGTAAGCAGCAAACCTAAAATAAACCATCAATGTCCTGCAAATTAACTGTTGGCTTTATAGCCATATTTATTAAAGTTTATTGATTACAGTTTATTGGTCCCAAAATCAAAGCAATATAAACACAACAGGAAACATAGAAGACCCTTGTAAGGAAAACCTTAATAACATAAGACTTCATTAAAGGAGGAGGAATAAGGGAATCAAGTGAACGAATAACCAGACTTTGTTCACAAACTCACTTTAGTTACACAGAAGGCTTCCGTTGTTGGGAAACAGAAAAGCAATCATGTGATGGAACTCCTATCACATGATCAATGTGGAGGTATACACATTGAGAAATTATGAAATAGGCATTAATATAATAGACTGTGACAACAAGACCTTTTTTATTTATACTTCTTTGCATGTTAAACACATGGAAATACAAAAAAAAATCATTATTTTAACGCGTTCAATAATTCAAAATAATCACATATGTTAATTGCAACACTCATTATTAGTAGTATTTCTATACCTTGTGAAATAAGAGCAAGCCATCCAGACAATCTGGTAAAAAGGACAAGCAGGACAAAGAAGAAATATTTTGAACATGCCCCCAAACTGTACGACATTTATTTGAGAAATCTGCACAATATGCAAGAGGCAGGTATTTTCTGATCTCACACCGACCAGTCTACATATCACAGTGTGTCTGTCATAGAGTTTGACAGAATAATTGCAATGCAGTGTGACTCCTCTTGCTTTCATCTAGCAAATAAACTTTGTAAGCTCTAGCTTATGTCAGCTGCAAACATCGACAAATGGGCAGGCACAAGAAGCGCTCCAGGCCAGCAATGGAAATGACACCTGTGGTCTCAAGCAGCAAAGCTCCTGAGAAGGCAGTTGCTGTCAGGAAAGCCAGTGTGCACATGGCCAGCAGTCTGAGGTGACTCGCTCATTGAAGGGTTTATTGAAATGCTTCAGGCACAAACAGCTTGAGCCAACGCTGCCCTTCCACATATACACATTGGCGTAGACATTCTTTTTACATACACTTTTTCTCTTCAGGGGCTACTTCATTCAGAAGGCTGTAAATATACAGGGCCTACACTTTAAAAAGAATTAATAATTTAGGTGTTATTTTTGTGTTTACATTTATGCATTAGGCAGACGCTTTTATCCAAAGCGACTTACATTTGAAAGAATTTTTTTTTTTTGTAATTTCTTGTTTCCTTGGAATTTGAACCCACGACCTCCACATTGTTAGCGCAATGCTGTACCAAATGAGCCACAGGATTTGTATTTATTTATTCATTTTATGTCATAGTGTCGTGGCAGGAAAAGAGGCATGATTAAAGGTGGGATTGTGCCTTCGCAACTCCTTCACAGGAGACATGTGAAAGCCATAAAAGCCTCCCACGTAGCTTGACATACACCTCCCAGAAATGGTAACTCTACACTCGTAGACGGGGAGCGTAGGCTCTGTGATTGGTCAGTTTAGTAGTTCACATCAGTACCATCATATCTGTTAATGGAACAAGAAGAAACACAAACATCTTAACTCCTTCCCCAGTTGGAGTTCAGTGACAATGTACTCAAGCCTCAGCTTTAATTCACAATTGTTGTTTACAGCAGCAAAACGAAATGTGAGAAGAGGTCGAACGTAAAAGTAACTACACTGCGACTGTCGTTTATGACTTGCCATCACAGGCCGGTTACGCACAGAGCAACAAGGAGCAAATAGCAACACTCAGGAGCAGGAGTAGGGAGAGGAGAATGCTGAAACATGATGAGGAGGTGAGAAGTACAGGAGAGAAATCGTTATAGCAGTAATGCCAGGTTTATGGACCTTGAGCTTGCAAAGTAGCATGAGCTGTAGATGAATGAGGGGAAGTGAGCAGGTTTTAAGGGAAAAATGAGTGATTGGAGGTGTTCTTTGATTGGTTGGTATGTTCTATGATAGAAGCGACTGTAGGTGATATAAATCAATGGTGATTTGTTTGTGTTTATTTCACCAAAAAAAAGATTAAGAAGTTCATGGGTGAATTCATGTTCATCTGTGTCAGAAGTGCTGTGAAGTCATGTTGTCTTTTTCCACCTAGTCATATGAGAGTACAATTCTCATGAGACACAGCATGTAAGTCTAACTTGTCTGTTTTAATTTGCAAAAATAAAATCTGCTCTATCGTATGTAGTTGCTGTTTTACAAGCATTTAAATATCATTTTCAAATGGTTAAAACTTAATTAACAGACAGATAAAAGATCTTTTATAGTTGAAATGGTATCTCAGCTGCAATAATAACGATGCTAAAAGCTTGCGAAAATTGCATCAGTCCCTTTAACCCATTGTTTCGAATGGAAAATTGTGACTTTTTATATATAATTATACAAAAATATAGAAATATTTCAGCAGTACCATAAGAATCAGCACACCATTGCACTCAACAAAGAGTCTGAGATGAAAAGGGCCAACATTTTGGTATAATAATAAATGGCACCAGTCACTCCATATGACACCAATAACTAATTTTTAGCTAGAAATCACTTAATAGACAAACAGATGTGCAATCGCTGAGGTTTTAATTGTATGGTGAGCGTATTAGAACCAAAAAAACAGATTTAAGTAAAGTACTCAGCATTCAAATCTAGCAAGGAAGAAAAAGGAAACTAAAGAAAAGTAAAGAGACTGGAGATGAATATAGGTCAGTGCAATGTACTTTTTTATGGAAACAGTTTTCAACTATAGTTTTATGCAGAACATAGAGCAGGCATGAAACTACTGTGCCAAGTGATAGAGAAGAGAAGTGAAGTGAAATACAGAGAGCTGTGTGAAGAACACTGTTGCCTGAGGCAACTCTATATTACCTTCATGTGCCTGGATAAAGAACTCAAACCAGCTCTCATAGGCACTGTGAGTGAAATTCTTAGCACTGTTCCTCTTTTCTCTTCATCGTTTCCTGTCACTTTAAAAGCAGCTGAATCACCCACTGAATGATTGTGAAATTTGGTTAGCAATGACTAGTAAAACCAAAGCTTGCACTTCCCTTCTTCTTGTGACTACTCAGGAGGAAGATGAAGAGAATGAGAAGAGTTATGGGAGAGGTGGAGGTGGAATTCACTTTTGGGCTTTGCTAATCACTTTTGGGCTTAGGGAAAGATTGACAGAAACGGAAAAGGGGTGAGTTAATGAGAAAAAATGAGGATTCTTGTGAGGCCTTTGAATGAATTATGGCTGATATTCTCTGGGTGTGTGCTGGAGACAAGGCTGTCTGTCATTAGCAAGCTGAGGGCAGAGAATCTAGGCTAAGTGTTCAGGCCATTTCTGTTGCCTTTCCAAGCCACTGAGTAGATATGAGGATTTCACAGCCTATTACACATGATAATTGGAGAACATATTGAATTGGAGGCAATTTTCTCTTCTTCTTTGTATGCATAAATGTTTACAGTATTCACGGTAAAGGCTTTTCTAGAAGGATATGACCATGTGTGTTAGAAGTCAGGTGCAGTCACATATCCTATATTTGTTTCCAGAAATGTTTTTGGCACCCTGTCAGGGAAAAAACAAGTAGCAGCATAACAGAGGAGGCTGTTTAAATGATGAATGTTTTGTTTACTGTTTATTAGTATTTCCTGGCACGTATATGGATTTTCAATAACAGCACTTTGCAAAAAGCTTACTTTTATCTTATTTCATTGTTCAAGCTGCTCTGAATCAATCATCACAAAGGGAAGAGAAATGAGTGAAAGAAAAAAAATCAAGCAACAAAAACGTGAGGTCACCTTCGCAACAGTTCAGGGCAAAAAAGCAAAGCAAGGCTGAAACCATACTCCACACAGAAATCCATTTAATGCTAAACAGATTTATTTTGTTCTATCTATCTATGAATTCTATAAAACAATCTAGCTCAGAATCATGTGGATATCAATAGAAAATGTGAAAAAAAGTATTAAAATAAGTAATAAATATTACTATAAATGGTAATTTCAAGGGCACCATGCCCTTTTAAAAGGGCCATTTTAAAAAGCTACTAAACAGGTTAAGTTGACTTATGAATCCTCTTTTAAGGGTGCATGAAGTGATGTATTGGTAGGGTTTGATGGGAGAAGGTACATTGAAAATGTAGACCAAGTGGCCTTTATGGAATTGATACATCTAACTAGATCTAAATCTATCAGGGTCCAAAATGTTGAGATCTGACATAATCCAGTGAATTTTGGGGTTGAAGGGGACACAAATAGTGAACTCAAAACATCTGAGGAAGCCTGTGAAAGTCAGGATAAACATGGCTTCAAGGGTCAGGTCAGTTTAAGGATTGGAATGTCCGGACCTGAGGAAAGAGATGCACCTGTAAAACTTATCAAGGGTAATGGGATGCCGGGTGTCTGGATTAGAGTATTGGGAGTGTAACATGCCTGTGAGAAGTATTGAGTTCTGGGTGTTAGATATTGCCAGGAAGGGGGAGCTGAAAAGCAGTTAATAGAAAAAAATGGATCTCGCCTAAATAGCTCTGGATGGAGCAAGCCTGAAGGCTCTTAAAGTGGTGAAGGAAACAGATGAAGGAGGAGATGGAGTGGGAAATCAGAAATGTGAAAGCACTTGAATAAGATCATATAGGACCGAGTGGTGCGGGGGTATGCAGTTCTCAATACGGCGTTGAAGAAATTTGAGAGTGTGGTTCACATGATTATTAATTCTAAAAAGAAAGGAACAAGAAAGAGGTTTGGCTATGCTTCAGGAGCCAATATCCTGAATTTCTGTAGGAATCTGCGCTTCCATGTTCGCCAGCACTTTAGATGGATCTGGGGTAAAGGCATGGGGAGGAGTTGCTGTGGTTTTCTGATTTTTCAAGTACTTTTGGAGGTGCTTTAGTATAGATGGTGGCAGCAGAATTTTGGAGCGAGCTGATATGGAAAAGTAACAGAAACCAGGGAGCCCGACAAGGACAACCCTCTTAGGGCCAACCTTTAGTATACATATCGCTGCTGGGAGGCAACCTGAAAGGACCAAGCTGGGTTAAGAAGCAGGAAAGGAAGGCCAAGGGAGAACCTCTCAGGAGTTCTAGTTTATGAAGGAAAACTGGCTGCTGGTTTGCGGCTTTGCTACCTGCAGAGAGCAAAGTGGTCCTGAGCCCTCTACTTATTGCACTGGAGTCCTGCCAATGTGGGGACAACTGGTTAAGAGCTGGGAAAAACTGTGCTCCTCTTGTTAGAATTACAATAGTTGAGCAGCTGTGTATTGATCTTAGAAATGGCCTGCCACAGCCTCTGGAAGGTCCAGGAGCCGGTAAGAGCAAGTGTTGACCTGGTAAAAGGGAAATGTGACACAGGAAAATAGCAGCAGTGTGAACCTGCTTATGCTGCTCTTCCTTCTGTCGTTGAGCTGGAGGCTTGTGATGGCTGGAGTGTTGCCAGGGATAGCGGGATCAGTAGCTTTAGACCGCTTTTCCGTTCATAACAGTTCAGACTGCTTCCGTTTTGTTTTGTTTGTTTTTTTGTTCCTGGAAAATTTTCATTAGTTTAGGTTTTCGTTTTAACTGGTTCAGAGTTTTATTTCGAACCCAAGAAATGAACTTACACATGGGAAGACAAAGGAATGCAGATAGTGTAGATTTCCTTCGTGAAACACAATATATTTAAAGCAAGGTTTAATCAGCTAACTTTATAACATGAACAAAGCCAGAACATACAGTTCCATATGCTGAGAATGAGGCTGTGAACCTGTGAACTATCCTCCTAAACACCAATGAACTGAGGTAAAATCAGTGAAATATGAAAAATGACAAAACTTGTGAAGTGATCAGATTGCAGCATTAAGATTAGTTAAACAAAATGGTAACAATAGCATTGGAGACTTGAACCGTTAACAATAACATTTATTATTTTTAATAAGGACTTGTAGTTCAGTTGGAGGCTCTAACCCAGTAAACAACTGTGACAACATTTACTTACTATAAACAACATTAATTATGAGCGTAAAGCCTAAACAAATGAGTTTCAAAGCAAAAATGCACCTTTGGGAATGCACTAAACAAATGCAGCAGTGTAATCATTTGGCACAATTCCAAATATTTAGCTTGCTTCTTGCTAATTAAAATATGAAAAGCCTGTTTTTATCAAATCCTTCACATCAAACTTCTAATAATTAAAAAGCCATGAGTTACATGCTAGAAAATATATATGAATGAATCACTAGGGTTTTTATTTCAGAGGGTTTATTTCCCTGGTGTCTAGTTTGGAGAATCGATGCTCGCAGGTACAGTAAACAGAGTTTTCAGCTCTGTTCTTTTCCTTGTGAAGATGTTCTTAATAAGTCCCACACCAGCAGTGCCTGGAGACACCGGCCAAACCCATTACACATGCTGATCTGATTGGCTTCATCCATTATTCAATCAAATGCTGTGTGGCCTTCATGTTGCCTGCTACATTATGAGACTTTAAAATTTAAACACTTGGAAACTGACTGGTGATTTTAACTAAAGCATCCAGTAAATACAGACAGTTAGCGATATGCCTATTCACTCCCAGATGCTATTGATGATGTGTATGCTTCTGTCAGCAAGAGCTCAGAGACCCAATAAACTAGTGTGATGCTGACCAATTATACACAAAACAAACTGGTTATAGAGAACTGTAAATATCCCATAAATGACCCCATTTTGAGGATAACCTGTTCACTTTCATCCATGAAAATCAAAGAGATGACACCTCTAAAAGAATGTTTGTCCTACTGATATTTAAATAATTGCTTGGACTTCAGAGCCAGTGACTGGATTTTTATTGCTAGCATCCATCCATCCTATCCTTCAGCCAAGATTAGGTGAAAGGCATCCGAAGTCATGCATAATCACCTAAACCAAACAGCCTAAGCCTCCTCAAGCCTCCAACAACAAATAATACCAAATAAAAAATACCAATGCGTAAAAAAATCAGTAAATAAATAGATAAAAATGAAAGAAGAGAATAGAACAATGCACATCAAAGCACAAATTTCAAAATATAAACAGTATTTACGATGATAAGCCTTCTGAGATGTAACTGGCCTTGGCAAACACTACTCGCTGCTATGGCCGCCAACATCAAATCAGTTCCATGAAAGCAGCACATAAGCAATGCATCATTTTCAGGATTCCCTTTAAATTATAGGCTGCATACAGGAGCAATGCAGCAACAACGAACTGAAGCTGCAGTGCAACTGTTCTTTTGACATCGGCTTTGGTCGTGTTTCTGACTTTGACTCAAGAGCAACATACACATGGATTGACAGAAAGCACTTAAAAGAATGTGGTTGAAATAAGCAGATCATCCTCCCTGCAGACCATTGCGCGCTGATGTCATGCATGTGCTGATGTCATGCATGTACAGACATCATCCACTTGTTTTGTGCATGCGCAGGATAAAAGTGGATTTCACTGTATGTGCGTTCTATAAAATATGAAATGCGATTGTACGATGTGTTTATGAGTATAGTTTGCCTTGACATGTTACCCAGTCTTCGCCCGCTACTGTGCATATTGTGGACTCAATGTTTAGGACTCTAACCATAAACCTAAACCTAACCATAATCCTAAACCTCATTCACGTGGACTTGAAGGAAATCATACATATAAATACTTACATATAAAAGAGTGTGCAGCAAACACACTGATATACAATGTGTTGTACACTAACCAGGACTGACAAAGGAAAGAAACTGGATGGATGGATGAATGGATGGATGGATGAATGGATGGATGGATTGATGGAAATGACCAAAATGACACTGTTTTGGTTAGTTGGCACAAACAAATTGCCATATACAATAAAAATGAAATAAATATATAGCACCAGCGATACCTGCTCTCCAGGGCTCAACACTGACCAGACGATGATCGCTGCTGTGCCTAGGGCTCAATCTGTACCCTCAGCTGCTCACCATAACCTTTTATTAGACTCTCTCGCTCTCTGCATCTCACTTTCTTCAGCATCACTCCAGGCTCTTTTACAGGGATTTAATGAATCATAATCAGCAAAGTTTTCAAACAGATGTTTGTTTGTGCTAATGGGTAAGAAGAGCTCACTGAGGGACTGCACTGAGGTCACACTTCAGCTGCTAGCAGATCTTGTACTGACACACAGACAATATACAAAAGAATAAACAGAACCAATCAGCATTCTGTAGACTCAACAGAGCAGTTTGTTATGATTAATGATAACACACATTCTAATTGTATAATTGATATAACAGATAACAGTATAAATCAATTCGATTTTTCACACCCCTCCCCTACTCACAATCTTTTTGAATCTCATGAATTGCTTTGGAAAGATATAAAATACCATTAATGAGAAATAAGAAAACAGCAGAATAGATGTTTTTACAACCAGGAACTGACTCATCCGGCCAGTTTACAAAACATTTACAGTTTTCACATACATACAGTGAAACTTTTCACATGATTAGCTGAAAACTGAAAGAAAAATATCCAGTAAAGCTGTTTTCTTCATGTTTTCACAGTCTGTAAATCAGTTAGAGATCTGAGTTCTCTTCTTTCACACCACAAGAATCTCTCAATGTTCCTGAAAAACTGAGTATATTTTAAAAGAAATTTTTAAACAAACAATATATTATGAAATGGGCCTGTTGTATGCTAGCATAGGAAATAAAAATGGTAAAAGGCAAAAATCTATTGCATTTATTGAGTAGATACAGGGCGGCTGCATTTGCACTGGATATCACTGTGGCAAGGAGTTAGCATGTCCTCCTCCTGCTTGCATGGGTTTCCTTTGGGTACTCCGGTTTCCTCCACAATCCCAAAAACATGCGGTTAGGTTAATTGAATAATTTCCCTTAAGTGTGAATATTTGAGTGAATGTTGCCCTGTGATGGACTGGCTACCTGTCCAAGGTGTACCCTCGCCTTTCGCCCAATGTTCTAGTGATAGGCACCGGTGGACCCCCGTGACCCCGAAAGGGAATAAATGGGTTGGAAAATGAATGAATGAGTAGAAACATTAGATAAAACAGACTGTTAATCTAATGTATCTACTCAGCAGTGTTATCACTTTTCTAAAGATTTTTTGCCTTTTACAAATGCAGATCAGAGTAATGTATTCTTTTTGAGAGAACTTCTGATAAAATGTGCATAATTAATTATCTTTTGAATAACATTAAAATATTTTGTATTGGCCCACATTAATTTGATCATAGGCCAATCAAGTTTATGGCCAGCTTTATGGACCATGTGCAGCCATGTAAGAACAAGAAGAGGCCATACATTCATTGTATCACAAAGTTGTGAGCATGATCAGTTTGTCTTTCAATGGAACTAAGGGACAAATCCAATCCCCTGAAAAACAACCTCACACCATAATCTCCCCTCCACCAAACTTATCAGTTGGCACAATGCAGTGAGTTATATTTTCTTAGCAACTTTCAAACCTGGATTCATCTGGCAGCTTGAAAAATGGAGAACCCTTGCATGCTCTATTTTTGAAAGCATCTGATTGCCACATGAAGTATGTTGCAATTTCCCTTTTTGATCTACATGATATTTGTTCTGAAACAATGAAAGAAGTCTGGAATGTATAGTAACAAGGACAATCCACAACTAGATTTTGTGTACAGGGATTGGGTTGCTAAGGTCCCTGTCTTTGACTGCCACCCATTCCACCATACACTAAAAGATCCCATGGGGTTAAGGCCCGGCCACCAGACGACACCAGGGCTGGCTCCTAGGTGGGGCCCTGGTTATGCCTTTCCGGGCAATGTCACAGGCCTTTCATTTATCATAAGGGGTTTTGACTGGGTCACTCATTCACTCAAAACGAGCTCAAAGTAGAGACGCTGCTCCTCCACATCAAGAGAAGCCAGCTGAGGTGGCTCTGGCATCATGCGTCCCTGGGGAGGTATTCTAGGCATGTCCCAACTAGAAGACATAAGACATTCTGGAGAGACAAGGTCTCCTTGCTGGCCTGAAAACAGTCCAAGATGAGGGGAAAGTGAGGAAAAGGACGTAGTGGTAAGAGAAGAAGAAGACGCAGAGGAAGAAAAAGAAGGCAATGCTAAACTGTACTTGTTAAGTGGGTAGCATCCTAGTAAAGATGCAAACTTCACGGCGATCTGCTTGCCCAAATGCTTCTTTTTACTAACCATAAAGGTAATTTGATTTAAATATTTGAAGTAAGGTTAATGAAAACTTTGGCAAGATCTAGACCACATGGCTACTCTTTTTTGTTTTAAATCAATCATTTCATCAATCATAGATTTGCTCAAGCTGTACTCAAAAGTGCACAGTGTATTAACTACCCAAGCCTATAGCTCCAAGGGTGGGTTTTAAAAATAGTGCTTAAAATGACCAGATTCATGTAGTACTATATCCAGAGGCTTCAGCAGCAAATGAAGATTGTGACCCATACAAAGAGGACCATAAAACACATGTCTAACATGACACACATGCATACTTCCATTACCTGGAATTCATTATCTGCTCATTCTCTGGCAGGGGACATTGAACTCCAGGGAATGAGCCATGATGAATCTAGTGGCTCTACAGCACTAGGCATGAGATTAGTCTTTATAAAATTACTCTGCCACTGATAAGCTGTATGCATGCTGCAGTCATATACAGATGGCAGTGATTGTAAAAAAAACTACTGTTCTGCACACTGCACACCAGTTTGCTAATGGCTGCCAGAACCTTGATTTATTATCATCAAAGATCAGTTTGCACAGCACAAGCAGACAGAAATTATCACTTAAAAGTGGAAACAAATGCAAAAAGGAGCGAACAACAGAGAAATATGCGAAACAACAGCTGTGCAGGAAAAACAGAACATGATGTGAAATTAATAGCAACTTTATGCTAATCAGTGGAATATGTGGGATAAATGCACAGTCTGAGAAGCCACATGCAGTGCTAGAAAGAAAGAGCAAAAGCTAAGCTGCATTTCTTACATCACTGGTGGGCTAAAATGGCTGCATTCGAAAATACCCAACAGGGAGAAATTCTTGCATCTTCAACCATAAAATTGTGGTTCTGATAAGCTGCACGGCCAGGCAAGCTTTGATGATTTGGTCACTTGGATATGATTAGTCCACCATCTGTAATAAACAAGCTAAAACCATACAGCTGATGCCAGCAGAAGCATACAAATAACGGGATGGGAAGATTTTATGATCAAAGTGGTTTGTATCCTCATAAATCTGGCCCTGTTCAAGCTGTAGCATACAGAACGTGCATAAAAACACACTGTGCACGTGCACTACAGATGCTGAGATGTCTGTTACAGTGAAATAGGCTTTACAGCACCAGTCTACCAAAGTTATATGTGACCTTTAGATCAACAATAAACTTTTTTTGATCAATTCAATCGTATAGTGAAATGAGGTGGAGAAAGTAAGCAAGTTAGTTTTAGCTCATAAACATTATTACTAATAAACATCCTAAATATTGCAATTCATCTGTTTGCCATAATTCATTGACTTCTTGAATTCACATCCATAAAATACATAGTAAAACTTAAAAAAAAGGTTGTCTGGTTTCAAAAATGATGGTTTGGATAGAGACATAAACCAGAAGCCACAAATCAGTAATCAGCAGGAAGTAAAGAGAGGACCTATGTCTCACTCCAGGTGAAACTCTTCTCATCTCATGCAAAGCTCTCACATGAAAGTATTAGCAGCTAGCCCGAGGCCATACATGCTAGCTCTGAAACCTTAATGTACTCACAAACTCCTCTCCTACTGCTCTCTCATCATCTTCATTTCCTAGTCTCTCTCTCTCACACACACATACACACACACCCACACCGACCCACAATGATTCTCTTTATAGGGATCTGTAATGGTGCATCTATTGCTCACTGGGAGTCAAACACATTTAAAAGTATTGCAGCTGCTGGTGACGTACACGTGTATCTGTGTCACATACCTCATTTCAGAGGAGAGCTGGACTTTTTCACCCGTCCAGCATATATGAGGCGTGTCGTGTTGTAAATGGCTGTTTAAGGGTTTTACATTGAGAATGTGCAGTGATTTCTGACCCTTAACTCTTTCTGTTGTTATGTATGGCTTTGAAATCCTTTCCATTATTCAACATTGAATTACCGGTAAGTAAAAATGTTATTTTGTTATTTAAAATAAACATTATTAGTGTTGATGGTATTTTTGCTCATGTCTATTGTTATAGGTTATTTGTAAACAGTCCCTCATCCTCATCATCCCTTATTTACAGCACTAGTGTTTCTCTCGCCAATGGTCAACACCCCAAATCATTCCCAATCAATCCCAGTATATAAGTTTTACTTCTTCGTTGCTAAATTATTTATAAAGGTAATATTTATTTAAAAAAATCTCTGAAGCGCTGAACTTATTTTCTGTATCAGCGCAAACATCTTCTATGTGCATGTCTTATGATTAATATACCTTTATATTTACTCCTGAACTGTAAGTCACTTTGGATAAAGGCATCTGTTAAATCCATAAATGTAAAAGTAAATCTATACCATGTAGCTCAGACCCATTATGGAAGTACAATATCTCTTCTCATTTCCAAGTCTACCTTTCTCCAAGTTTCCAAATCTCTTCGTTTTCACCATATCCTCATCTCCCTGATATGTTCAATCCCCAATTTTTCACATCTTTGTGTGCTGTGCTCGTCTCTGATTCTTCCTCAAGACGAGTCAGTTAATACAAATTTTATTTAACAAAATATGTATTTTTTTATGCTTATACATTCATAGTTTTTCATAGCTTTTAAGTTTGAGGCACATTTGTACACGGTCCTTCCCTCACATCCGACATTAGTGTTTTTGGAGCCAATAATTGTCAAACAACTATTTTTACTCTTTTAAAATCTTAGCAACAACAGAAACCTTCCAAATGACCCTGATCAAGCTCTTTTGTAATCCCTTTTTAAAATGAATGACATCCTGAAGTCTCTTGGGGTAGTTGTTGATAAGGTTCTTTTTTTTTAATGATGATGAGGTTCTTTATCTTCTCTGCTGGTAAAGCACTGTATTCTTCTTGGAAAAAAATCCCCAACTCTTAAAAATTATTGGGCAGTCTTGCATGAACTGCACTTTGAGACTGAGATGACCACTTCAGAGCCTTCACTTTGTTCTGGTGTAACCGATGCCAAATGGACTTGACCTTGTGTTTTGGATTGTTGTCGTTTTGGAATGTTCAATAACGTCTCTATTTTCATCTAGTATCCTTGGATAACATGCTGCATTCATCTTCACATCAATTTTGACCAAGTTTACTATGCCTTTGGAGTTCCCAAACATCAGTAACCCACCTCCATTATTCACAGTGGGGATTGTTCCTTCATCAAAAGTCTTGCGTTATCAGTCATATTTTACAGAAAATGCCCAGGAAAAAAGAAAACTTCCCAGGTTATGTAAACTTAGGAGTGAATGAACACAAAATCTTGAGGGTCACCTAACACAACTCTTAACATTAATAATTTGACAGCTCCACACAAGAAAGGAAGCAGCAATTTTTTGGGTATCGAAACAAATACATCCAGTTACAGCTTGCTCTAAAAAACAATGCACTTAGACAATAAAAACTGGGAATACTATAAATGGAATCTCGAGATGCTCAAAAGATGCAATTTAATTGTAAGTGTATTGACAAAAACACAATTCATACCAGGCATAAATTGGGCAGAAGACCAATCTTCCTTCAGGCATCAGTGCAGTGTTTTTGTGATGCCCTTGTTTTCATCAACAATAGCGCGAGTCAAGAGTGGCAGAAAAGATTACAGCCTTTGGCAGAATAGTAATCAAGAATGAGATCCAGTTTAAAAGGCTTCTCACTAGGAAATCGGAGTGCCAAAAAAAGCATAAAATTCAAAATGTCCTCCCCAATATTCAACACTTGGTTTGCAGGGTTTACTGTACACTCACATCAAAAAGAATGGCAAACATGAATATTAATGAAGCACTTTGGTCAGTCCTTGACTCTTTTCACTTTGGACGTCTGCATGATTTTCTCACCAGGCTGTGTTAAACTGTCAGAGCCTACAAACTATAAACAGCCAGAACAGCAATAAAGACTCCAATAATTGCAACAGTCTGCATTAGAGCTGGGAGACTCGCTGGAAGGGTTAATAAAACACCAAGATATAGGTTCCAAAATTAACTATAAATGTGTGCACATAAAACAATGCTATTTTCCAGTCGGCTTATTTCATTTGAAACAGACTGTTGTATTACAATTAGATTACAAGAATAAGCATCTTATTTATTTGGTACAGCATGGTGGTGCAGTTTGTAGCATCGCTGCCTCTCAGTCAGTAGGCTGTCGGTTTGATAAATGTTTGCATGTTCTCCCTGTGTTTTACTCTGGGTAATCTGGTATACCACATGCGACAAAAAAACATGCATCAGATTAATTGGTTACAGTAAATTCCCCTGTAATTGCAATACACTGGGCAGCTTTATGGTTGGTAACTCTTTGTTATCATAATAAATTTGATAATTAGCATAACTAATAAAAAGCAAATCTGTGAATATGAAAGAAATTGATAGAAAATATTTGTAACAATCTAAATTTGTAAATTTGTTTATACTCTAAATCTAGAAAGGCCATGACATCTCACTGTTAAACTTCTAGAACTTCGATTATTTTGATGTGCAATCTGATTGCTCCACTCGCCCATCGACATAAAAAGATCGCTATTGAAACTTTGATCGTTATTACATCAAAAGTGCTTTAAATTAATTTTAGTTCAAATGAAACATAATTTATGTATTATCAATAATGCACCATAACAAAAGTTAGAGTCAAGGTGTCCTAAAAAATTACTTTTGTATATGATTTATATGTCATTTATACGTAGTGGAATGTGTTGTTCTGTAGTGTAAAGGCCTTTACACACCGATCCAACTTTTGGCTTTTGTGCAACAGCACACCTCGATTGAAAATCATGGGCACTAACGGAAAATCACACATCTGACCAAAGGAGTGGTGCCAATGAAAAAGAGTTTTGGATTGCCACATCAGATAATTTTTCACAAGGAGAATGACCAATGGAGGCTGGCTGTTTTGATGACGTGAATAAGACATAAAAGAGCCGCTCGGTGGCATTCATCCCACATTTACCCACATAAATCCTCTCTTTTCTCCACATTTTTCATAAATCCTCTCTTTTCTCCACATTTTTTTTCAAAAAGCTCCCTGTGATCAGCCACCAACAGAATAAACCACTTGACATTCATGATTTTTTCAATGTTTTCTTTTAGTTTCTCTCTATCATTGTCGTCCTCTTTCCTGTTTCCCCGTACGGTGCAGAGTGCTCATTATGGTCAATCTACACATAAAGTTTTGTATAATGATCAAAGTTTCAGTGCTTTTCCATTGTCTGTCAATGCGAGAGTGGAGAGCCAGGCCCCGGAAGCCCCATGTGAAGTCAAACTAAACAATCAGATACATTCAGAAGACAAACATTGTGGAAAACAGCTGCATTGGACAAATATATCTGTATCTTCAGGATTAGAACACTCTCAGACTAATGCTCTGAGGGGGTTCTAATCCTGATTTCTGTCCATTCCTCTCATGAAGGCCGCTTCCTCAGAAGGAAAGGTTATCTTCGTTAGCCAGATTAAACCTTTAAATGCCTTGTCATGGGCTTAATCGATGGCCACTTCATTGCTGTGTTTTATCGATTGCTGTCATCGGGGGGTCGGCTCAGCATGGGGTTATCACAGTGGGTGCTCCAATGCGTAGAGACCAAACACAAACAAATCTACACAGAACACAGCATCTGTGGGAGTCTTCCACCCACAGGAAATGTATTAATTAATAAATTAATAAAATCTAATGAACTGAGAAGAAAACAAGAATTTTGTTTTTAATAAATCCTTTTCTTTTCCCGTTTCTTTCTTTTGTAGGGTCACAGGGTTCCTCTGATGCCTATCTTCAGCCTTGTGAAAGGCAAAAGTACACCTGGACAGGTCGCCAGATTCATCACAGTGCAACACTCACAATTCACTCCTGCAGAGAATTTAGAATATTTAATTAATCTGACGCATGTTCTGTTAACTTCGGTGCAACTGAAGTACCCATCAATTGTGTTTATTCCTTGAAATATTTATTATTTTTTCATTATTCGTTATTTCTATCCAAAAAATTAACTTTAAACCTCTGAGGAGGTTCTTTGTCTGCGTAATACCTAGCCAATAGTTTATGCATATAAGCAGATGCAACAGAACAGCATGCTCAATTTTGTGTCAAAGGTTAACCAGTAACACTCTCTTTATGTCTATTCCATTCTATGATGCTTCATGTAGATCCACAATAACAAAGCATAAAAAAGATGCAGAAGAGAATGAATATAAACCATTCTGTGACCTTACACTGCATTAACCATGTTACCTCTTGTAATGTTCTCGTTTTGCCAGCTACCAGTGCCTGACACTGTACCTCAGTTTCTAACACATGTTTGGACCAAATAAAGGCATATTTACTATTATTCCACAACAGCAGGTTTTGTCACTAAAGAGGATAAAACACTAAAAGAGCTATCATAACAATAAAAATTGAAGTGTTTCTTTTGTTTACATAAAATATTAAGATAAGGGCCTTTAACCAGACCGTGCTGCCATACAGCATTAACCCAAAAAGTCTCTGCATGCACTGGTGCGTGTTCCGATCAAACGTTTTGAATGATGTGGCCCACCTATTGTTTAATTTGGATTTTAAATATAATGCGTAGGTTTCCAAAAGGTTATTAGCTTATAATTTGTAAGGTAATTCAACTTAAAATGTGAACCCAAATTGGTGCCATTAGTGCCATCTAGTGGTGAAAAGAAGGGATAACTCATGAAATTCCTGTGAGATGGCTTGTGTTTTTCAAAGTTCTGGCACAAAAAAAGCACAATGGCACAAACAGTGCTTGGAGCAGTCCAAGAAAAACATTTTTTTTTTAACTTTTGAATTTATGTTTACTTGCTTTTTGGAGGATATCTTCTTTTTTTCTCAACATTGTTGACACAGATATTTCTGCGGTGAAAAAGGTTCTGCAGTGAAAGAAATTATAAATGAATTGTATTTTTGTGCAACTTTCTTCAATATTGTGAAGCCTTAAGTCTCTCTCGGTCTTATGATCTAATTCCCAACACACCTTAATATACTTTGATACACCTAGTAGACGTTCTTAGTATACCTACTAAGACTCGCTTCGGGTGTGTTTGATTTGGGTTGAAGCTAAACTCTGCAGGACACTGGCACTCCTTGTAATATAGTATTACTTACCTCAATGCCTCAAAGCCATTTACAGAAATTACTAGAGACTAGACTCTTTGGGATGAACAATGTGTAAAAAATAGTGCTGTTAACGCAGGCAATGAATTTTAAAAGTAAACCATAAAAAAAATAACGCAATTAACACGGTTATGCAAAGATGTCTGGATAAGACCAAGGACTTTCTATTGACTGCAGTGACTTTTTGCATAGATTTCCCCATGAATTTACTTCCCCCTTGGTCATGTGATCGTAGTTCCGTCTCATGATCGTCCATGTTCTATTTCTCCAATAGTTAGTTTGTAAACCAAGCCAGGTCATTCGTTCATTTAGTTGATGGCAAGTATTTTGTTTACATGAGAAAATCCATGTTACAAGTTAAACAAAAATTTCAATAAACAATTATATCTTGAATTATAATAGTTTCTTTGTCTGGGGTTTAAATTAATTATTGACATTTTATTAGTTTCAGTCTTTTAATTACGATTAATTTCAAAATAATTTTTTTTTTTTTTTTCATAAATTAGCAGCACTGATAATAATGTAAATTTCAATGCTCATTGCACAAAACAATATAATAATACCTTCTAGTGGGAAATTACAGTTGGATTATTGAACATGACTTTCCTGGAAACAATGCAAACTGGCTGTTAACTCAGCCAAGAGCAGATGAGATGGGCACTGCAATGAAGAGCAACTAGGCACTGGAGAAAAAAGCTCCACTGATGTGTCTTTGCTCTTAATCAGAATATAAATGAGCAGCATGAAGAAAAGGGCTCCTGTGTGTGTGTATGTGTGCGTGCGCATGCGTGTGTGTGCGTGTGTGTTCCAGACACCTGCTCAGCTCTTCAAGGGAAGGGGATTGTGAAGGAAGTGTAAGGGAATGTGAGCACATTAAATGCTGTGAATGGACCGCTTTCCCTTGCTGAATGAACTCAAAAGCCCCTTTGTGCTCTTTTACCCTGTCTTTCTCTCACTGTTGCTCATTCTCATTCAACATCTCTCTCACCTCTGATAAAAGAGCAGCAATAATACTGAACTAATGCAGACATCCATTTGCAAACTCCAGCATACGTCTATATCCAGCAGTACCTGAGAGATTAAAGTTTACCATTAAACTACCAGGATAGGGGTAAAATGGTTAAAAAAATGAAAAAATTTAAGTATTATATATAATAAATAATTTGAAGCTATTCATTATACAACAAAATATTAAATATTAACTTGAAAGTTGTTAGTATGCATTACATTGCTGAATAAAACATTAAGGTGTGTATCACAACAGAATAGTGGTTCGCTCTACTTCCTCTCAAGTAGGTGGTTTCTGGTTCAAGTCCTTGATGGTGTTATTTTCCCCAAACCTGATATCGTTTCTGACATGTGCGTGTGCACCACGTTAATTGGTGACTACTATTGGCTTACTGTATTTGGATAAAAAAAAAATAAAGGTGCAAGGTCGTGCAAGAGGGGGGAGTAATGTCTCGTCCCTTTGCTCCTGTCTGTTGCAGTTTCTCACATGCTGTTAATGTCTTAATTGTGGCACCTGTTCAAGCTCTCGTTACGTTTGTTTACTCTGTGTATATCTACCCCATGTTTCCATTGCAGCCTAGAAGCATGCAGCAGTGAATGGGACTTGAAACAACACTACGTATTTTAATATTCAATGTTTTCATTTTGGTTTAGTTTTACTAAAATTAAAGAAAATAGGGTATTGTCAAAAAATTTGCCTCTGTGACTGGCAGTATCCAAATTTTTTGATAGAGTTCCATAGAAAGTGGACCAACATCTTTTTTTGGTAAACTCCTATGTTTCAGATATTGCACAGCTAATATATAACATAAGATAAATGCCTTAGATTGGTACACAAAACATTTTTTTGTAAAAGTGCAAGATGATTTGCTGCCATCAATGAATAAAATTATATCAGATGTCTACCTAGAATTCACCGGGAACCTTAATCGATTTCACTGGAGCAGGAATCTTCAATCTATTTGTACAGGACAAAGCTTTGAACTTTTCTCTTTGGATATCCTCTTTGTATTCCTTTATTCCTTTCATTTGCATTTGTCCTCGTCCTGCCCTCTGACAGTAAATGAGCTATGTCTTGTCCTCAGCCCCAGTACCTTTATTAAAATCAAATCTGCATGAAGACATGAGGAGGAGAAGGCAGACACGGCCATCAAGTGTCAGATTGTCAGAAGAGTCAACCTGTCTTCGTTTAGCACAATTCCAAATAATACATTGCTTCATCTCACCTCTAACTGCCAAGGGAGGGAATGGGAGAAAGATGCTAAGCAGATCCACAGAACCGCCATGGCTCAAACCAGAGCATTTCTGTTCACTTAAGAAATGATTTAGCATTCCTTAATCACTGGCCCCTTTGTGGGGGAAGGGATGACTAAAAACACGCTTTGCATGTGCCGTTAAAACCCTGCAATGCGTACTTTTGCTTGGGCCAAGGGTCATTTATCCTGGAAGACATTATGGTTATTAAAGTGCTCAGACAGGAAGATGAAATGTCTGCTTGTGACTCAGAGGTGGCACAAGAGATGCTGGACTATGGCACTGACATTTATTGAGACGGAACGATAGTCTATAAGATGGTAAACACACTCCATCCTCTGCCGACCAATCAAATGAAGTCATTGGCACTACTTAACGTCTAAATATAGGCCCCCTCAATTCCATTCCGCTTTGATTCTCTGAAATGAACCATTTGGCTCCAGCTTAATTTCATTAAAGTAAAGCTGGAATTTACTCTTAGGTTGTTTTATCGTTATTATTCAGAGATGGAAAGCAACAAAGTTTCTCATAATGGAGTCTCCCTTAGTGAAGCCATTTCGTATAAGTGCCATCACCCCCCAGACTGA
This sequence comes from Danionella cerebrum, assembly GCA_007224835.1. Lineage (NCBI taxonomy): Eukaryota > Metazoa > Chordata > Actinopteri > Cypriniformes > Danionidae > Danionella > Danionella cerebrum. The sequence continues at coordinate 163,041 of SRMA01026777.1, read as the reverse complement.
CAGATTGCATTGAATTCTATCATAAATAAAGTGCTGGCAAAGAGCCATTATGAAAGGTCATTAAGACTGTGGAAAATGGAACCCATTTCTCTGAGTGGAAGAGAGCGGGCAGACTCTGAGAACTGAATGAACGCTTTCTTCTAATTTTCTGTGAACAAATTTGAGCTCCAGGGTTTCCCGGCATCCCATCAGAGACCAGAGAGAGTGAAAAAAAATCAGTCTGGAACTCTGCAAAACAAATTGAATCGGGCGTGACACCAAGTAGCTGTTCTTTAACCAGACACCACTGCTCTAAAGGGCTTGATCAATTATGAAGAAATTGAGGATGACCAACGGACACGTTCAAACACTTCAAAGTCTCAGACAAATATCAAAGCACCTTGTCCACTGCAATCCTTGGTTCAACATGAACACCATCATGCAGAGAGTCTGGTGAAAAATGCTGAGAGTTCACAGCAGGAACTTATAGATTTAAATAAACAGTTGAAGGGGGAAAATGTGAAAACTGGGAAGAGCTGAATGCTTAACATCATAAGGACCGACTATGGCAAACGAAACCGTGCTGGATGTCAGATTCCGACAGATATCCCCAAATACTACTTTTACAGCTGTGAAACTGGATGAAAACATTGCAGTGATGAACTAAAATATGAATGTACTGCACTAAAGAAGTTGGTTTTTTCAGTCAAACAAACACTATAATTATAAATGTGGCCACTTATTCCTTAGCAGAGTTCAGCACCATGTTCGTTATCTCAGCTCTCTTTGGAAAAAGGCCAATCTTCCAGGTGAGACTGAGAACTCACCTTGTTGATCCGTCTGATTGACAGTACAGTATTTTTCTTCATTTCACGGCATAAAAATGCACCCAAAAATCACATTTTCCAGCAGTGAGGGGAAGAAAACGAAGGAAGTTAATCCCCATTGATGATGTGAAAAAGTGATGCAGAAATTAATCAATTACTGACCAATGAATGTACTACTGAAAGTAGTACAACATTTTTCTCCATGGTTGAGGAGTTCCTACTATTAGCGGGAATATGATAGCAGCACATGATCACCAGAGCAAACTCTAAATCATCAGATCTTATCCTGCTGGACCGCTTTTGACGTGGTCAACCATCGGATTGTTCTGTCACAATGCACTGCCCTGGACTGGCTGGAGTCTTAACTCACTGACAGATCCTTCAGAGTCTGTTGGAGGGGCAAGGATCCAAGATGTTCTACATAGTTCAGTTCTTGGTCCTTTGCTCTTCTCAACCTACATCAATCTAACATTGTTAGGCTGACAACACTCAATTCCATCTGTCTCTCCATCCTAATGACTCTACTGTTAGAACCCATCTAACAGATTCTCTTAACAACATTTTAATATGGAGGAAGGCCCATCACATACAGCTCAACATGGCAAATACGGAACTGCTGGTTATTCCTGCTAACCCCGAAAGTCCTCAAAATTTCCCCTATTCCTCAGTCCGCAACCTTGCTTTGATCTCACCTAGCATTCTAAGAGCACATCACTAACCAGCTCGATCATGCAGATTTGCTCTGTTTAATATTAGAAAGATCAGACACCTAATAATGGAGCATTTAACTCAACTTCTAGTCAAGATAGTCAGACCCTTTCTAATGATACAGAACTCAGCAGCCCGAATGATCTTCATGAAACCTAGAGGAGCCCACATCACTCCTCTCTTTATTTCTCTCCACTGGCTTCCCATTACAGCTACTATCAAGTTCAGAATAGTCACAGGGTCAGCACCATACTTCACAAACTCTAGTGGTCTTACATCCCCTCCAAATGCCTGAACAGCGTCTGATGGATCCTTCTCAGGGCAGCAGAGCATCTCCCACCAGAACTTTCTCAATTACTGTTCCTGGTTGGTTTGAATGTTCTTGCAGTCCAAATCCAGAAAGCAGAGTCCCTCTTTTCTGAAAGAACTTACTAACTTTCATTAATTCCTGAGGCAGCAGGAACCTCTCCTGTGTGCACTTCTTATGATTAACTGACTTTGTAACCAACTGCCTGTTGTGTTTACTCCCAAACTGTAAGTCGCTTTGGATAAAAGTGTCTGTTAAATGCATAGATGTAAATATAAATGAGTCCCAACTCCAAAAGTTGTCCAGGTACTTTATAATGAGCTGAAAAAAATGTGAACACAACTACTGAGTGGCATTTATTGGTTGCAAAAACAATAGTACCACACAAAACCCCTACACCTCTCGTTTATGCTGCAAGCAATATGGAGGAGGTCTTTTATGCACAGTGTAAACAAATCGGGAGCGTCTATTGTACCTCTCAGAGGATGTGAATGGCAAAGTGAAAAATATGCTGATCTGAGGAAATGCAGAGATAGACAAATACAGTAGCTCTGCACTTTTAGCATTCTATCTACCTTTTTTCAACAATGCACACAAACTTTATGAACAAACACAGTGCTCTCACACATCGAGATATATGGACAATGGTCGAAGTCAGAGGTCCTCTGGGGCTGTAATAAGATTTAGTCGCAGTGCTGGGTCAGTTCACAGCCATATTGGGGTCACATATGTGGTCATCACCTTGGCTTCTCATCCATTATTCAGTGTTTTAATATACCGCCACCTCTGCTACCATGCTTTTCCAGGCTTACAAGCCACCATTCCAACTGCTTCATTCTGTTTTCCTCTCAACTCAGGTTTCCATTTGCCCTTTTTCCTGATACAAACTGACAGTAGCTGTCCATGTATTAAAAGCAGGTGGTGTGAAATAAGGTGTCCGCCAGCAGGACATAGCATCTTCCTCTGTTCTATGCAGTCATTCAACCTCTTATGCTAGAAGAGAACAAAGCAAGGTGACATTTTGACAGCATCCTTTGCTCGTCTCCTCCATCACTCTTGCATTATCACAAAAGAAAAAAAAAGATTCATGGAGTCAGCAAATCCTCCCCGTCCCTCTATCCATCTCTATTCCTCCTCTCTTACTGCATGTTTGTGTGTGTTAGGTTGGGAGATAAGGACTCAGGGGCAGGATCATCAGTTCTGATGTAGTGACTCAAAGCTGCATCCATCAGGACACAAAGGCCGTCAGACCCCATAATGGAGGAATGCGTGACAAATCCACTAATGAGCTTTACAATGTGACCTAGACAGAAATTCAGTGGCATCCGCTCAGGATGAGACTGATCTATACAGCTGCTAATGTAGGTAATCATGAGCATGGTGGTGCAGCGAACAGATCTGTGATGGAAAACTAGAGTGTGAAGGTTCATTGTGATCACTGTAGATTTAATGTTCTAGAACAAATTCAAATGAGCAAGACTTATGTACTGACTGCAACAGCTTATTGCTGTTGTTCACATTAACAATATGCAATTTGGTATGATACAGTGGATATGCATGTGTTTTTATTGTATAGAAAATTGTTCTGAATCTCAGCCTAAGCCAAATTCACAATGACATCTCAGACACAAAAGCTAAACTGCCAGAAGATCAGTCACAGTTCGACAATGTCTCTCAGTGATCCCTAGAGTAGTGGAAATGGGCTGAGATTTTTGCCAAATCTCACATCTATTTAAATATCATTTGAGTCAGAGTGAAAGAAAGAGAGATAGAAAAGGGTGGTGCGGGAGATGGACCCACTGAGCCTGGAGTGATAAAATGATATTACATTTTTTATTAGGCATGTAGTGTTAGTGTATCTTAACTTATCATGAATATTCCTTCATTAATTCGTTCATTTCTAAGCTGGTTTCTTCCTTTTCAGGATCACAGGACACTTCAGTTGAAATGCATGGATGCACCCTGGATGAACAAACTCGAGAACTAAAAAAATCCTGTTTTCACTATGCACAAGTGTTTCAAAGCCGATTCACATTGACCTGTGTTTTCAAAAATGTATGGTTCCATGAAGACTCCACTGCCTTTATTTGTAGACAGACAGTGTAACTGTGCAGAAAAATATAAATTTTAAAAATAACCAAGTACTAGTGAACAAGAAACAATTAGCTTGATAACTGCATGTTTTTGGGATTGTGAGGGAAATTTGAGTATTTGAGGAAATGCAACGTATGGAACGTGCAAATTCTTCTCGGGTAGGCCACTGGTGAAGCTTGAACCAGCGAGCTTCTTACTGAAAGGCCAAAGTGGTACTCACTGCACCACCATGCTGCCTCTTACCATTAACAAGTTAAAGAATTAGTAGAAATAGTTCAGACAGACTAATGGATGGACTGACTATGGAAGACTGGTTGGGTGAGCTGATAGATGGACCCACTTGCTAGACTGATGGACAAATGAATGGACAGACTAATGGATGGACTGATGGATTGAATAACTAGACAGACAGATGGATGCACTGGATAGACTGAAGATGAACTGATGGAACAAATGATGGATCTACTGACTAGCTGGACTGATGAACAGACTAATGGATGGGCTGACAGACTTACTGGACAAACTGATGGATGTCTAGATGGACTGACACAAAGATGGACTGACATCAAATAAATGATCTGATGGATTGACTGGATGGACTGACAAATGGATGGACATATGGCTGAACTGACTGACTGAAAGACAGACCAAAAGCCCTCCTACTGACTCAACTACCCACCAACCCATGCACTGATCGAATGAACAAACCTTCAGACATAGAAATACAGAGAAACTCAGCGAGATGGTCAGTAGGCTGGAGGGTCTTAAAGTGGATGGGTTAAGAAAATAGAGTGGGTAACTGGCTGGAAGGATGAAGACGAGCAAGTCAAAGAGCACATGGATGGACTGACATGTGGAGAAAAACAGGCTGGAGTAAGGATGTGGACAGAAAGGTGAATAATAATAGAGAGTTAAACAAAATTTTGGATGGATGCATATGTGGATGGATGAAAACAGTTATATAAAAGGAGTTTGAATGGCAGACCATTACAAGAAATAATTTCTAAAAGAAAGATATAAGGCTTGAGAGGACTGAATCCACAAAAGGAGAAGCCGAAAAAAAGACAAACAGAGAGCCTGTAGAACTTGGGAACAGCTTCAGGGTGAGAGCAGACCAAGAAGAAAATAGGAACTACTGGAGAGCCAGTCAATAAGACAGGCAGTCATCATCCAAGCAACTGCTGGAAGAGTGAAGGTCAGATCAGTCATTGAGACTTCCTGAGCAGGGATTTGAGAGACAAAGAGAAGAAGCAATATAGCGACAGGGCCACTCAGGTGGTTTGACTCCACCTGGGAGACATGAACAGACCCCTGGGTGTTCTAATTTGAATATGAATGTCTTTCCAGATTCACAACAAGGGCACTGACAGAGGCACTTTCATCTGAGGAGAGTGAGTTTGTGCGTGCACAACGCTTGTGCATTAATCACCGGGATGCTCAAGCACCTCAACCAATCCAAGCACACCGACCTTGAGGTTACAAGAAAGACATTAGGGCCGTCTATCCTCACAAAAGAGGGGGGAGAAAAAGCTTTCAAGGTAATGAAATTCTACCATAAGTTAAATAAAAGACTTGTGGGGACAGGCTCGGGCAAAAATATAAAAAAGGTCTGGGTAGATTAAATTGGATTTCTCTCCCCCCTCCTACACCTCCTTTCTTTTAAATTAGGCTTAAGTGCATGTGTGGCGTATTTCTTCTTTCTTAGGATAACAGCATTACCGTACAAAATGAATAGAATCATTTCCAAACCAATTAACCTCTGACAGAACGGATGAGTGGACAGGAATGAGACGGAGGATGTGTGTGTGTGTGTGTGTGTGTCGATGGGGGGGGGGTATCTTGGGGAGAGTCTAATATCTCAGAGAAAAAGGGAAAATTTCTGTACAAAGGGACTGAGTGAGCGACAGAGGTCTACGACGGTGATGAGATTGGTATGACAGTGAAAGTTAGACTGCGGTGAGGCAGATGGAGGCACAATATCAAATGGAAGATTCCCCCCAGTCACTCTCCCCTCTGCCAGCCCCGGTGCGCTGCTAGCATAGTATTTGACATTACTGTGTGCCCTACTCATTGTCTATGCTGAGGAGCGCTTGGCATCCAGCTGCTATGGCTCCATTTAGTTAATTAAAGGCTCCATTTAGATCTGCAGCCTGCTGGCTATGTGCATGTCAATCAATAAGAGCTCTGTGGCTCACTGTGGGGCAGAACCACTGATCCGGCACCCTCTAACCCTGGTCCCTCTTACACCTTCAGCCAGAACTTGGGCTCACAACGGCACCTGTCTTTGAGTTCCAACACATCAAGCACTGCTGCTTGGCCAGGTTCAGTATTTTCACTGGCAAACACCATGGAAAGAGTAAAAGTAGAGGGAGAGGGGGTTGGTTGAAAGAGTATAGACTTCCGTACTGAGTCCAAGTTGATCTGGAGCACGATTGTGGCAAAATCATACTGTTTCTTTGAAGATCCTGACAGTAAAATCTTCACATTTTCTTCTGTGATTTACCCATAATGCCTTACTGGAGTTATTCCAGGCTATTACATTAGGCAAGACTACAAGCAACTGTACAGTCGTTGATCGATAAAACACATTTCTTCTAGCAGGCCATAAGTAAAATTAATTAAGCACTGACTCTGTGTTCCTGAGAGAATGCTCTTTCGTTTTAATTCCTCTGGTGCAATGGTGTGTACATGGGAGGGGCAGGGGTGCCTCTGTGTGCGAGTATGTGAATGTGTTTCTTTAAGATAATTCTGGTTTGTTGCATGATTAGTCACAGGCTAAGCAGAGGGGCAAATGATGTGAGGAGAGGTCGAGGTTTGACTAGCTAGAATCGATTATGTCACTGACCAAAAAAAAATGTTTCTCGCACAACAATTTTAAAGTATCTGAAAATAAATTATGTACATTTAGGAGTAAGACAAAACATGCAATCACAAAAAATGCAATAACCCACATGTGGATCAAACAATTGCAGTACTATATATTGCTTTATTTAAAAAATACTTCATAAATGTTTGTTTGCTATGGGCGGCACGGCGGAGAAGCTGTCCCTGCTGAAGCTGTGCCTGACTCCGTCTGCCAGTGGATCACTGATCTCCTGACAGATAGAAGACAGCATGTGAGGCTGGGAAAGTATGTCTTGGACTCATGGACCAACAGCACCAGTAACCCCCCAAGGCTGTGTACTTTTCCCATATGCTCTTCTCCCTCTACACCAACTGCTGCATATCAAGCTGATTAAGTTTGCTGATGAAACCACCCTCATTGACGGGGATAATTCTGCCTAAAGGAGGGAGGTGGAATGTCTGGTGATCTGAGCACAGGCAACTATATGGAGCAGAACGATCAGAAGAAAGTGGAGATGATCATGGACCTCAAATGGGAGCTGACCATCAGAAGTCCCAGAAGGATGTTCTTCCTGCTGGTAATAAAATTATTGTCCACATCACTCCTATCCACCAGTAACCAGTATGTGGTGAAATATCTGGCACAGGTTGGCATCTCCAGCTCCACTCATTTTCCAATTATCAAGAATGTATGCCGTCGAAGTTATTATTCGATGACTGCAATTTTCTCTCCTTTCCCGTCACACTTCAGGATAGGCACCAGTGCTGTCATCAAATAATCAAAATGCCATATTCATGCAGAGTGATTAATCACTTGGCATTTATGACTCAGGTGAATGACTTAAAACACCATCCAACATTTAGCACTCATGCCAAAGATGGCATTAGCATTTGGCGACGGCTCTAGAAATAGGATTTTGCCCTTCTTCATATCCCTTTCACCACTTTGGAGGGCAGCGCTCTGAACTGCCAGAACTCTCTCCAGCTTCACATTTAAATAAAAAAGCCCAAATGTCTACACGACAACAACCAGCGACAGAGTGTTTTTAGATTAACATTGAAAATAGTGGGTGCTCTCGGGTCTATCTGTATTGAGCAGGTGTGCAACCTGCCAGGTCTATAATAAGGTCTTGGTTTCAAAAGTGGATGGTGGGATTAACTCCTGAGAATAATGCTTCTCCTTGGCCGACCATGGGCTCTCAGGAGAGGGTCTGTGCTCACATAAGCTACCACCCATTAAAATGCTAATGTGCAGATGGAGATAAAATAGAGGGAAAATAAAAACACCACACCTCAGCGCTGTGTGAGCAGAGTTATGAGCACCAACATACTCAAGCAAACAGGTCTTCTCTGTCTCAGCCTGCCATAATTCAATCAGGGGATTGAATGGATGAGATCGCTTACCCTCTCCATTTCCTCAAGCACTTGATCGGATTAATTGATTGTCCGACCCCATCTGTGTGATAGTTGGAATCAAGTTTACATTGATGTTTTTATGAAATGCTTCTTCGATTTTACACCCCCTGTCACTCTTGGAAAGAAATGACAACATAGGGGAAATGAAACATAACACAGAATGACTGGGAGATATCAAACATGATTGAATATACAATATGGGCTATGGATGGATGTAAGCAAAGCACAGGTGTAAGGAAATCATTTAAAGTAGGATGTGGTCTGATGCCTTTTATCCTTTCGACAATTACGGTACTCAAAAAGAATATGAGCTAAAAAATCATTTTATGTGTAAAACATTATTCTTTTTTTTAATCAAGCATTAAGATTCGTTAAGACAGATCCAATAATATACATTTCCATTATAAAGCAACATAATATGATGAGTGTCTCTCTGTTGCCTACCCTTCCATCTTGGACATGTGATGTTTGACATTAATGCAAAGCACCATAAAGCCTAAGCATAAGGATACTCTTGTTTTAAGCCTCACCCATCTCATCATTCAGGCCCAGCTTATGCTTTGAAAATGTAAATATTGATGATACACTAAATATGAAAAGTTCAATTGCAGAAAACCTCAAAAAGCCAGGTTTTGAGGTTTAAATGCTCAAAGTGGTGAATTCAACTGCTAAGACTATGAAAATAACCAATTCCTGATTATAGAAGTAAAATAACCATTCCTCTAGAGTAGTGCTTGAAAATAAAATACTTAAAAAATACAAGTAAATGTAATTATAAAAGTGTGGTTTTATGGCTACAGTGATATTGTGGGGTTATCTATGCTAAATTAATAAGCTGCATTACCAGTAGAGTCGAATAGGATCCCCTAAACTATTATAAGTTTCAAACAGCATAGAAAAAAAGTATTTGACCACTTTCTATTTTTGAAGCAAATCGAGGACCAATGCACACCAAGCCGAATTTTCAGAGCGAACAGAGCGAACCGAGATTCATGCGACAGCATGCCTCAATCGAAAGCCATGGTTGCCAACAGCACATCAGGCCAATGAAAAAGAGTTTCGCTCTGCCTTATTGGAAAAAAAAAACTGCTGTTTTTTTACAAAGAGAACAACCAATGAAAGCTGGCTCTTTTGATGATCTGAGCAGGACGTAAGCGCTCATCTTACGTCCTGCTCACATCATCAAAAGAGCCAGCTTTCATTGGTTGTTCCAAATTTTATTCAAACAGCTCCTTTTGATTACCCACTCCATGACCTTAACGTGCTTCTTCATGGGTCACTTCAATAGTGCATTGGCTGTGAGTTTCGGCTCATTGTTGTGCTGGAATATCCATCCACAATGACCAATACAGCATCCAAAGTTTGGAGGGTTTTTGTGCAGTAATTAATTTAGTTGTATCATTTTAATGCAGTGTTGGTAACATAACTACTGTATTTCCTTCAGAGAAATGTCAATATGTATGTAACGTTCTATTGTCAGTCTCATTATCTTCACTTGGCATTTTTAAAAATGGACACTAATTTGCTGGGGACATGGAGATAAGGATCACCATCAATGACCTGGAAATCAGATAACACTCGCTCTCTCTCAATGGTGATCCCTGGAAAGCACTTTTGGACCAGCGCAAAATTGATGGACTGTTGTGATAGCAACAGGGCCATGTGCGCGTGATGCACCGAGAACACAAGAGAAAATGGAAAGACCTCCTGCTTACTCTTATCAGTCTACTGCACATGTTCTTAACACACCACACGTCAAAGCTCTAACTGCAGCGACAGCACGAGAGAGAACTGTGAGGACTCACAGGAGGAAACTAAAAATATAGTTCTCTACTTTACAACCCTTTGCATTCAAATGTTGCCCTTGACATTTAAACAGCAGCAGAGTCTGTTATGATCCGTCAACACTTGCATACTCCTCCCGACAGAACACACAAATCTGAGTGCGCACACATGAGGAAAAGTTTCAAACTCTGTGATTGAAGGTGCAAACTGTAATAACTAACTTGAAAGGACCTTCTTCTAACAGAGTAGGTTTACCGTGAAGTAGAAAGATGATGGGGTTCTACGTGAAAGATGAAACGCCTGCAGGAAGGCACTGCTGCTCCCTGCTGCACATAGATGGGGGTACACACTCAACAGAAGACCTGGACCAGACCAGATGAGGCTAGACTGACTCTCTTATAAAATATGATGTCATTTACTTTAAAGTGAGAGTAAAAGTGTGGAGTACTCACATTGTCATTTGTTGAAAGAGGTCATGATTAAAAAGGGTTCATGGTGTACTTTTTTCGGTTTTATGCTTTATTTCTAGATAATTTATTTTCCTAACTGACTGTTAATGGTCATTTATCAAAGTGGAAGTGGCAACTTAGCCACAAGAAAATTTAAAACTAAAATCTAAAACTTTCAAAGCTAAGCTAAATAGTAAAGGGTCTGACTGAAAGGACTGAGACGTATAAACGTAACTTATTTGTAATACAATTCACTCAAAACAACGTTTAGACCTTTGTCCTTTTGGCCTGAACCCTTTGCTTGTCAGCTGCCTTTATAAGATCTGAATGACAACAAGCGAGCCAATCAAAAGCAAGAGTGGGGTTAACTTCCTGCTTCTTTTATGCTGGCCTTGAAGCAACAATGTCTCATTTAATTATACTTGAGTTTACATTTGTGTGCCGTCAGGGTGCAGACGTGAAGAGTTACTGTGAGATGAGAGCAATGTTTGTGAAACTAAAAGTGATAACTCTCATTATGAAACACCCACTTCCCCACCAGTTGCGATGCCCATGACTATCCCCCAGTTTTTGGGGGAAAACTCCATGCATTTCCATCACTTTAAAAATGGTCTATTAAGTCCAAGTTCTACTTGTTTTGATTTTTAATAAGAGAGTGACTAGTATTTTAGAGCACACACTTCCTATGACCAAGGTATTGTCGAAATCACATTTAAAAGCATTATGGTCAAATGGTATGGTGTTGTCCAAGCTGTTACGCGAATGTATTTAATGATAGTAATGAACAATTATCCTTGATCTCTGATATAGTCAACCATGTAATAGATCTATGGTGGTCTTATATGAAATGATTAAACAGCTAGATGGAAACTAGACTCTATCAGTGCTTTCTCTTATAGAAAGATTGATTTGGTAACCTGATCTTGAACTATTGCCCCAGGGCTTTCTCTGCAATGGCCAAACACATCACATAGCTAACCAGACTTTCAAACAAACATAAAGCACAGGCACTTTCACAAAAATACACCTAATGAAACATTTACAAACGCTCTTAACCCAAGCCTGACCTTTAACTGACCTCGTACCCGGAATATCACAAGGGTCGATGAGAGCATGACTTTACTCAGTATCCTTATATTGTATACACAGAGCAAAGTATAGGGTAGATGCTGCTTATGAAAAGCTGAATCAAACCCATGGTGGCATGCAAAGGAAAATCAATAAGCATTACGGATGCATTAGATCTGACAGCTACAATTTCATACACCACTTCCTGTCAGCTCCCAGCAATTTTATAAGAGCACAAAGAAAAAGAGACATTATTTTTTCAAAAGCAGGTGAAAATTCGTTTTGAAATTTCCTTTTAATAATTCATGTCTGTGCTTTCAGAGGTTTTTTTTCAGCCTGGAAAAGAAGATGATGGATAGAGAGGTGAGCATGTGTTTATTGCAAGAGGTGCTTGTCAGAAGTAGTTCGGATCTCTTTGAATTAGTGCTCACGGCAAGTTTACACTGATAATGCAAGTCCCAACCTTCATGAAATAAACACTTACCAACCTGCGGGCAAGTACAGAAACAGCCAGCTATTATAGGGCAACCACAGCTAATGAATAAGCTGTACAATGAGAGTAAACCCACTGAACAACCAAGTTTCAGCAGGAACAAAAGTGAAACAAACTCTGATCAGAGTTTTTATGTTCGACAAACACATTGGTTATTTTTAATACCTATTGTATTTTGCTATCTATCCAAATCAAGGTTTACATGCAAAAATATTAGGACTGTGTATGAATGAAAGTCAGAGAGTAAAACAATACAATAACAAAGACAAAAAGAAGAAATATGTTGAAAGAGAAGATTTAAATCCTGGAAATACGTCCTGATTTCGCCAGCAAGATGTTTTTTCAGCAACAACTGAAAAACATGATCCCCTTTTGGCTTCCTCTTTGTCTGTTGTACACAACAATAACTAATCTGCTCTAGGCGTGCAGTCAATGACACATCTGTGTCTAATAATTATTCATGAGTTATCTAATCCAAAGAAAAGATGCTGTCTCTTAACTATTAATGACAGCATATGAGAATTTCCAATGACAGTCTTGTCAAACTGTGAGACCGTGTAGAGTTTATTTATGGGCCGCAAGAGTCTATTTCCATGGAGTAGAAATTTGGTTATCTCCAAAATGCTGTCAGAGCTTGAATAACTTGGTAGGCCAACTACTGAAAAACAAAATTCCTGGAAGAGCAAAGAAAAGAATGGTGGCTGTCAACCTTGTCTTTTGTTTCTACATCTAAAATTATAGTTGATGCAGACACTGGCAGATAATATTTTTTCATCCTAGTAATTCTCCCCCTGAAAAGTATACTACACTTTTCAGACATACAGAAATTTTGCACTGAAATCAATGGAAGACAGAACCTGAATTAAAACAAATATCTTGGACAAACCGAACTGATTAAGCTATCGAAGAGTTATGCTGTTGGTGGAACATTTGTATTGCTGTGAGTCAATCTATTGAAGCTTCTAGTCATGTGTTTGTTAAGACAACTTGCAATTACAGGCAATGGTGTCCTACATTATTTAAAGTTAGTAAACAGATTGTTTAAAACTCAGACATTCTTTCCATTCTATTCCATTCATATCTGCTTGTTAAATATGAAAAATTCATACTCAATTTATACATCACAATAAATCAAACAATAGTGAAAGATATATTTAGCTGATGTGGCAGTGCTAGCTACCAGAACTCCTAAAAAATGCTAATTTCGTCTGGTTTTGAACTAAAATGCTAATCCAATGACGTATGCAAAGATATACTAAAAGTGATTTTACCAGATCTCAAGAACAGCAAAACTGATTTTTAAAATCTGCCCTTGTCACAATCAAGAGTATTTTTCCTTCAAAGATAATGGAATTTGTAATGATACCATTGTTTGTTTTGTCTAAATGAAATAAAAGTAAAGTTATATTTAGCGTGTTGTGTCTCAGGAAAAGGCTCAGATCTGTTCAAAAGTACTGAGAATTTTTTGACAGTTTGTTTCTCAGGCACAATGAAAACTGCAAAAGAGAGCACCCCCAATTTAATTAAATCATAGCTCACGGCCATGAACTGTCAACTTCAGAAAAGCACCAACTAAACAGGATGAAAGTTTGGTACTAAGGAGCTAAATGTGATGTTTTTCTTTACCTTCCAAGCAATGCGGTTGCCTTTGGAGTCATGTTCGAGGGCAATGGGAAAATCACCTCGCTCATAAAACTTGCGGAAAGCTGTGGGTTTGGCTGGTCTCTCTCTGAAAGCCCCCGCTGATGGAGGACCTACCACCTGCAAGACACAAAAAGAGTGAAAACTGTCAGATACTGTGTCATCAGAGGGAGCAGCAGTTCTGAAACCATCACAGGAAACGAAATGGTTTGATCCTCTTTCATCCCAATGCAAATCCGCTCCCTCCGTTGCTCTGATGTGAGAGGAGGCATCTATTGGTTTTAGAGAGTCCCACTAAAACATCAATTTTTCACAATGTCTGCCTTATACAATACATTCAATCCAACCACACAAAGTGAATATTAACATATGCCTAAACAACCAATATGAGTTATGGAGAATACAATGGGCTACAGAAGATAGGGGTTATTTATTCAAGAAAACAGTCAAGCTCACAAAGAGCCCTGCAGTGAGAATGAGGACGCCCGGGGCTTTGCTCAAGGCCTCGGCATTAAACTCCGACTTCAAATAAGTAAAATCATGCAGCGAGTCAGAAAACAATGCTATTTTCCTTAATTGCTATGGTTGTTAAATTGATGCACAACGTTAATGGTTAACAAAGCAACTATGCTATCTTGTTTAGATGAGAATTATGCTCTTGGCACATTTATGCACAGATCTTCTCTGCACTTTATTAGCAGAGGTGAAATGAGTAACTAGTGTACAGTATGTACGAATTACATTTGTAGGATCTTCTGACGTGGTACGGATGATGTGGTTTCAAAATGAATAAAATAATGGATTTTTACTCAAATAACTTGCTTCAGCTCATCCCATCAGAATCAAGCTTCCAAAATCTCAAAATACACTAAATGAACGTATTCCATTATGCAGAAAATTATGGTCAAGTAATTACTTCCTGTAGAAGGGATGCCTGATGACAACACAGTACATCTTATCTGCTGCTGACCTGGGAACACACAAGCACACGCTCCCATCTGGGAAGTGAGCTGTGAGTCCTCAGCCATCTCTTTCCATGAAAGCTGTGTTTCAATCACTTGAAAGCGCTCTAGCTCAGTGAGAGAGCAGCTCATTAATCCTCTGGCTGACTCCGCATTGGAGATGGTGTAATTCCATGAAGGTGATCAATCACCTGGCCAAGCTGAGGCCACATCTCGCTCACTCTCTATGGGCTCCTAAACTGCCTCTGAGAGCCTCTGATGGATGCTAGCTGAGGGCCAGCTGAAAGCCGCATTAACATTTCAACTGCTCTCCCTTGTCTCTGTCTCTCGCAGGACACATTCCGCAGACAATATCATTCAATTTCTGATAACGCATGTGCGTGTGCGCGTGTGTGTGGCTGGTGACTCACTGGGTTTAGCAGGAAAAAAACAGAGGATGTTCTGATAAGGTCAGACTGCACACAAGCGCTGCAGGCAACTAAATTACCTCACTTTATTCATGGAGCATTCACCTCCATGATCCAAACACACGCACATTTAAAAGTAGCTGCCCTAAGATAAGTCAACAAGTACCTGCCAATCAAATCACGTTTCCATCCATCCCCCAAGAGTGATGATGCACACATTCGTTAAATTGTTCTAAATAGCCCCAAAACAAAAGCCTTTTTCCTAAATGAGACAATCAGGATTGAATATTACATTTACACCAAGAATATATTTAAATAACTTTTTAAACATTAAATTATCATCCAGAAATGACACACAGTAAAATCAACATTGTAAAAATGGTGTAAAATGTAAATAACTTCTAAAGAGTTGGATTAACAATACACAGTGTAGAAAAGTACACTTTGCCAGTGTAGATTATGGCTGTAAAATTAAATGGCTTTACATGTACACCTGAACGTGCGAAAAAAAATTACGGCAAAATTATGACTCCGCCCACAAGAACTTCTGCCTTGAGGAGAGACATTTGTCTGGTGATGGAAGTGTAACACCCTTTGCCCTAAGTGTTCTTTTTTAGCACTTTGAAATGCCAATTTGACACTCTAAATTCAACACTTCAACCAGTGTACTTTTTACACCCAATGGATTGGGATCATATATGATCTGTTCCATGTACCATGTAGCTAGGAATAAACGGGATTAAGAAACTAGTGAAGTAAGCCGCCATATAAACATTTGATTTGGATAAAAATAATTATTTGAATCGACATTTGATTGAGGAGATCAGCAGGACACACCTCCATAAACAAATAGTTCTCAACAGTGAGTTTTGTTCATTCGTTAATGTGAAATGGTGATGAAGCTCATCATGGGTCTTCAGGTCAGCCAATCAGACTATCAAAGCATCATCTCTGATTGGCTAGAATTGTGACAGGAGTTGTGTTGAGCATGTGTGTTTGAAGCCATTTTTGCAAGCGAGCGTACACGCAATTATTTTTTATTTATTTATTTATTTTTGCGAGATAAACATTTTATTCACAAAACTTATAATGTTATAAATTGCATGCAAAATTGTCTCATTAAAATTATACCATACCAACAGCTCCCCAGTTCACCAGCATTGCAATGGTTCAGAATAACCAATAGATCCTTCATTTGTCGACTTTCGATGGAAACAAAAACTAAATGACAAATAATCAAGAAGAGTCATGATGTCAAATTAAGTGGAGAAAATATTCAGAAAAACATCAGCCAGTGCGACAGTGAGTACTTGCATGCTAATGAGTGGCAGTATGTTCAAACTCAAATTATGTGAAAAGCAGTAAGCAAGAAATACATGAATGATTACCTACTACCAAAAATCTGAACCATGCATACTAGTGGAGAATGGACTGCAGCAGTTCAAATCAGAGAACAGCTTTAGAAGTGAAGGATAATTTAGGTATCTCCCAACAGCTTCATTTTCTCTAACTATGTGGTGTATTATGTTATAATCAGACAATCCACCATTACAGGAGGTGAGCGACCCAAAAGGCCCGACGCAAACGGAACTACGCCCCAACTCATTTGCATTTTTTAAGAACATATATAAGGCCAGGCCACAAGGAAGGGGTGTGGAAACTAACGCATTGCGACGGGAGTTTTGTCACACATTGCTGTTGTGTAATGCAGTTAGTTCACCCAGATATATCTGTAATGTGTTATTCCTCAATTTTGAGTAAATATTTGGACTTCAAGCCCTCTCCTGTCTTCTCTGAAATACGTTATTCGATATTTCCTTCAGAAGTAAATATTTTACACAAATAGGGAACCACATACAATTCCACATTTGATTAGCAAAAAGAACAAATGATTAAGAAGATGTTAGTTAGAAAACATTGTAAATGATTCAGCGTTAGTTGTGTTTATAGACAATTTCATTTATACTGTACAACCACACACATCGCCAAGCACACATAGACATTCTTCTGGTCACTGATGCTGACTTTTTGCTTAGCCATGCAGCTCAGTGAATCAAGCACATTGATTAGTCTTGCCACACTTTACATTTAATGCCATGATCAGTAATCAGACCTGCATCTATTCCAGGCAGACCAATTTAACTGGGCTGCAAGGAATGACATCCCTGATTGTGAACCTCCACCGCAGATTCATTGCATTCTACAAAGCAGCCGGATGACTTAAAAAGTGTGAAGCCAACCGTTTGTGAAATATGATCAGGCTGCAGCTGAAAAATTTGCTGTTTATAAACTAGATAAATTGTTCTATTTATAATCAAAAAGAAGCTACATAATTACTCATATTTGCTGCAATGCATCTAGCTAGATATTGAAGGAACACAATGTCTTCAAATAACCAGAGCTGTGTTCATCACAATAAACTCATAACATTAGTCTCATTCAGAAAAGATGACAAGATTATCGTAGCGGTGCTTGACTGGGGGAATATTTAACCACAGTTTTCAAGCTTGACAACAACCACAGCATTGTCTACCAGCACATGTAAGCTTCCTGAAATTTGATTATTCACGTCTGAATACAGAAACATTTACACAAAGACTGTGATTAAACAGCTGGCACCTTTTTTGCATGCAAATACACCTGGAGCCTCATGCAGAGAAACTAATGGCCATTTAATTTGCATTCCCTGAACCCCATATAAAATAATACGTGAACATGATTCATAATGAAATCTGAAGATCATGTACTTTTGACAAGCAGGTGTGTAAACTTGGATGCTAACACATAATTACATTAGTTTAACCTTTCATCAAGCTTAAATAAGCATTTCTCACAGCAATCTGGACATAATTAATCACAATAAATTATGCTCATGCTCTTCAGACAATTGTTTCACATCATTAAAAATAGGTTACATGATCCTGATTTCCTATTAAATACAAATGGTCTGTTGTTCTATGATGTGTTAGTTTCGCTTGAGTAGTCTGAACCAGTAATTGCAGGGCAGCAATCAAAGGTAAAGCCTAATCATCCAATACAATTGACCTGCATTTCTTTTTTGACCCAGCTGCCTGTTTTTTTAACAGGACAGTGGAAGCACCCAATGATTGTGTTTTATGGTACTTCTCGAACTACACATTATTTAAAGGGTTTCTCATTTTGTAGCTCTCATGCTGTCAGAAATGGAAACTACGTATTTGAGATAGAATTGCCCATCACTCTGCAACAGGAAAGCCTGTTTTCAGTACAGTTTATTATGAAAAATAGTTGATCGCTAAGTCTGGATCCAACTCTTTTCTGTCAATCTTTAAAAAAAAAATCACAGATACCAGCTGTAACAAACGTAACAACACACCATTCCTCAAGAAGATGCATATTGTGATGCATTTTAGGGATCTATAGAGATGAAAGAGTCCAAAAATGTTCTATAACAATTAAGAAAACTGGTACATGTGACCACTTGTGTAAAGAGTATTGAAATATAATATTCAATTAAAAGTTCAATTACTTGACAAAAAAGTAATGAAAGTAGAGTAAAATATGAGCTCAAAATTCAAGTGAAAAGCAGCTCTTCTAAAACTACTCAAGAGTAAGGAGTAGATCACATCAGAGCCATTAAAGGTGTTTCTTGGGAAGATAGAAATAGAGAAGAGGTAAAGAGGGAGAGAGAAAAAGAAGAAACAGATAGAAAAGGGGAGAGAGAGAGGGAAAAGAGAGAACGAGAGGGATAAAAAATGAGAGCATGAAAAAGACAGATAGATAGCATGAAGAGAGAGAGAGAGCAACCTGGAAGAAAAAAAGAAAAGAGAGAGTGAAATAGAAGAGAGGCAGATACAGAATATAGAAATACAGGAGAATGGGATAGAGGGAGTGAAAGTAAAGAAAGAGTAATAGAGAGGAGAGAAAAAGGAAGAAAGATATAGTGAAAGAAATAGGGAAAAAGAGGGGAACTAGACAGAAAGAGTGATATAAAGAGAGCAAAACAGTAGAAAGAAAATAAACAAGCTGTTTATTGCAAAATACATTCCGTTTCTACTTATTGTAATGAAGTGGAAATATTGGATTGGTTACATTCGCTAGATCTAATTTGCAAGATAGGTGCCAAGATAGGTGACAATCACTGTAGAAAAAACCATAATAATAAAGTAGTTAAGAGAGATTGAAGAAAAGTAGTGCTGTAAAAGTACAGATACAGAACTAGAAATGTGAACAAGTCAAAGAAAACATTTTTAATTCTTCTCACTAAATTACAGTTCTGAGAAAAACTTCTCAATTACACTAATTAAGTACATGTAATTAGTTACTTTACACCACTGTATGTCACTCCATATAGTAACAAAAGGTGAGTGATGTAAGGCACTCAATAATAATCATATAAATCCCACAATACTCCACAGTAAATGTTCTCAGTCCTCAAAATAACTATTTAAAATGTGCCTATACATCTCTGTTGGTTGGAAAGATTGATCTGGTAGCAGTGGTTGTGCAGTCCGAACTCCACACAAAGCAATTCCTGAGCCAGTTCACTCTTGAGCATGGTACTTAACCCCGGGTTGATCCATAAGAACTGTCCCAGTAATAAGTGTACAGTTAGTCAATTTGAATAAATGAGACTTAGCTGAAATTCTACTGTTATTTCACTAACCACTCTTTTCTTTCTTCACCTGATCAAATTCCCTCAGAACTCCTAATGCCCCATCCATTCCAAAAAAAAGGCCATCAATTTAAAAAATGCTGGGTCAACATATTGGCAATGTATACATTATGGATTTTTACAAAGAATGTCAGATAAAGGACATGATGTGCCTTTTCCAGTGGTATTGATTTCGAATGTCATCACATGTATGGCCAGGCGCAAGGCCTTGAGCTGAATAGCATTCCATGACACTTGGTTCAGACCTTGAGCTAGAACCAAGGGCACTCTCTGTCGTCTCGTA
This sequence comes from Danionella cerebrum, assembly GCA_007224835.1. NCBI lineage: Eukaryota > Metazoa > Chordata > Actinopteri > Cypriniformes > Danionidae > Danionella > Danionella cerebrum. The sequence continues at coordinate 143,124 of SRMA01026777.1, read as the reverse complement.
ATGATTTCAGTGCATGCTAAATCTTCATATATCCATCTTCAGCAACAGGCGCATCTCCCTTGGATTCAGCATTTCCTTTTCCTCATCATTGTTTTATTAGCCTTTAACTCTTTCTGCTTCCAGTATATATTCCTTTCCAGAATCCTATTTCCTTTTAAATCCAAAAATAAATTGATTCATCTTAGTTTTCATCTGAATTTATTTTTCTCATTTTTATTTGAAAAAGGGTGATATTGACATTTTCCTTTCCTGCCAAATGCTTGTAAGTCGTCTTATCTCCAGAATGGCTAGCAAATGTTACGAATCGATTGCCTTTTGTCTGCCTCACCTTAACCGCTATTGACAAATACATCCAATCATACTTTCCTAAGCCTGCTGTCTATAAAGACACCGAATCGAACCCCAATCATGCCTCACAGATGTTATCTAACAGCGTTATCTGAGTCCTGCTAAAACTCTCTTTTCATACTGCCGTCATTCATATCACCAGCATCTCAGTTTTCACCATCACTCATACCAAACATGCATGTACTGTAAAACATTTTCCTTTAAATGTATTATTAAAGGCTCCCAACTGTGATGCGAGCCACCTGCTGTGCTTTAAAGCCTAAAAACTGTTAACAACAATATTCTAATACTGTAATTTAGTAAAAAAAAAAAATTAACCTACTATTAGCAAATGTTGTATTTGAACTACATGAGGAAGCCATCCTGCAAAGAGGATGATGACACACAAATGTCCCTGAGAAAGAAAAAAAAGGGTTTGTAGTACTTTTTGAACGAACAAAACATGCCATAAAGAAATCTTTAGATTTAATTTGTTAGATATATTTGTTTTTACTAAAAATTGATGCAAGTAACAATTACCATTATTAATGCATGTCATATTTACTCATAACAAATTGACTTTAGAAAATCAGTCACACAAAGCAATGTGCTTTTATGATCTCTTGAGATAAGATACATTGTGTGACACCTAGCATTGTCCAGTTCTTGTCACTTTTGTACAAACTGAAGTGCCGCTGACATATATCAATAATCAAGATTTTTGTAAAGGAAATAATTTTAATCCCAACAACTTTTGTAATACTGTTTCAGTGCAAAACTTATTCTAATATTCACAGCCTGGTAAAGTCTATTTTTACACTCAAGGTATTGTTGCCCTGTCATAAGAGCTTCTCCGGTGACTAAAAATGGATCAATTAGGTATTAGATATGTATAAAAAGAAGCCAGTGCACTAGACCTTCTCATAAACTGCAACTAGACCTCTGCAAATATGGCTACGATTCACCCTGAGACTAAAGCGTTGATAACCAAGAGGCTGTAGACCAGATCATGCATATCTGCTCAAAATCAAGTACAGAAGCTAAAAAAAAAGATTTGAAGAGACTGAAGAGACTTGAAGTGATGTTTTTGACAAGCCCAGGTCAAGCAACTGTTTGAGAGGACCATTGGTTGGCTCTGGAATCCAGGATCAGCCCATCATCGACTGCAGCAGTACTCCATGAAACCTGTTCACCTGAAGTCCCTGTGTCCACCAGAGCAGTTGATTGGAATCTGTCTCAAAATAGCCTCCATAGTCGAATCGGTGCACATAAGCCAGAACAAAACAAAAGACAATTGAAAAACCGTGTGACATTTGCCAATGCCCTTTCTGGAAAACACTGGAAAAGTGGCAGAAGGTGGATTTTTCATTAGAATCTTCTTTTAAATGCACAGTCACCGGAAATATTGCAGGACAATATGTGAAAACAGTGACAATTTGTGACAGAAAAACCATGATCTGGTGTTACACACTGTATAGGGCCAAATTCTGCAGCAGGACGGTGCTCCATGCCATACATCCATCTCCAAATCAAAGTTCCTTGAGTTGAAGAAGATCAAGATGCCCCACAAATGGACAGCCTAGTCACCAAACATGAACATCATTGTGCATGTCTGGAGTAGCGTGGAAGACGAAACCAAAGAATATTGATGAACTCTTGGAGGCATGCAAGACTGCTTTCTTTGCTTTCCTGATGACTTTTCATCTACAATTTGTATGAATCCTTGCTAAACCACATGCATTTAGTCCTTCAAGATCATGGAAGTCAACCAAGATTTAAATGACAATAATTTTCATTGAAACTAATTGATTTCAGTGCATTAAAAATTTGAAAGAGCAATTAAAAAGACAGGTAAATAGCAGGTTTTCCTATAAAATAGTGATAAGAGGTAATAATTAATTTTGTTTACATATACAAAAACATAATGAAAAAATCAATCTTAACAAACACTGTTGTTCCTATTCTATCTTTTGTAAAAAAAACAAATTGCTCTATTTGACTTGTTGTTTCCCAGTTTGCATCTGAACAAAATGCATCACTTTTATAATTTTCATTCATAAAATTGTAAGACAATATCCCATCAAATGCCATGGTGGAAAATAAATGGATCAGATGACTCATTCATTCATTCATTTTCCATGCAACCCGCTTATTCCCTTTCAAGGTCATAGGGGTCTGCCGGTGCCTATCTCCAGCGCACATTGAGCGAGAGGCAGGGGTACACCCTGGACAGGCCGCCAGTCCATCGCAGGGCACAAATGACTCATTAAAAATTCGTATTGACATTAAGACTGCAACAAATTGCCCTTGGATTTGTAATAGCATTTTCCTTGTGATTATAAAGCTTTAGGCTTAGCTAATTTTGGATCAGTCGTTGCATCATGAAAGATATGTTTAAATACAGATAAGATCTTAAAAGAGAACATAGTCAGAAACCATCACTTTGAATTGCACTACAGAAAAAGGTCACACAGAGCCAGAGACTGACGCGCACAAACAATCTTCTAAGTGCTGCTTATTATCCATTCATCTTTAAAGCAGCTTTTCATAACAAGGCACTTTTGGAGATAAACTATAAAGCACAGAAGAACCCATAGCAGTCAATATAAAGAAATGAGATTATGCATTACGATGAAGGTGTGATTGTGGTTCAGAGAGGTTTGCTGCAGAATGCGCAATAAATGCAGAGAAAAGAAGAAGTTTGTAGCCAATATTTTTCCCAGTGCGTTCTCAGTTCTTTAAAGCAGAGAGACCTTTAGAACAAATTGTGTATTTGAACATAATGCTATCAGTGCTGGACATCCTTGGGAATGACATTCAGCCATCTCCAACACCCATTTCTCCACGATACATGACAGATTTTGGACGGACAGACGGATATTAAAGGACAAACACATATCAGCTTGTCCTTTAACGCTTAGTTTGTACTTGATCTGCACTCTCTTTGTCTCTATCCAAAAGGCACATCAGATAAACCTTTTTTCTTTCCTTGTGTTTCCTAGAAAAGCCTTTCATCCCTGACATAGCCCTGCTGCCTACCCCCAGGCACTGAAAGCCTTATATGTTTTGTACTCAACAGACAACTACTGTATCTCCATGCAAAAATATAAAATGTGCTTCCACTCATCCTCTGTGGCAGGATAAATGGGAGAAGAGAAGGTGGTGCAAGGCCTTGTATTGATTCCGTTTCTATGGCCACAAATATCTAGCAGCATAATAAACCAGTGTGCTTCAAGATTCACAGCTTTTAAGGCATCAAATGGCCTTGCTGCTATCAGCAAATCTTGCCTCTCAACTCAGAGGCTAGCTATACATCAGTGGCTGCATGAATGCACCAGAGAGGCACAGGTAGATATTAATAGGTTTTGAGACAAATCGCTAGTCAGTGGTGTGTTGAAACGATGCTAAATGTCCGGGAATGTAAGTAGCAGGGTTATGGAAGGCCCATGATGGGGGCTTTGTTTATGACCTGCAGAAAGCATTGAAGTCACTGGTTATGTCCACAAGTGAAAGCACCAGCCTAGCTTCTCTGTCAGCAGCTAAGATGCATTGATCCATTTACTTTAATCTAAGTAATACTTTGGAAATGTAATACAATTAATAAAAGCCAAACAAAATACATTTAGATAAAGTCTTATATTCAAATAAAAAGCTGTTTTTTTATTTGCATTGAATTGAAATGTCTTTGTCCGTATACAACAGATACAGCATCAAGCAAGAAACCTCCAATGGGAGCTTTCAGATAAGCAAATACAAACTATAAAATGACATTTTGTACATTTTGATTGAGAAATTATTGACAGCGGATTTCACTCTTTGAGATCCACACAATGTCAAGGAAGAAGTAAAACAACAAGGTAGACTGGAATTTTTTTTACAATCAAAAATGCATGCAAAAGAACTGTAAAGTTTGAACCTACATAGTCTACAGCCGACATAACCATTCTTCATTTAAACAGCAACATGCTGGATGATACACATTTAGAATTCTTGCCTTCACCTTTCAGCAGACAGAATGGGAAATGTTCATTATCTCATAATGATGAGCTTGGATAATTCAGCCTCTTACATCTTACATATCTCTGAAATGTTTAATATTTGTAGAAGGAGAAATGGGCTGCAGTGTAAAGAAGTGTAGATTACAGCAGGAAATGCCAAGGACAGTGTAAAATATCAACTGTTATCCTTCAAATGCCAAAATTAAATCACATTTTTTGGAAGTATTCGCCCCATTATAAATAGCACCATTATCATACCTGCTTGTAGACAGCAAGTTCCTGCTCCAAGCTGATTTTGAGTTTGTTCAAAAGAACAGAAAATGGGCTTAGGTCTGGGTTAAAAATGTTAAAAATGTCAGTATATGAAGAAATCAATTCAGGAGTTGAATTCATGTTTACAAGCATTTGTTGTTGGTATGAACATAAAAACTAGCTTTCTTGCTCAGATGTAACCAAGTTGACCCTAACCACCCTGGTGGAGAAGGGGTTTAAAATGTTCTCAATGAAGGTTTGGACTGAGTCCAATGGGAGAAAGATTGGACCTGCTCATAAGGATCTCTGACGGCCGGTGGAGGGAAGCCAAACTGCGGCAAGCGTGCCCATGGCCCTGACAGCAACATGATTACCAACCCAATACAAATCTATGAAAACGCTGGACTTTATTTAATGCTGGAAATTATTTCCTTAGAAAGTACGGTATTTACGGTTTCAATGGTTTCAATGATATTCAAAAGTTATGTGTTAATAACATAATTAATGTAGGTGTTACGTCTAGATCACCTTCCCCTGAAAAAAAGTTGACCAAACAATCCTTATTTTAGGAAATCAATTCCTAAGTCATGAAAATAGAACCATCAAGAGAAATTTATCATCTGCATTAATATTTAGACAAATCTTCTACTGCACAAGTTCAAGACTACCAGTTGGAGGAGTAGGCACCTAGTTCACCTAGTTTAACCATCATGGGGTTAAAATGAATAAAGCAGCTGGATCAACATGAGATTGAATAAATAGCATTCAATCGTTGAACGTCATAACGATTTAACCAGTCCTTTAACAAACAATACCATATTAAAAACAGAACTTTGTAAAAGAAAAGCATTGAAAATCACATGGTCAAAAATGGCAAGACCTTTGGGTAGAACGGTGAGCAAACAGCTGTTTGACTTCCGGAAATAGTTATAATTAGGAATAAGAAGGTTGTCACACTGATGTGAGTTGATGGCTGTAATGAGGAACAGTCATAAATTAACAGACATGCCCTCAACCACTCTCAGCATCTCCTGTGAGGAACCAAGGGCTACTTCACAACCTTAATTAGTTCATGGGGGAGAATTTAGGTCAGTTTAAGTACAAGAAGTAGGGTTTAGCCACAAGTTAAGGGGATAATTAATTACTCACATGCAGATGCTAAATATGCTCATTAGTGATGTGACTATGTGTGTGTCTGTGCAAGTGCTAATGCCTTTGAACATGAGAAAAGCAGAATGAATTAATTATTATAGAATAACTCATACAATGTCTCAGATAAATTTATTTGAGCCTAACCACATAACCTAAATTTTGAGAATGTCCTTCAAACTGATTTGGTTGAAAAGTGGAAAAATGTGAAATATGAGTGCCAGGTTGAAGCTGATGGGCTTAGATAAGTGTTACATAGACCTAACAAGAAACTCTCAAGAAAAGCCATCAAGAAAAGAGTGTAATTTGACCAATTACACTCCATATTGGACATGTCAGTGTGACTCAAGAATAGTGGGATTATCATACATGGGGTGAAATGCTTTTCCAATTTTTAGAGCTATACATCTGTTGTTTGTGCACGACGTTTTGTGCTTCTGAATAGCAAAGGCAGAATATTTAGCCTAATTGTTTATTATTATGTCCACAATCCACACGTGACATTGATAATATCACACTAAACAAACTGTGAAAATGAACAGAGGCTCAAAATCTGCCAAACATAAAGTTAATTTCTGTGTTTGAAAACATACTCTCCATATACTTTGGATGTGAAATTTCTCAACCTCTGAAACCCAGCTGATATTTATTTTCTTGTCCCAGAACAGATTGTTGTAGAAGTAACTGGAGAATTGGAATGGGATAAGCAAGGTCTGTATAGTTGGTATGCAAAAGTCATTCAGCACATCCTCTTCTTTTATTTAAAAGTATTGTCATTGGCTGTATAATCATCATGCTTTACGGGAATGATGTATGAAATGAAACCAAGCAACAACCTGCCACTTTCTCTCTTGTTGTGTATTGAGAAATGATTAAAACTGTGATTCAAAGCCTTATACAAACAGCTTTTATTCATATTGCTATTTTTACCTTTATGGAAACTAGAGGGAAGGGGTTAGCCATTGCCTCTGTGAACCCTTTTGGCAATTATAATTACCTATAGGGGCTCTAAACCCTTAATTAGACACTACATCTATTGTTTTATAAAGTTTATGGACAAGTCACACAAGTGGAATATGTTACAGTATATTTAAAAATTCAATAGTAAACAGAAAGAACAAGGCATTAAAAATAATCTGTAAAAAGTATGTACACAGCTCCACAATGTTGACAAAACTTTAAAAAAAAATCCATGATAATGTAATGAAGGATAAATATAATACACATAATACATAGCACTGAGTTTTAGTGACATATTACTTTCATATTAAATCTAATATCAAGTTTTCAATTCCAATAGCACTAAAGTTGGTCAGCATTCATACTAAACTGATGTGTGCATTACTAGTTACCACTAGAACATTTTAACTATAGAACTTTCCAATGTCATTGAAATACTCTAACGTTACTATATCTACAATTTCGTTCTAAACAGTTAACGAATCATTTTTTGATCAATGTGGTTTGACATACAAACAGGGGAACTGAAATATTATGTTTTCAGTAAAGGAATTTGGATATATATGTGGTATAAACTTTAATGAATCTCGAAAAAGTGGCACATCTGCACTTTAACGTTAACGTTACGTAACGTGAGAAAGATCAAGCCGTCGCGTTAAAGATAAATAAGTTAAAGGTTTGGAGTTTAAGTTATTTATAAAAACTAATAAACATAAGCAGTTCAAACAAGTACGTTATCGCGTTTCCTTTTAAATAGAACTACTAACGTTAAACGAAAACAAAAGCACAAACACCTACCACTGAATTCTTCATAGTGGACTTCACGGTGAACCCCTCCGTTTTCAGCTCTGCCTTTATTGCTACGTGTTCAACACTTCTTATTTTTGAACACATTGCTATCAGTTATCAGTTTAAAAACTGCAAAAGAAAGAATCCACCTGAAAACACCTGCTAAGCGCTAGCTAACTCGCATTTGCGCTGGTCTGTTAGAGTTGCCAAGGGCTCTTTTGAGGACGCATTGTCGTTGCTATGGAGGGCAGCAAGAAACCCGGATGTCCCTTCTATGGAAGCAGCTCGCGATTTGTAGTCTTTTGGTTTAGGATTTTTTATTTTTATTTATTCATTTAGTAAAAAGGGTAGTGGGGACAGAATGGCAAATATTTTCTAGCACATAAGGGTTCCTGATTTTTAATTAGCAAATTTAAGGGGAAGTTTAAGCTTTTAGAGTGCCCAGGGTGCCCATATCCATTTTTGGATTATATTGAACATAAACTAACTTGCAGTAGTTGGTACAACATCTTGAAATTAAATATTTTTAATCAGTGAATTATGCATAAATCATTCTCTGCTGCCCTTACTGGTGACCATATTTAGAATAATTAGTCAAGATACAGGTTTACAAACCAGCGTTACAAAACTTTAGTTTGGCACTGTGGATCTTTGATGTGTATCGTTGCCTTTTCATTTGGTTTGAGCCTTCCTGGCAAAGAAGTTTTGTCAAATTCCTTAATAAAACTTACAAAAAATTAAATGTTGTACAGTAGTATTTATTTGTGATCATATCTTTTAGTGCAGTATTTGCAAAGCAAATGAAATAAATTTGAGATTTATTTATATCTTCCATTCTGCTATCATCAAATTGGCATATCATGGACCCTTGCTCATATTTTCACTGTTATCATGCTATTTTTTAATATGACACCAATAAAAGAATTGCCCTCGACACACACCATTAGATGCTGAGTGCGTAGGCCTTATTTCTGCCATTCTCATGGCACTAATGATGTGTACAAGTGCAGGACCAACTGTGATCTGCCAAGGTCTCAGTCCCACTGCCTTGGTGCACCCACATGACACAATGTGTAATGAGTAAACAGCAGACCTTCATCTTCATCCTCACGGCCTCCTCTGCCTTTTGATATGTGTCTCATTTGGCAATTTCTCACCAGGCAAATGCTGGATCCACTGACACGGGCAGCAATTAGAAAGAAATCACCAGAAAGTGTTGTCTCTCAGGACCATTAACAGGGGAAAGTGTATACATTTCAAACATATACAGTAGCAGGAACTGGGCTCACTGGATATGCCAATCAGCTTCCCCAAATGGCCCCATTAGGTCTGCGGGTTCAAAATTCTCTGCAGGACAGTCACATAAAAAACACATTAGCATCTCCACTCTTTCTGGGAACAAAACTTCCTCTGTTAAAAGACACATTGATAAGATAGTGGTATGTTCATCATTGTATATTAGTCACAAAATGCTGAAACTTGTTGTACAGTTGTTAGTTTATCTGAATGGTAGATAAACTATAATGGTATCTGTAACCACCTGTAATGGTAATCTTAATTAATGTAGATGACATTAAACTTGATTTTGTTCCTTAAAGATTGATTTAAGCTTACCTGTGCCTGAGTCAATGGCAATGACAATAGGGTTGGATCCCAGGGAAAGCAAGAACCTATCCAGCCCTTGTTATACTGTAAGTCATGTTTTGACAAATTTACGAAAATTTATGTAAATCAAAGTACATCTGACAAGGAGGAGAGCTACTGGATTCTACAGTGGTGCTAAAAGTGTGAAAGGTAAGTAAATCCTTGACACCCCCTGGCACTTTAATTTTTCCCTACAAAGTGCATAGTTCATCTACAAAATTAAATATTGTTAGATTATTTGTGATTATAACCTGATAGATTATTTTGTATTACAACCGCCTTTATGCCATCAAAGCTAAAATCTGTTCCTCTGGAGCATGCAACAGTCAAAATGTCACAGTGTTATCGTGGGTATATGAAATAAACATATGAAAAATAAAAGATTTGAAATAAAAGGACAAGCACAATATTCTTATAGGTCATACCCAGATCTGTTACCAATATTCCCGCAGTTCTGACCTTCAACTTTCCCTCCTATTTTTCATCTAGCAAATGAAAGCATTTAACATTTGACGTTCACATGAAGACACAGACAAAAGTCTGACAAAAGAAGAATTATGTGATCTCAACTGTCTCCATGACCTCCATTTATCATCTGTCACAAGCGGGAAATGTGGTCAAAAAATATAGATACAACCTTGGAACTGAACACCACACAGACACGCATTCTGTACAATAAAGCATTAAAAGATAGAAAATATGAGCTGAATCCTGTACATCAGATCAATGAATCATGAAGTTAAATAGAAAAGCCTAAGGAGAAAATCTTATAAATGACAAACTGAGGTGTGTTTCATTTATTTTCATATCAGAACCTCAAACCTATATGAGCCTTTGTCAGGTAACCTCAGGATACTCATTTTAAAGGCCGGAGAAACAGAGAGGTAGAGCATCTCAAGATTTAAACTCTCCATCAGCTTTACCAACATACAAAGGTATGCAAGGGGAAGCAGTGTTGCCCTGGAAACCTCTAGGAAAAATAAACTTTTGCAAATGTTCTGCATTTACTGTCTGTTACACAAGATATCTGCCTAAAACATGTATTTTTAAAGACAATTTGACAGCAAATGTCATCCACGAAATTTGTATAGCTATTGATTTGTTAAATACAGAATAAGGAATTTTAAGACTGCTGATCCAAAGTGAAAAAGAACCAGCATAAGCCATCCAGCATAAGCATAAGCCACAGCTGTGTGTGAGCTGGTCAAAACTGGTCTGCAAGCTCAATTTAGTTTTTCTATAGTTTTGAAAATACTTCGGTGGTGAAATGAAAACAAAAAAAAATGTTGTGATCAACAGAAGATAGAAACTAAATAGGATTTGCCGGGATGATGACCGATTTCTCATTTTGTGCTGAACAATGAAACATGATTAAAGGCTATTTTGAAATAAGAAATACAAATGCTTTATGAATTTGCAATTTTCCCGACTGTGCATTTATATGTGTGTCTGTTCTGTTGCTGCTCTCAGCCAGCTGAATCTGTGGCAGTTCCCAAGGCTCTGTCTTTCTCGTGGGAGTTTGTTCATCTTTGTCCCTCTCGGCAAGATGGTTAGTTTATACCTGATAAACCAACACAGAAAACTTTCATCAGATATGTCTCTAGGAAAATTTGAAGGAAGGCTATAGAAAATGTAAACGTTGATATTTCTGCAAATACAGCCACAAATGAATAACTCCAAGACCATCAAAATCTCAAACTTATGACGAAGAAGATCCCACCTGTCCCATGTGTCAGGATTTCTTCTGCCTGGATTTCTAAAAATCAGACTATGCAAAAAAGTGTCACCTAAATGGCGGTACACTTAGGGTACATTCCATTGCAACCCCTTAGCCCTTCCCCTTTACCCCTCCACTATTTTACATATTCATGACAGCCAAAGTCCTACACCAATTTTCTTATCAAATGTCTGAATACCCCTCCACTCAACGTGAGGGTTCAACCCACACGTCAAATGAAGGGGTAAGATAAATTTCCCAGCAGATAGTTTACTAGAAATGTAATCTGGTCAAGTATAAATGATAAAAATATTGATTTATGCTAGCTTTCATGTCATGTGATCATATATAGGTCAACAAAAGTTATTAAATAACTTTTCAATTCCTTGTTTAACAGCAATAATACACCATTAATAGATTAATTAGCCTAATAGCATTAATGTTATCCAGTAGACTTCATGGTGTGGTCCCATGTCTTTCTCCCTAGCACTTGGTTTCAATTGGCTAAGTATTTCACCCAAATACTTGGTGAACTAGCATTATTACTGGAACAGAAGCTAACATTAACGAGTCAGGTCACACAGGCATCCTGCAGACAGCATGGGATAGGAAATTGGAATTGATCCTTGATAAGAAACATGTTTATGCCCCAGAAAACAAATGGCTACAAAATTCAATCTTCAACAACAATTTCTCGTCGAGAAGAGATGCAGGGGATCTGTTATAACATCTACTTCAAATATGCTGATAAAGTAAAGATGTCACTCTCATAAAAGGTGCTGCTATGTACATCCGACATAGTATTAAGGTTCATCAAGGAATGAAGGAATGCTAGGAAACCACAAACCCAGGACCTTTCATTGGCTTTCATTGGTAGTCTGTGATTAAAAGATGAAACTGTAGAAGGAAGTCACTTAGAGTCTCCAATGAATCAGCACCCCAGGAAATGGAGAGAAAGGCTTTTTAAGTGAGTAAATGGAAGCTATATCATAGAGAAGGGTAAACCTAGAATGTTTGGTACACCTTGAGTCTAATAAAAAAATATTCTAATGAAGTAGTTAAGGCCCACCTGATTGCCCCAATTACATGCCTTGCTACCAATTACACAGCAAACCAATAGCATCAAATGCTCCAGACCAACCAAGAAGAAAGATCTAGTTCTATTCCTACTAGTTGTAGCTTTTTGAGTATTCAATGATTTCTGTCATGCTGCAGGTTGCACCATGAAACATTGATCAAGGATGGTTTCCACCCCCTGTATCACACCTATTAACCACTCCACAACACATCTTCCTACTGAATGAACTTAAACATCTTGCTGTATTAGCTTTTTGTTTTTGCATGTAAACCTCAGACTTACCAAACACATCACATCCAATAGTTTTAATGCATTTACCTCTCAGTTCTCAGGAAATACTACTAAAATATTAAATAAAAATATTATTACGAAACAGTATGTTTCAATGAGATGAGAATAATACTGTTGTGTTTAATCTTGGAGTGCTCTGAGTGGGATTCATGAGAAGTGGGTGCGTGAACAAAGACACCATGTTGACTCATCTTGAGCTAGATTTTTAACCAATCAAAGAAAAACACTGCAGTACAATGCCCCTAAAATACCACACCAACCCCCAAAAAAAGGCTCATTCCTTCTTCTTGTGACTCAGAACTTCACATATTAAAATCCATTGTGCTTATTAGTTCACATTATACTCTTTGCCCTCTAATATAGAGCCCAAAGAATAAACCTTAGTGGCGCCCAATGGACTACAGCTTATATTGTGTTTTCCTCATGAAATAAAAGTGCTGACTGAGATTTCCAAACATGTCTATTATTGTTCTCACATGAGATTTAATGTTTTAATATTGAGTAATATTTAATATTTCTAAATATTTTATATTTGCCTGCTAGCTGGATTTCAATGTTTCAGAATGCACTGGATTTTAATAAGAAGAACTCCATCAGTTAACCACTCATAGGTTCTTTAGTGGTTATCTGTAGGTTTTTTGCTTTTTTTGCTTTAAAGAACCCCTTAAGCTCCTTTTGGTTTTTCCCCAGTTCCTTGCTGGTTCTTTGCAGGATGTTGAGATACTATTAGAGCACTTTATGAGCGTAAAGAGACTGTTATGACCTTTACTTGTGGTTTTTAATTTGCCATACAGATACTGGTCATCCATTTGTTTCATTTGATGGTTTGTTCTAAACATTGCTTTTAGCACCTTTTTCATGGTTGGTTTTAATGGCACAAAAAAGGTTCTACTATGATTACGAGCCATTAAACCAGATCTGGTTCTGTATAGAACCTTTTTTTAGAGTGAAGACAGTATGGCTTCCCTGAGCAAAATATATATTATTGTTGCTTTTATGGAGAAAGGTATTTCTAATGCTTTGTTAATTCTCTAAAAAAATGTACAACATTTTCACCATATTCTTTTATTGTCAATTAAAGCGATCTATATTGTAGACATGTGAGCATGAAATTATTTTAAAAGCAGCTTACTATAAACTAAAAGGCTTAAGATGCAGGTCTGATGTGAGGTCACATAGATTCTGGATGCCCAAGCCATGACATCACTCAGATTGCAGTTTTATGCGTTTATGTGGCAAACATAATTTTCAAGAAATATCAAGAAGATTATGACTGAAAGCTTTAGCAGCAGAGTCAGCAGTGCAGAGTCAAAAGTGACGGGATACTTTCAATGAACATATAAAACCGATTTGGTCAGATTTCTGATTTAAAAAAAAAACAAAACAGAATTGAGCAGTTCAGACACCCATGGAAATATTGATTAAAAGAATCACACGTGGCTCACTTTGCTAAGCCTTAACGTAGCTTAATACTTCTAAAAGTTTTATGTTGGAAAACTACTTTAGAAGATATGGTATTTCAACTTGCTAGCAGACAGTCTTAGTGCTCCTCGGGCAGTTTTAGATTACCTGGGGATGTTGTTAGTTTGCAGTGCAGGCCTAACAATTTTGAGTTTGCTGACCATAACTTCACCTGTGGGAGGGAAAAGTAATCAGAGAAACGTCTTGAAGTAGCAACAACACAGTTCACAACACCAGCGAGAATGATTCACTCATTCATCTTTATGCTGTATACAGAAAATACCACTCTACCAGAGCTGCAGTGATGAACATTCTATTTGATTTCAGTTCTGCCGTTCCCACATCAGAGCAGTTTAATATTTTCATTCAGCAATTTCCCAGTAAACAGCGTTTTAATAAATCTAGCCGAGATCAGCTGTTATGAAGAGTCAGCTCGGATGTCCTCTGGGGGATAAACTGTCTGCAATCTTCACAGAGCTTTTATTCACTCAAAGTCCGAGTGGCAGAATTCACACAGAAGGTGTTTCGGCACTTCCTGCTGTTATCATTATCTCTGTCAAAGATTACATCTACTCTGTATTCATCATGGAAAATGTTATTTTTAATATTTGTTGCATGTCCCAGAGCTGTTTAGGATTCTTTCAGGACAAAGCAATATACTGATCCATCATTAAAATCATCTCAGTCGTTAGATGCACTATTTCCATGATGAAGCTGGAAATGAGATGACAGACTATATTTAATGGTTAGAGAGAGCTCCTGCTTGTATTCAGCACTTGATGAGACGTTTTAGATATTAAAAATGAAAAGGTGCCTCACTAACAATGGTGATGATCACGCTGTCATTAGAAAACCCTGTATTTCTTGTACACAGGCTGGTGCAGGACAATGGCTGTCACAGTGCTTCCGTCACTTGTTTGATTACACCGGAAGAAGAAGAGAGACAGTGTTTGTGTGCTTACCATTTGAAAGGAATACAAACATTCATCATACAGCACCACTGCGATGGACTGGCGCCCTGTCCAGGGTATACTCCAGTCTCTTGCAAGATGTGAGCTGATTAGACCCCTGTGGCCCCGAAAGGGAATTATACTGCACCAGAAATATATGTAGCTCCACATTCAACTTCCCTTGATGCACCATTTCAAATGTGTGCACCTCGAGGCTGTTTTGCACTCTAGCATCACTTGTTTTCTGAAACAATGGGCACTTTAAACATGTAAAGAAAATTCCAAACCTCATTGGTTGGCCAGATTTTACTCAACTATTACACCAGAAAGAAATATGAGCCTTTTAGAGCCTTAGGCAGAGTAAATGAGCTACTTGCACTGCCATTTCTTCGTTTGTGCAATAGCACTCAGTTCAGTTGGGCTGCAGTGCTTTAACTGCGTAGTCAT
Source organism: Danionella cerebrum (assembly GCA_007224835.1). Classification (NCBI taxonomy): domain Eukaryota; kingdom Metazoa; phylum Chordata; class Actinopteri; order Cypriniformes; family Danionidae; genus Danionella; species Danionella cerebrum. The sequence continues at coordinate 128,061 of SRMA01026777.1, read as the reverse complement.
GTTGGCAAAAAACTTTGTCCATGTATCTGATGTTTGCAGTTAATCTGATCAAGGGAAACACACATTTTCTGAAGGTTCTCTATAAACTCCAATGAAATAAACGACAAACCGGAATTCAGTGAGCGCTATTTCTTCGAGACAAAAGTGCGTTGCGAGTCTACATACAAGTAGTCCATTGTGAATCTTGTGATTTTACTTGGGGACAGCACTTTATCTCTCCCTAACAGGCTTAACAGATCACTAAAGTATAAGTTTTACCTTAAAAAACTCTTTAATGGGAATTCTTTTCTGGTTCATCGTAGCTCGACTCTCTGTTGATTGTATGGACTAGCCTTGTACAAAACAAATTTCAGATTTTACTACAATGGTCATTTTTTTATATTTAACCTTTGATTTAAACAGTAATCTAAGAGTTAAAAATGCGGTTTTTATGTTCTATTCCAGGCAAACTATACTGTAGGCTATAATTTTTTTAATATGCATTCGATTTTTTAATATGCATTCGATCGATGGAATCGATCATCCCATCCCAGATTACAACACTCTCAGTAAGAACATACTCTGTTCTTCCAGTTTAGCTCGTAGGCTCATAGCCTAATGAAAATGTATAAGGCAAATCAGTGCAAAAATCTATTTTTTTCTTCTAAAATTATATTAAATAATACAAATGAAATATATTATGATTTTATTGTCAAATTTTGTAAGTTAGATCAGAATTAGTCTGTGAAAATGAAATCAAAACATTTTAATAGGATGTGTTTGCTCAAGGGTACCTAAGACATTTACCAGTTGAAGCTGAGCCATAAAGAATGTGTACACTTAATAATGAAAAGTGATTATTAAAACTTTGGGTTCCAAAAGCTGCCCTCAGGAGGCTGCATTTCCAAATTGAACAGCCAAGCCCTACAGCTCGTCTTTAAAACTGAAAGGTTAATTGCTCCCTTTGGAGCTCTCTTCTCAAAGAGATTTGTTCACTTTATCCACTTGTTGAACCTTAGTTCAAACCTTGTTATTGACCTCACTGATTCATTTAGAAAAGATCTTCCACAAGCTATTACCCAGATTGAAATCTTCAATTGCAGAAACATTTATTTCTTATTTTTGTTGTGCTTTGGCATGGATTCATAGCAATCCATGCTCAATACAAACCCTGAGTGCTCAGCTTTCATTTGCCATTTAATTAATTTTTTCATTTCTATCTGCATCATGAAGCCTTGAAACGCTAGTTATCATCGCCACAAAAGACATTTATGAGGTTGGGGAAGAATGAACTGATTTAGCTTATATTGGAATATTTCTATGAGATTATTATAATTTGAACATCGTAAAACATGTATTATTTCTTCTATATTTGCCATCGCTACAGTGAGGAAAATATGTATTTGACCCCAGAGTGAATTTGAACATTTGCCCACAGACAAACAAATGATTAGTCCATAAATGTGAATGAAGAACACGTTTGAGGGGTCCAAATTTTCATTTATTTATTTTCTCCACCCACTTCTTCCCTTTCTCAAACTGGGATTCCGCATATGTTTCATTTAAATCTTATACAAATGACACCTATTTCAGTCTAACCTAATAAATTGAGGAAATATTTCTCACAATGAAATTTATAAAATCCAAGTCTTCGTTTTCTTCAATAGTGTGGGTAATTGCAGGGCGATTGATTGTGTTTACAGTCTGTTAGTCTTGAGAAAACTCTGTACGTGATACAGGTGGGTGTGTAGAGACAGACGATGAGATTCAAGAAACATGATGCCACTCTTGGCAGGGTGATCCAGAAAGTCATCTCCTCAGCAGTGTTTGACAAAATGGATTGATTAATGAGCCAAAAAAAGTCCTATTGTCCTTCTAACACTGCTGTGTAACCATGTGCACTAATTCATCTCGATTTCATACTCAGATAAGCTTCCATTTGTTCCCAGTGGATCACAAAGCAAGAGCTAAATGGTTAGCAAAGATTCGAAATGACCGGTTTCAATTTCTATGATTGCTGTGTGTATATACTTCAGTAATGTATTGTGCATTATTCACTTATTACCCATTAAAGGATACCCGTACATAGGTACTACATAGACTCCCGGTGATGTTACCTCGCATTTTAAGTAGAGAACCTGTAATAGCTGCAATAAAACCACACAAAGAAAAAATTTTTAAATCATCTCCAAACTCTGAGATTGTGAGCTTTTTCATTGACCTGCTGCAAACAGTACTTGCCTCACTGGAAGAAACTAAGAAATGACAACATTAATTGTTAACAGGATATTGTTTATTAGCAAAACAAAATGAACCAGGAGCAAACACTTGATTTGCAAGGACATCATCCATATAAAAGGGGTTGCGAGAGACACACAAAAGAAACTCACATAGACTCAAGATGCTTAAACAGGTATCATTTGTTTTCAATAAAACATGTTAAACCTGGAACACATTTTTCATTCAATACAATTAGTGTACTTTCTATATTAATTATCCATAACATTCACAGGGTGAAACTATTTTACCATGATTTCTTATGGCTCAACTGAGACTCAAATCAAACCTTGTGTTTCTTGGCTTTTGGTTAAATTAACTTGAAAATTGCAGATCAAATATAGATTATTTGTTCATCCGTAATGCAAATCTACATTCCCGGTCTTGCTTGTGGTGGATTCCTCTGCACAAACTGCAGGGTTTCACAAACTCAGTGAGAGGATGTGGCTCAGACTGTTTTATTCAGAACATCTGTTAAATAATTTCCATTCAGACCCCAGGCATGTTCACTTCAGTTGATTCTATAGATAGAGCTAATGGTGTAGACTCGTTTGAGACTTCAAGTTGCTAGATACATTTACAATTCAAATCACAAACCCTTTTCATTGTTGTGCATTCCTTTGTTGCTCACTTTATTGGCAGGTGTTATCATAACACCCTTTAAAAAGCTGTAGCTTTTGCCTTTTGCTGCAGTGATCATTTTAATTGTTCAGAGTACCCAGTGCTCTGTTTATAAACAGTGTTTCTTTGTTGCATCGACCCTGCTGATTTTATGCTGGTCTCATTTTCATTCGTTTTGTTGGCTTTGATTAATTGTCTAAAGTGCACATTTCTGATAAAAGGACTCTATTACTAAAATCACATGACCAGTGAGTACCCCAAAGTAATTTAGAGGCATATCGGATTCCGGGTTTAGTATAAAATTCAATTTTATGTGCTAAATGTAGGCATGTGGTATTTTGAACCATTTCTAAACCATTTAAACCAAACGCCATTTAGCCTAAGGAAAGATGTTTTCCTTCTCTTTCAATGGGTTTCCTCTAGAGCATTTTCCCACTAAAAAGGTTTATTGTCAGGTTTATTATTGTTACTTAACTGTACAGAAGTGCGAATGTAGAATTGATTTGCACACAAATGCACAAATAAACTTTTTTTCAGTCCTTCAACTCTAGTTTCTAAGCCTCTAGGTCCAAGAGTGTTTGGCTACAGACTTTCACTGGGATACTTCAACTGGCACTGGCACACTGTGACTGGCACTGTCCTACTATTGGACGAGTCCTGACTGGCTCTCTATTGGATAGCACACGACACATGACTTCATCATTTCCTGAAACACAGTGGGGACACCAAACTTTAAAAGTGTACTGTCAATGTAAAGATTAAAATAAATGTTCACAATATTGTGCTGGAGTCTTTTCCTTTAACCTTTCATGTGGTTGAATAAAACTGTGGTCTTCAATATTAAAATATAAAACTGTTCAGAGTAAATAATTATTGTACTTGAACCTTTTTAAATTGTCAATACCTTTGGTATCGTGGATAGTGATTACATTTTCACATATTTATCTCTGCACAGAATAATACTGTGTTCCCAGAAATAAAGTACCGTTGACTTTATTTTAAGATTCAAGAATACCTGTTATGAATCTTATGTCAAATTAAAAGCGTCTGCACTAGTAAAAGAACATATGAGAGAGTGAAAGAAAAAAAAATGTAAAAAGAGTGAATGTCACATGTCGTGTGCTATCCAATAGTCAGAGAGTGCCAGTTGTGCTGGATGCGCAGCCAGACCCTTCTCTCTAGCTTTCCAGTTGCTTTGCATATATACATCGGACACCAGCTCTTTAAATCGGGCTCTAGAAGACTGCCCCACCAGAATCCAGCATCCCAATGCCACTCCCTGCCATTAATCTCCTTTCACTGCTTTGTTTACAGCAGGCCGTAAGTCAGATCACTGGCTGACAGGGTCATCCCTCTCCTTCTGTGAGATAAAACTTTTACAGGGCTGCAAAGATAACAAACTGCAGCTACTGCCATGAGAAGACGGGGAAGGGGGGAGAGAGAGAGGGAGAGAGAGAGGGGGGGGGGGTGGAAAGAAAGGGATAAATGGCTGCTTGTAAATTTGCCCTGGCAGCTTGTCTCCTCTCAGCGCTTAAGCTAGCTTCAAGCTAACTGTGCTGAACATTTTTGCTGTTTTATGAAATGCTCTATGGTGTTGTGAAAATAGAAACATATGTGTTTTCTGTTGCTTTCTCTTTTACAATAAATGTTATATTACACCCCCTGACAAAATTCTCTGAGGAACTGTTGTGCATTTTATATTTAAAGAGGTACTTGTGATTCCTCTTGTACTGTCACAATTGCAACAACTGTTATCAGTAGAGGAAAACTAATGTAACCTGTCTCTAAAAGCCCTAATCCTCACAGGAAGACAGCAGATATGGGCCTAAAGCACAGCCGATGAGACACCAGGAGACAAGGAACCAAAAGACACCAGATAGAGACTCAATGCCACTTCACACTGACCCAAATTATTGTTCCACGAGCTCCAACAGGACATCACATATTGGACCGAAACGAGTGATACCAATGAAAAAGAGTTTCGGCTGTTTTTATGAAATGAAGAGGAGGTAAAAGAGCCGCGCGGTGGAGATCGTTACAGTACTCTTATTGAAAATATGTATCATGCCCATTATAGAAGACTCTGGAAACAAGGTTGAAGATGATATAACAGACAATGTGACTATATTTAGCTTTAAACACTGAAGATGCTCACAGCTAACAACGGAGAAACAGAGAGAAGTATGTGGGGGAAGGAAAAGAGCGGCAATTCAAAGAGCCAAGTGACTGAAATTTCAATGCAGGAGAGAAAGAGATAGCGTTCCTAGTTGTGATGTAACTTCCTGTTTGTGACGTAACTTCCTGTTCTATACCAGAACAATATGGTTTAAAATACTTTTTCTATTACAGTATTCTGCTTTTCCCAAAAGTGTAAAAAACATGCTTCATGTTAATTGTGCAGTGTGTGCCTTTTGCTCAATGTCTAGTGGCACCAGCAACACCCTTATAAGTGGTAAAAGGAGATTCATTTATGGCATGATGAACAACCTTTTGTAGTCTTTTTAAGTGAACTTCAAAAATAAACTGTAAATTGATGTTTTCAAATGTTTAAAGATAATGTTTGATCAATTCTATTTAAAAAAAAATGTGTCAATGTCATGCATGAAGGAATATTAGTGACAAGGGGTTGCCTCAGAAAGTTCATGATGTTGTGTAATTGGGAAAAACGATGGATAGACCAGCATCCTCAAACACAGTCAGAACTCCAAGATGATACAAATGATCAGAGCAGTGATTTTCCATAATGACTCCCCAATCAGCACCACAACTTAACATGCTCACTCTCCCTCTGACTCCTTACCTACACGCACAGTTCTCCCCCTCTGTCTGATAGAGACTGTTATTTCTGAGATGAGGTGATTTAAACCTCACCAGTAATCACTTACTCAGTCATCATTTGTCCCCACCTTTGAATGCTGATTTTGATTCTAAGGTCTACACCAGCTCACACTGGGTTAAATATAGCAGTGCATCATTGGCTTTACAAAACAGAATAATACACACTCCCCTCTGTTTTGGTAAGAAGTCTATGATGCCCAAACAACTGGTTCAGGGAAATCAAGTATCCTCCCTTCTTCACTTCCCTTCAGCAAATTAAATTTGCTCCTAACTGTCCCACTGCAATTAATTAACTGCATGTGGTAGCAAATTGCATATTTACATTTTTATAGTTTTTCAAGTTAATTAGCCTGCTCGCTCAGCCAGAGATTTCCTGTTTATGTGTCCCTGGATTTGTACCGTCTGTTTCAAAACTATTCAGACAGAACAATGTCTCTTGGTGAAAAAACTGTGACAGACTCCGTATTTACAAAAAATCTCAAAGTGTGTCCATGAATAATCTAACAGCATCAATTATGACTTCAGGCACTTCGGAAATCAGGCGCTTCCTTTGAATGGATTACATTTTAAGAAGCATTTTTATACACCATTTAGAACTTGAAGAAAAATGGATCCAACTCATTCAAATAAACATGTGTTTAATTTCCATCTCAGCAATTGTTGTGTGTAGAACCAATCTGCCAGTCAGAATATAAATATAGCAACAAACCCCGAACAGAATCACAGATCACTCAAATCAACAGAACTACGAGATCAACTCTCTGTAACCCCACTGCAGAAACAGACATATTTTCTTTTTCACAGAGCAAACAGGAACATTGCTTTGCTTCGTCACACGACCTGTCAACCCGGAGCATCATGAGGAATACGGCTTAGCAAGATGCCTGTGGGTGACATGTGTTTTCACACTCATTTCGCACCCATTTCAATTATTGTACACTGCTGTCACCATTGATTAAACCTTGAACTTAAATGACAGTATTGTTTTATTTTGTACATGCTTTGGTATGTTTAGCCTTATAGTGTGTCGATTTGTGATTAGCCTTCACATGTGTCTGGGGAATCAGAGGATGCAAAAGAACAATCTTCATCTCCGTGTGGCCAGTGCATCTGTCTATAACATGTTTCTCCCTTCTAACTAGCTGCATTCAGAGGGCAGATGTTCCTAATTATGTTAAAGCCAGATAAAGAGAATTTGAAAACCTCTTAATTAGCTCTAATTAAGAGGTGGGGTAGTTATAGAAATTGCAGTTATCAGGTGAACCTGCTGTGATGTACAGAGATACATTTTTGACAGGGCATATCCTCCAAAGGTTCCCGCCTCTGTGCACTTAGAAATCTAAATGTAAATCCTGAGTAATTCATCATTAAAAAATAGTTGCATTCTTACATCATGTGCAACTGCATTCTGCATCCACAGGTCATTTTATGCTGCTTACAGATTGTATAGGACAATATATACTATAAATAATACAAATAAATATATATTATATACACAATATTGTTGATGTTCATTTTGTTTGAATGTATCCTTGTTTATTGTTATTATTATTTTATTATGGTGAAATGTGTGTTATGTCTTGGAGGAGTCAGGGTCTTTTTCATCAAGTTTACCTTAAAAATTTGACAAATACGCTTTTTTCATTATTGCCTCATGTTCTTCATTGTAGAAGGCAAAGGTTTCCGATGTTGAGAGGCTTTTTAAATCATTATTCTTTAAAAACAGTCAAAATGTTCATGTTTAGTTTAGGGTTTATATTAACTTTTGTAGCGGGTGGCGAGAGAGACACAGAGACACTGGCACAAAAGGGCGGAGATGTCCACACTCACATTATGAGCCCATTACAGGAGGAGTCCAAAATCTTGGCCACACCCCAGTGTCATCGTATCTCCACCTCCAGTCCTGGCAGGGCTCTGTATCCCAGGCCAGAGGTATAGATTTTCAAGAGCATTGGAGCTTAAGCGTCAAGCTTAAGAGGCCCGTTCCTGTGGCAGAATCTTCCCGGCATCACAAGCTGAACGAAGTTGCGCCACTTGCTGCTCCAGGGCTCCCTCCAGATCTCTCTCTCTCTCTCTCTCTCTCTCTCTCTCTCTCTCTCTCTCTTTCTCTCTCTCTCTTCACAACTTATTGTGTGTCGCCGTTCAGTTGGGGTTCTTCCCAGGTATGGTGCTGCCCATTATATACACTTTAAACATACATTAAATGTATATGTTTGATACCACTATTCCAGGGGAGTAGATCAAGTTAAGACTAGTTACCCTAGTGGTCCGCTGGTGCACTTCGGGCGAGTCATCACAGTCAATCAAAACCAATGGAAATTAGATTTATCAATTAAATCAATTAACCCCACGAATGTTTTGGGGATTGTGGGGGAAACTCTTTTCAGGCAGGGCACTGGCAAGCTTCGAACCATCTACCTTCTAACTGAAAGGGCACAATGGTACCCACGTGCCGCCCCCTCCAGAGAAGACAAAGTTATTAGTTACTAAGTTATTAGTCTAGGTTAAGACTGGTTACCTTTCATGGTGTTTACACTCCAGCGCTGTAACGCAAGTTAAGGGTAGTTGCCAAAAGTTTTAAAACGTAGCCTCCAGGTTTGACCATAAGCTGTCATGATGAGTTTTGTTTGTAAACAGACATCTATAGTACCATGAGCAGGTAAGTACGGTAACTGTATTCATTCAAAAAAACATGATTTTTTTTGTCATTTTTAATTGTTTGTAGTTCGGAACAGAGTTTGATTGCATTCTCACCATAAATGAACAGCTCTAGAGTTTGTTTGGGTGTATACTGAGACCACCTCGAGCAGGTCACAGACTGCTTTTTAGTCCACTTTTGCTGATTTAAAGTTTTGCTTTCTCACCTGTCGGTCAGACACACGGAGAAGGTCATTTAAGATTTTACAAAGACCTGAATCTGTGCTGCGGTGCTGTCTAAAGCCAGATCGAAACTCTTCATTTTGTTTCAGCTTAACTAAGCTATTACTGCTTTCACTAATATGAGAAAAGTGAGCAGATTACTAAATTCCCCTTGTGGTGAACGCAGCACTTTGATGGACTTGTGACCCTGTATTTAACCGGATATGTACTGGAGATAGGGACCAGCAGAACGCTGTAATCCAAGCGGAAATGGGTTTTACGTGATTTCCAAAAATTCTCATTCTATACAAGTGCACTTTTTCACAAGAGTCAGGTCAAGTACATTTGATCTGACAGATTTACAAAATCTTCTACACCTATTTTCAACTATATCATGTCAAACAGGATTTTGATTTTCATCTTTCCATCTGTATCACCGAGAACCACCAACATAAGCAAGCAGCATTCCTAATCGTCTATACAGATCTCTGTATGGATTTCATCTCTAAAGGAACATGCCCTCAATCTCGCCCCATCATATCAAACATTTAAGCTCCATACTTGTGGATTTAAATTAAACACGACAGCCCCAAATCCTCATTTCCTGTCAGTTATGAAGGCACACACTCATCACTTCAGTTTCACAGGAGGACCCCGCCAGTGGCTTGAAGTGCTAATAGGGGTGACTTACTCGAGCTTGTGCCTGTTTACTGTATATAGTGAGTGGGTACGTGTGTAAATGGGATGTGGGACACTAAGGGATTTAAATATCCATGTCTCTGGATTTTCATTTGGAAGTGAATAATAACAGATCAGATAGGGGAGTTAATCACTGCTTTTCTTCTCCATCACCCCTGATAATAAGACATTGCTCCCTCTCTCAGTTTCTCTCTCATTCTTTCTCCTTCACCTTCTCTATTGTCATCTCTCATTTTTCCTCTGTGTAAATGCCTCATAAATCAGGTTCACATAAAGCAGCCATCATATAGTGGGGCAGCTGTTGTCCCCCAGAAACTCATTAAAGGGAGACGAGAAGCACTCGTCCTTAATGAAAGTGAAGTGATGCCTAGGTCTTAACACACATTAGTCTACAAGGGCTTATTGGGAGAGGGAGAGGAAAGGGACAGGAAATGATAAAGAGGCAGGGACAGAATGAGTAAAAAGAAAAGGGGAAGAGACAGAGATATTGAAGCATTATGCGATTTATATGATTCTGTGGTGTAGAGAAAGTCAAGTGCTAGAAAGTTGTCTGATCACTCCTAGGGAGCACAATTGAACTCTCACAGGCTATGAACATTAGCACTCTAAAACAAATGAAATATGTATTAACTGTTTTGGGTAATATTTGTATTTTGCTTGGTTGGTCTGGTCAAATGTTTGTGCATCTGTAGCAAAAAGATCTGTACATAGTTGTTATTCATTGCTCCTTTGTGGCAGGTCATCAATGGTAAAGGCAATAAAGCTGCTTTGCTCTTTTAAATGAAGTGTATTGTGCATTAAGACCTCTACACACCAGTCCGAATTTTGATTCATTTGAATATTTGGATGGCTTCACAGCAGGCTGCTCTTAACCTGTGTTGAGGAAATATTGATGTAATGATGCTCCTTGCCTGAAGATGGCATTTGCAGTATAACAGATACCACATGGGGAAACTGGAAAGAAGAAGAGTAGAAAGAAGTAGAACGACAGAGTAGAAATAAAAGAATACATAGAAAAAGTCATGGATGTTGAGCGGTTTAAACTGTTTGTGGTTGAACGTAGAGAGCTGTTTGAGAGGATTTGTGTGGGATACCTACTCAACCAATGAAGAATGAGTTTTGTAGATTCTGTCTAAAACATGTCATTTTTGTTTTTGTTAGTTTGTTTGTTTGTTTGTTTCAAGTGTCCTTCAGCTCTGGACCATGCTGGTGGTGAGTCTGTTGGGTGCTGGCTTTTATATCATGATTTATGTCATTTGTTCTGTGAGTTCTGGAAAATCCCCTTAAAAAGTCCCAGTTTAAGTCATTTGCAAACTCTTGTAACCTCTTGACCGTGGTCATCCAGCTTCAGCGTAAACTCAGAGGAGTTTTCTTTCCCTTTTCCTGTACGAAACCACATTGCTCCTTTACATGCTACTCATGTCATCAAAAGAGCCAGCTTCATTGGTCATTCTCTTTTTGAAAGGGTATTCAATATGGTTCTCTGAATCTCTTTTTCGTTGGCACCACTCATTCACTCCGATGTGTGATGTCCCATTGGCGTCCATGGTTTTCGATGGAGGTGCGTTATCGTACGAAACTTCACACTGAAAATTCGAGTTGGTGTGAATTGGTATTTACTCATCAGTAACCCATCAAACAAGTCCTTCATAAATTAAACAAACACATATTTTTGGACTGTAGGAAGACAACCGAGACGCAGTGGACACTCATGCAAGCTCAAGACTCCAACCTACATCTTGTTCCTCACAATCCCACTTCATTTACGATCTGGCTCATTAGCCAATCAAAGAAATAAAAGTAAAATGTCCAATGTCCATTTCTCTTCAATAGCAGAGAACCCAGCCAATAAGAGTATTTGTCAAAGAATGACTGACTATGAACATTTCCCAGAAAATCAGTTAATAAATCTAGAGGAGAAATCTCATCATAGGTTTATGGTAGTTGATTTTTTTTTTTTTTTTTTTTTTGAGGAGGTGGGGAAACTTGGTGAGCCTTGATTGGGGTGTGTGTCAAAATGAATTCCTGGAGGGCCACAGGAACTCCAACATTAACTAAACACAACTTCATACAGGTTTGAAATCCATAACTTTGTTTCTGATGAAACGACTCAAGAACGAGTTTGATAGTTTTGTCTGATGCCACCAGCTGGGGACATGGTGGTTATTCACATTTAATCTTATGTTGATTGTACCAAAATATGAAGAAATGCTTAAATGCCTTTTACCAGTAGTAATTGTATATCTCTGGACTGCATACGTGTGGGTAAGAGAGATAGAGAGAAGGGGAGAAACAGAGACCAGTGAAGCATCACAAATGTGTTAGACTCTTGAGTGATGCCCTGTCAGCTGGTGTTTTGACACTTGTCAACTCCACAACTCTTTGGACATGTGTGGAATTGTGTCTATGGGTGGCTTTGTAAGCGCATGAGTGGTTTGTTCTGACAATTTATATCTTTACGGACAATGTGGGAGATAAAGTGACAGAAAAGTCTGTGTGAGAGTGAGGCAAACAATTTAAACTGACAGCTTTATCTAATCATATGAATATGTTGTTTGACGGCATGCGTGTTCACACTTAACCTTGTTTTTATTTTTCTCAGTTAAGAAAGTAAATCTTCTCTAATTTTTAAGCATTGCATTTAATGAAAATTTTGCCGGAACTCCTCTGTGGTTTGTTCTCACTCAAAGTCTTTACATCTTATATATAAATATTTAATAGATAGTGTTTGTAATCAATTTCTTTTAATTTGATATTTTTTTAAATATAGAATAACATTGAAACAGTAAAATTAAATGAAAAAAAATGAAACAGTACTCAAGCAATGAATAATGAAATAGAGTTTTCTAGATTCTGTATAAAACAAGTTCTCAGGGCGAGATGTCTCAGGTGGCTCGGCCTCGTCAGGAGAATCGACACAGGTCGCATTCCCAAGGACCTCCTCTACGGCGAGCTGGATGAGGGCCAAAGGACAACAGGGCATCCGAAACTGCCTTTCAAAGATATCTGCAAGAAGGACATGAAGCTGTGTTCCATCAACTCCAACACATGGGAAAGTGAAGCTGACGACCAACATGCATGGAGGCTCGCAGTCAGGTAGGGTACAGCATTCGCAGACACTGAGAAGAACGATAATGCTTTTCAAAGAAGATCCAGGCGGAAGTAGCGGCAACAGCAGCCACAACAGCCACCCACTTTCGTTTGTATCAAGTGCGGCAGGGACTGCCACTCCCGAGTTGAACTGCACAGCCATTCTCAGAGGTGCAGGTCTACACCATTGTCTCTTGAGATGGAAGGATGCCAACAACAACAAAGTGTCATTTGTTCTGTGAGTTCTGAGAAAATCCCCTGAAAAAGTCCCAGTTGAAGTCGTGACATCTTTGCAAACTCTAAGCATAAGCTCAGACGAGTCATGGCCACTGGTTACCTCTCTGTCCATCAAGTTCTGACTCCTCTCCTCATGGGTTGTCCCATAGACATATTTGGTTGTTACAGCCTATACATATCTGTGTTCTACACCAGGTAAAGCCATTGCTTTGTATTTTACATCAGTTACATTTTAAATTACATTTATGCTTTTAGCATGCATTTTGAGATTAACATATTATTAATTTCCAGATATCTGTGTAAGTTATATAAAATATTGTGGGGGAAATTGCAAATCCTAAGTTGTGGACAAGACAACCATGAGTGAATACGTTTGAGTGCATCAGAACAAAATGAGGTCACCTGGTGGGCAGTGATGGTCAAGATTTTGATGAGTAAAGTAGCTCGAGTGCTAAATAGGAGAATCAGAAGTAAGGGAACTAAATATTTGGGTAACCATAAATAAATGAATTCAAGTGTGTGGAAAGACGTTGGAGAACAAAATAGCCCAAGTGCCAAACAAGAGAACCAGAAATAATGGAGTTCAGTGGTTGGGCAAGACAATCAGAAATAAATGAGCCAGAAGAAAGGGAGCTCAAAAGCTGAGCAAGGTGTTCTGGAGTAAAGTAGCTGAAGTGATAGGTGAGAGAATATCAGGACTAAATTAGCTCAAGTGCTTGGCTGGTTGTTGATTAAAATGGCTCAAGTGCATGAAACAAGAGAATAACAAGTAAAGGAACTCTGTGTTTGGGTAGGACAATCAGAAGTATGTGGGAGCTCAAGTGCTGGACAAGACATTCATAAGTGAATGAGGTTGAATGCAAGACATCAGAAGAATACAAGATCACATGCTGCCAAAGACGTTCAGGAGAATCAGAATCAAAATGAACTTTATAGATAAGAGTTTACAAATACACAGATATTTTTGTAATACATGGGGGCGCTCCAAAAATTCATTAATTCATTCGTTTTCCAACCTGCTTATTCCCTTTTGGGGTCACGGGGGTCTGCCGGTGCCTATCTCAAGCACACATTGGGCGAGAGGCGGGGGTACACCCTGGACAGGTCGCCAGTCCATCGCAGGCACTCCAAACAAACAAAAAAACAAAATAAATTGCTGAACACGGACTGATGGCTTCTACACCCAATCCAAATTTTCAGTGCAACGTTTCAGGTGACAACGTACCGCGATCCAAAATAATGGGTGCCAACAGGAGTTCACACAACCGACCAAGTGAGTGGTGCTTACTAAAGAGTTTTGGATTGTCATATGGGATTCATTTTTCACAAGGAGAACAACCGATGAAAGCTGGCTCTTTTGATGATGTGAGTATGACATAAAAGAGCTGCTCTATGCCGATGATCCCGTATTTCGCACAGGAAACAGGAAAGAAATAACGCGCCGCAAATCCTTTCTTCTCTACATGTTTTTTGTCAAACAGCTCCCTGTGATTAGCCACCAACATTATAAACTGCTAGACGTCTTCGGCTGTTTTCTTCTTTGATTTCTTTTATGTCGTCATCTTTTTATTTCCTCTTTCACCGTGTGGGGCAGAGTGCATCTGTTGTACCACAAACGCCATCTTCACGTGTCATTGCATCAATATAGTCTTTCCGTACCGTCACTTACGATAAATCTAAATATTCATAATAAATAATTAGTCTGCTACTGAGTAAATTTTAACTCTTTTCAGAGAGGGACCAAACGATATCTGAATAGAGGTCTGTTTACTGTGTATAAAGTGTTTGGATGCTGAGAAAGACAATCAGAAGTAAAAAAGCACTGGTTCTGAGCAAGTCAGTCTGAAGAAAATGAGCTAAAGTACCGGGCATGGAAATAAGAAATGAACGAACCTAAATTCTGGAAAGGTATCCAGGTAAAGTAACTCATAAGCTTGGGCAAGACACTGCATCACATGTAGGTTGATTAAAAATTCAAATCTCAAGATATTTTAATGAAATAATATCACTATGTTTGTGGTAAATTGGACTATCGCTGCCTCAGAATCTCTATGTAAATGTGTTTGGTTGCGCAGCCTGTTTGTGCTAAATAAGTGAACATTGAACATTGGGAATATGGAAAAGAGAAATAATGAATTAGTGAAGATGTGAAAGGAGGGAAAACAAAGAGATATTTCAGAAATTATCACGAGACTGTTGTTCAGCACTCTGGTGGAATGCATTGTTTGAACACGCCACTGGCATGCAGATGAAGATAAAACAGGTTTCCCTCGTTTAAAACTAGATTAATTATGCATGAGAGCTTTATTAGTTATGCAACAGTGTGGATTTTGTAAGACACTGTGCACTTACAATATTAACCAACTTGTAGCGTATGTAAAATAAACATAGACTGGATAAGAAATCTGAATAAACGGACCAGCTAATTGGTCAGCATAAAACCCATAACAACCACATGTCAAAAGTTCTATGAATCAAGCAAACTGATCATGTATATTTTTTTTTTACAATAAAACGTTATTTTGGAGGGAATAGCCCCACCCCCTTCATAAAAAGCTGACCCACTGACTGAATGCCAGCAGCTCATTGCCATTCATCAGCTGTCTAATACTGTAACACATTCACTCCTCTCCACTCCTCTCTGTTGACACATCAGTTTATGATCTAATTACACAGTCCATTAATTAGCTGTGAATTAGTAAGAGAGAGAGCAGCCATGGGTGAACACCTGTCTCCACACACATCCAAGGGTCCTCTCTTTGGTGTGCCATATTGCTGCTAAGTTTGTGTTTCACCTGTTTGAACTAATGCTTTTTTTCTTTTGAATATCTCAAGAATGCATTCCCTGAGCCCACCACACCTCTTATCTGATTCTGAACAGTTTTCCTCAGGCACCCAAGAGGCCACCTAATCACACTGGTAGTGCAGCACAGCCTATCACTTAACGACCATGTCATTCATCACCGTAGCGCTTAATTGACAGCTTGTGCTGTAACAGGAAGAGCTGTGTCAGCATGGATAAATGGGAGGCAGGCAGATGAATGACGGACCTCGTATCAGTTCTGATGTTTTTCCAGGTGAAGCTCACCAGAGATCAACTGAAAATCCCTTTAGGTGGAAACTTATTGATGCAAATGTAATATTATAGAGACATGAGGTTGTTGCAAGATCCCATGCTAAGGACTGATTTAAGTTCAGTTTTATCATTTTTTTTTTTGCAACTTCATTTTAACTTATGAAAGCTCACTCCAAACTAATTGTTGAAAGCATTTCAATCGCAAGTGGTCTTTCACAGAAGAACTAAAAGAACTGGGGTGTTATTGAAAGTAGATTTTCAAAGAAATCTGAGATTTCCTTTATCAGACTGCCAAAATCAAAAAAACAATTAGAAAGTAAATGGATTGCTGCAATTCCTAAGAACAAATGGCATCAAAGAGCTAAAAAGTGGATTTGTGGTCATTTTTTTGAATATTAATCAGTCTTACCAAAGTTCCAAAATCACTGCATTCACAAATTAATACTGAAATGTTGAGTACTTCACTAGTTTTTACATCAGGAACATCGAAACATTAGAAGCTCTGTCCACAGAAACCTGATCTTGTTGTAAGTATGAGGATCTCAGTTCAGTTGAGGTATTTTCAAGCTAGTAATTCTCTTTTTTAAGCACTTTCACCCTTGTTTTGTACCGCATAATGTTTTTATTCACATACACTCTAAGTGTTTATTAATGCCTTTATCTAAAGCAGTGCACATTGTATTGAAGAAACACATATTCGATTCAACACACCCAAACACAATCTAAAGAAATTCAGAAGTTTCATCGTCAGACTGTTCACAATTGTTTTGAAAATTTGAAAAGATGAACCTTCCACCAAGGTGAACACCGCCATCCCTGATTTTGCCATCTGTAAGAAACATTGAAAGAAGCTCTAAATAAAAAATGAGCTTCTGTAATCTGATGAAATTATCATTAAATGTATTAAATGTGAGTCTGAAACGTTTAAATGAAAATATCAGCAACCTATTAATATTTTTGAAAATGTCTGCTTAGTATTAGGTAAAAGTCAACAACAGAGCACATCTAGTAAAAAAAAATAGTTTTATTTGTAGTTTATATTTAAAGATTCATGTAATTTATTATATTATTTGTACATTTTGACATTCTAAATTTAATGCAGTTTTTTGTTCACACATGGGTCCTTTTAAAAGAGTATTGTTGTTTTTTCCAGTAAAAGCTCACCTCTACCCTGATAAAAGAATCATGAAGGACAACCAGGCAAGAATAAAGCAGCAGCTGATGTTTGGCAGTGTGGTCAGGTCTTAAATTATTGCTTTCCAAAGGTCACTGAACCCAAGATGTGACTCAGATAGATTAGTCCCAATGTCAGATCAATAAGTGGTCAATAGACGTAGCTGCTGGAACAAACCCGGAGGGCTTGTCTGCAGATGAGACAGGTAGAGGTGACTCTGCGAGATCAGACACAGTTCTGGGTCTTCATTAGCAGCCAAAGGTCATGAGGTCAAGTCCTGCCTGAGGGAGCTTTGTGCCACAAACCCGAAGAAACCACTGGAGGATTTGGGAAATCTCTCTGTCTGTTTGAAGCACATAGGTCGGAAAAAGAACAGGTGCCGAGGGAAAAGACAGAAAGAAAAAGAGACAGGTCAGAGCGGGTTCATGTAAAAGGGTGAGAAAAGTGCTCGGATTGTCTAAATGAATTAGAAACAGTAGCTTCTCTCATAAAGCCAGACACACACAGAATGGCAATGACACACTTTGAAAACATTTACCAACAATTATAGCCAGATTGTGGAATAGAAATCCGAAGCCGGTTGACACTCTTGAAACCCAGCAAGATGTTTTCATCATCTTGCATATAATCTTGGCGCCAATCATTTGCAAATAATAAGCAAATTTGTTTCATTCAGACTCTGGAACCACTTTCATTGCTTTTAATGAGTGGAGCGGGTGCAGACAACCTCCTCTTCTCTAACTAGAAGTCCTCTCTTTGTGCTCTCAGTGGTTAATTTCATTTAAGTGCTTCAATTAAATGCTGTTTTGACCAGACTGGCAAAGGAGAAGCATGCACAGTAAAGGATCAAAGCTTATTAAGAATCTCCCAGCTTCTCGGGAGGTTAATATTTCATTTTAAGCCTAATTTGCACCAAATCAAAAAGGCATCAGAAAGCCTGGTGACAGCGATGACTGTGAGTTTGAACCAGGCAATCCACGTTCCCTCATATGTAGCAGAGGAAATTATATTTACTGTCTATTGGAGGGGAAAATGACCTGGCCGGGACAAAATGTGGCATGCATTTTATATTTGGGTGTTTTTCCAGTCTCAAGCATATACAAAATATATTTGCAGCATTCCCATAAATTTGTGGTACAGAGTAAGATCAGTTCTTTTAATCTCTTAATGGATTCAGATCAACAAAACAACAGCTCGGAATGATTTTCTGAATGATCTTGTGTTTCAAACAAGTTCACCTCAATCATAATTATCTCAGCGAAACAACATGTTTCTTTAGACTTCTTAATTAAGCAACTGCTTTATAATAGTTGCAGTTTTCCTCACTCTAGAACTATTTTTCTCTTCTCGTAAAACGACTGAAGCAGATTTAAAACCCTGAACTATTGTCACTGAAGTCTTTTACACTTTCTGTTCCAGTCAGAGAGATTGTTGGCAGCACTGGATGTCTTCTTCGGCTTTGTGAACTATCTTTGCTGGCAGAGAAGAAGATAATAAAGTGGTAAAATTCACTTTAATCTGAAGCATATGTTAATTGGCGTTAACTTAAATGTTGGAAATCAACAGTGACAATGCTTCCAGAATGCCACTGTCATTCCTATCCTTAATAATATGAAATGTGGATTTCAGTTATGGGAAATGCCAAATCCACCATTTATTGCTGTTAATTATTAATGTTTTAGTCTTTGTGAATTCACTAGTCTATGGGTGTATTTAGCCCCAGCTCCTTACCCTCATACAGTGGTACCCCGAGATACGAATGCTTCGAGTTACGAAATGTTTGAGATACACAAGGTCTCACGGGAATTTTTTTGCTATGAGATACGAAGAAAAAAATCGAGATACGAACAACCACAAGCAGTTCTGCTCTGTTATCGGCTAGTTTAGTCTGACGTCGCGCTGCGCTTCCGTGCCCTGGCACTCCTATCTCCTTGTGCAAAAGGGTCTGATATGCTTCTAAACAATTTATATCAGTTTTAAATTGAGTGAAACATTATGTATAGATCACTAATAGTATGCTATAACAAATGTTAGAGTCAAGGTATTTATAATTTTAAAAATTAACGTTTATAACGTGGAAAGTGCTTTTCTGTAGCGCAAGTTAGAGAAACCCTGTGACGCGTTCTCAGAAGCATCTCTCCATCTGTCTGCGTTTGTGCTTGAAACCGTGTTTGTGTAAGTAATTCTTAAAATATCTCGGGAAAGTTAACTTACATATGTGGTGCCGTTATGTTTTCTGCCATCCGTTCCACCTCCTCTGACACATCGCTTCACTCGCAAGGTAAGGTTTCACATTTGTGTACAAAGTACATATTTTGCTTGTGTTTTAGTCTGTTTTATTCTGTAGATTTAAGGATTGAAGAAACATTACTGGATTTTTCTCTGAATTTCCAATTTTTTCATCAACTTATACTGTTGTTTCTGAGAGCCGTTGCACGGATTAGGTGTTTTACATGTAAAACATGCTTCGAGATACTAAATGTTCGAGATACGAACGCCACCCTGGAACGGATTAATTTCTTATCTCGGGGTACCACTGTACAAGTATTAAATAAAAATGTGAACTCATGCATCAGAGAAAACAACTCTCAGAAGGATTCACAAGACAAAGAGATCAAAGATAGTCATTGAAATCTGTCTTTGAGGGCAAGACTGTTCATTTAAAAGTAGTTTGCTACATTAATGGTGGATGATGCCTGTCTTTCAAAAAGTGGAGGCTCAAATAGTGACACTATAGCATGCGGTATGCAAAGGTAAAACAATTATCAGAAGTACAGATTTATACAAAATAAGAGTCAACCTAGGTGCCAACCCCAATATTATCTAGATGCATTTGCCGGAGCTCAACAGTTAGGCCCACACAGTTAGGTAATTAGATTCCCATCTGTTGAGATCCAGCATTGCAGCTGGATGCTACTCACCAACACTGATCGTTTCTTTACAGTGTAATATATACTACTTGATAAATTGGTATACATCAATGTAGAAAATCTCTCTTTGAACTTAGACAAATTACTTCTCTTGCTAGATCTGTGCGCAATGAAGCCAAACAGATTTGAGGACCTCTTTTAATTTCTAACCTTTTTCCAGTCAGCAAAAAATCTTGGGGCAAGTTTGTTTTTGCCATATCGAGAATAAGTACAGGCCCAGGGATTGGCCCACAATCGGCAAATTTGGTACCATTAATTATTGAAATGCACAAATATGGACTGACCACTAATGAAAATCCCAAAATCAGAATCTCAAGAAATGGAAATATTAAGGTCAAGATAGAGAAAGGATATCTCGAAGTATTGGCCAACTGAAAAGTAGAAAAAGCATTAACATGAGCTCAATACTTAGTTGGAGCTCCTTTTACCCGAATTCCAACCGTAATGTGGCATGGCATGGAGTTGATCAGAATGTGGGAATTCTGCTCAGGTGTTCTGAGAGCACAGGTTCCTCTGAAAGTGGCCTTTAGTTCTTCGGCATTCACAATACCCCAGAGATTTTCTACAAGGTTAAGGTCAGATGAGTTTGCTGGCCACCTACGTATATGGACAAAATTGTCCTTTAGCCAGGTACAGGTAGCTTTGGCACTATCTGCAGGCGCCAAATGAAATGTGCATTTACATAAAGTTGGCCAGCATCAGGAAGCCTGAAGTGCTCTGGTTGATGGCTCCGTTGACGATGAACCTCAGAAAACCGGAGACCCACACCAGCAGATGATATAGTACTTTGCACTGGATCTCAAGCAACATAGATTCTGTGATTCTGCCCTCTCCCTTTAGACACTGGAAACTGTATTCGAGAGAGAAATGCAAAAAACAGCTTTCAAAGAAAACAATAAAACTCAGCAGCAGTCTACTTCTCTTTGTCTTTAACCGACGCGTGACACTTCTAATGCAGTCTCTTGAACAAGCTGAAAGTATGTATGAAGTTAGATTTAAAGGCTGATAAATGACAGTCATTGCCTTGAAATGAAACCACTCCTGCTGCCCTTGTAAGAAAGTATTGGGGCGGCAAGTGGCATATTGGTGATGTTGGTCGTCCTTGAACCAGAAAGTTGGCAGTTGGCAGTCCCCATCAGGTCCATTCTGCTGTTGCGGCCTTGGGCAAGCCACTTCACCCACATTGCCCTGAATGAATAAGGCTCTAAAAACTGTAAAGCGTCTTTGAGCATCTGGAAAAATCCTAATTAAATTGAAGGCATTATTATTATTATTATTATTATTATATTTTTTTTAAATCAAATAGAACAGCTGAATCTCTATTTAATGACATTCTACTGAAGCTCTTTTTGTCTCGGAGTGATAGCCCCTGCAATAGTTAAACCTAGATTTGTAACCTATATTTAATGTACCCGCTAACTCTACCCTGTTGTACAGCACCCCCTGGAGGAAAACATGTTTCGCTTGTATTTGATGGAGACAGATGATGGCTTTCAGATTAAATCTCTGACTTGTAATCTGGATTATCTCCCTTAGGGACAGCATTAAACAACACAGGCTGAGAATCTATATGTGTGGGCGAGTGAGTATTAGTTTTGATTGGATTGAGGCTGGGGATTTGTGTAGTTAAACTGAGATTACCAATGTGATCTAGCCTTTGAGAGCTCTCTCAGGCTGAGCCGCAGGAGAGAGCTGGTCATTTCTGACCCTCTCAAGTGCTCCTGCCACAATAATCTCCTCTGTGTTTCTCATATGTGAACTGAAACCACACACTGCAACCATCACTCCACACGCTGACATTTCCACAGCCTGACAGCTGGGGTGTGAATGCGTGCATGTCAATTCATACATGTACAATTTTGACTGAGCGTCTGGTTTAAGGGTTTGAATGATTATAATTGAACAGTGCCCTCTTTTGTCTGTTGGTAGCATAGCGTAACAATTCCCGAGCTTTATGGCAATACATTAAATGCTAAAGTAGGTCCTCATTTGACAAAATCTATGAGAAATGTGCTGATGTAGACCAGTACTTCCAGTGGTGGGGGGAGCACAGTATGCAGAATCAGCCGAGAGTGTGTGGTTATATTTATTGATTTAATGTCCGTCTGATTTCTGCTCAAGGTCCAGTGGAGCAGACAAAGGCCAGATGAATGCTGGCTATCACAACACAACCCAACCCATAAATGCTTCCAGTGCCCAAAGTAATGTAGTATATGTTGCCGTGTTTGCAGGACAAAAATCCAATTGTGCCTTAAGTTTATGTTGTTTTCTTAAGAAAACTTTTGCTTTGAAGAGAGAGTAATAAATTCAGTTTGCAGATGAAAATAACCTTAGTATTTTGTGGTATTAAAAAAAAAATTCAGTAAAAAATACATTTTATCATAATGTGGCAATATGCTGCTGGCATCTACAATAAATAAACATTATGCAAATGTTTTTTTTTCTTTATTTCATGAAAATAAAAACAATAGCTGTAATTTTTAAAGTCAGCAACTGCTATACAATTTCAAAAGGCGAGCTTGGGTGTTGTTTCACACCATGCACATGAATGTATGCAAAAACACTCTGGAGGCATCTGTGACTGCGGTAAAAATAAAATATGACTGACAGTAAAAAAAAATAGATTATGAGTAAAAATATAACCTCGATGACAATTCATCATGACAGTTAGCCTGAAGAATTAAAAAAGAAGAAGCTGTGGTGAAAAAGATGACAGCAAATATATCACTGGCAGCTTAAGGATGAGAGGATCCTCTCTATTTCTCTGCTCTTGGTTTATTTCTCTTTCTTTATTCTTCACAGTAGAAGATCAGAGCGAATCATAACAAAAGCCTCAGACCAACAACTCAATGAAACTGCTGCATTATTTTAGGTTAAAGCAGGGGATGCTCACGTGGTCCTAAAGCCAAATTAACAGCTTGATTGTTAAAAAATACCTGATTTATCTGAAATTTCAATTAAAATTGAGATTAGATTACAAAACTTAAGCTGCAAGCTGCGATCAAAGGGCTCTCACACCCCTTGGTGGCCAGTTTGTTGCACTGTGCATTAAAATAATGACCAATCCTAATTTTTTACAATAATTCAATCGTGAATCGAGGTAAAAAAAAAACTGAATAATACAGGCAACAAAATTTAAAAAAAAAGTTGTATCTTTTCAACATTAAATGTATTTGAAAATGTATTTGTAACATGAAAATGTATTTTCTGTGGCCGGCTGGTGGCGCTATAAACAAGAGCTTATGCTGTAGATTGTTAAGATGTGAAATGTTAACATAGTTGGAAATTTGGAATATTGTATTGTTGTAATAACTTTCTCTTTATGGTGAAAAGTTGATTTTCGACGGCTGTCGTACGCACATAGTTTCACGAAGTCCAAAAAGCTTCGCAATTTAACATCCCATATGCCTGTAGATAGGTTTGGAGTTTGGAGGTTGACAGACAAAATCTCTAGGAGGAGTTTGTTAAAGTATAACATGAGCAAAAGTAGTAACTTTTAGAGGTTTTTGTGTTAGCGCACCACAGGCTGGTTAGGTGGTGCTATAGAGCCATTTTATGTAACCCAATTTTCGGACCCCAATCTGGTGGAAATTTTCTTTGAGTGCACTGAAAGTCACAAAACGATAATACTCTGAGGAATTACAATAGAGTTCAGTGCTCAAGCCCTAATTATAATGTATAGCTCTTTAATTCACTATGAAATGTGCTCTGTTTTTGTTTATCTGTTGAACCCAAAAACCAGTTGTTAGGAGAACACTGAGGAGAAGTGGCCAGTCCATCACATGGGCACAGTCTCTCAGCATTCAGGCTTGAGTTTGGGCAAGTTTAGAGATTAAATTATCTTTTTTAATATTATTGTGGGAGTAAACTCAACCAAAACCTACCGAAAAACAAGTGGTAGCTTAAAACAAAACAAAAACTATGCCCCTGTGTCAACTCCGTAACAAGATTTTACAGGATTGAAAGAATAGTGTAGAGCAGCATCTGCTAATGCAGACAATACTTAACATATGTGGGTAGAGCTTGACACATGTGCCCAGTAATTAAGCATGTGGGTCGCCGGGCCAATCTGGCAGTCTGTGGGCACAGCAGGGATGGCTTCTCTGTCTACTAACAGCTGGAAGGATCTGTGTGTGTGCACGTGCATGCGTGTGTGTGTGTGTGTGTGTGTGTAAAGAGGTATAACTGGGATTACAAGCTGTAATCAGGAGTCGTGCTGATTGCTCCAGTTTTTGCTGTTTATTTGATTCGCTCTCTCAGGGTATGAGTCACATCGTTTTGGCTGAATGAATGCAAATTATGATGTGAGTGCTAGACCTATAGGGGCAACCTACTGCTTTCCCTCTCGTTGTGTAGTAGGAAGTGACTGAACTGCAGTTCCTTGACTGGCCACTTGAGGCTGACTCCAAAAGTGAACATGTTCACTCCACTGTTAAAAATTGCCAGCTTTGGAGCTGAAAAAACGTGTTTCCACCCCTGGCTCTGTTAGTCCTTCATGAACACCGAGGTTGGGGTCAATTAAGCCTTAATGTTATGCATAATTGTGGGCGTGGTTTTATTAAGGGTCAGATTATTAACGGTTCTTCAGCTCGTCTTTCCGAACAGGCTTCCTAATGGTATTGTACCATTTGATCTGGCATCTACTGCATAAAATTATTAGATTTTGTGCATTACATGATTGTTTTTCAGTTTTTGACAATTGGTTTTTCAGAAAGAACAAAGAGAATTGCAATCAATTTTATATTGCTTTGTTGTAGCTGTCAAGAATCCACACCGGAAAAATGTTTAAAGGCTGGCAAAGACTTACAAAAATATTGTATAGTTCAGTTAACTTGCAAATATTTTTTTTTAATTAAAACAAATGTAAAGCTCTGTACATATAACACATTTTGCTTAGTTTTGCTTACATCTTGCCGTTTATTTGATTTTTATTTTTATTTTTTATTTTTTTTTTTTTAAAGAATTACTCATCACATGCCCTAAACATCCCAGTCTTGTTCGTGAACATGTGATGTGTGATGCAATGTGATATAATGTCTATGGCTGAAAGCAAATGCACATTCGGTGCAGACAGATCTCCACATCAAGGAGATTAGACCAAAAAAAATCAAACAGAAAGCTGCGAGAGCCTCTTGTCAGTGAAGCTACAATCCCAGAATATATCTCCTGCTTCTACAGAACCAAGATTAGTTTGCATAGTTCTTTACATCTTCTCAGTATTTTTGGATGAGCGGAAAACCACAACAACTGCTGAAAAAGAGAAATGAGAGACTCATTAACCAACAGCTGTGTGGTGATGATGATCCTCACAGAGAGGAACAGATGAAGGGAGGAAGAAAAGAAGGAGAAACTGAGTGTTTAAAGCTGTATTCATTGTGCGATTCATTTACTTTACTGTTTGGAATGCAGATGCACTCGATTTATTAAGTGCTATGCAAAATGATGAACAGAACCCCCCCCCCCGCCCCCCCCCCTCAAAAATGTAACGCGGACAAACTTTTTTGTCATTTTATGCCCAATAATTTTCCAATTTACATTTAAATTGATAACATGAGATGTTTGTGATGGAAATGAAGGCGCTGGCTTACAAATAAAAGCATGAAATTACCCTGTTTCTAAGTAAATAGTGCTGCTGCTAGCTGGATGCTGCCAGAATCATTATCATTAGGCAGAAAATTCAAAACAGTTTGTGTTTGATGCAAAAAGTGAGTACGACCTTGTTCTAATATCCCTGACTGTGACTTAGAGCAGCATGAGACTGGCTGACTCTGAGGTAGTAAATGGAAGACGACTGAATTACTGGAAGATGTTTAGTCTTCTACTGTGCTCAATCATCCAAGTGGGAAGATCATCATCATTACAAGATGTCATCATCAATCTTGAAGATTCTTCTCAGTAGAATTCTTTTTTACAGAGCGCAAATCCAAATTTGCATGTATGCATTATAAAATCCTAAAAAATTACAAGCCATCAATTGTAGGACAATACATAATGCATCAAGAAATACTGGCAAAGTATCGCCAAAATGATTTTAACATGAGCATAATGAGCAAAGTTGCAAGTGTAGAGCTTAGTCGCCACCCAGTGGACAGAAGTATGAACGCATTTGTAATCTATATAGATTATAAAGGATATGTGTTATAAAGGATATAAGTTATAAATGAAATTGTATTGCTGTTGACTTTAATATGATGTGTATAATCATAATTTTTATTCATTTTTTTTATTTGTCAGCAATTCTCACGTTCTCACAATGGAGATTTCCTAATTTTATGAGGAAAGCATAGCTTTTTTTTTCACTGCATTTTTGTAAATGAAAAACAAAGAACAAATCAAATGTCATTATTTGGATATTTTATTTGCATGTTTCCCTTCAAAATGACTTAATGAATTAAATTAAAACGAATTAAAAATATTGAATGCAATTAAAATAACACTAAATACAATGAAATTAAATAAAAAATAAGGTAGAAATCTGCGATGATTAGGAAATTATTCTCTTCTCTGCAGCTGGTTCATGTTGTCCTTTCCTGGAAAATATAAAAGCATTCTTTTATTGTTCCTGAGAGAAAAGCTGGTTATTTTTTAAAGTAAAACGCTTCTAAAAGTCTCTCATATGTTAAACAAACCACATTTATAAAATTAGTTACGGGAATCAAGTGTATGTTTTATGTAGTAAACTATCAGGAACGTATCAGCATTACATCTACTATTGTTTACATTATAATGCCAGTTTACAAAATTTGCGAATTTTATCCAATTTTCTTTTTAATTTACTTTCATCTTTTTAGATAATGGCAATGTCTGTCAATGCACTTGATTGAACAAATTTTAAGTTATAGAAAATTACAGTAACTGTTAATCCAAACAGGTTTTGGGACAAGAAAGCAAATATTAGCATGGTGCTTTTGAAACACTAGAGATGGATAAAAACAACAGATTGTTAGCAACAGATTTAAACTCATCCACAGCATTGATATCTAGAGTATGGCTTTCTTAATCATTGCTAACGTTACTTTTCAAGGGACTGTGCAAAGGCCGGATGCCTCTGAACTTCCCGTGCAGGAAATTGCATACTGTATAAGAAATCCACAAGAGTTGCAGAACTTACAATTTAGACCAGAGGGTAGCTGGCAGCAGTAGCAATACCACACTGGTTGTTCTTGTTTCTAGACATCATGATGTAGCCCTTCTGACCCCAGTCCAGACCCCAGCTGAAAACCACAGCGGTTTGAGTGTTTAGTTGTTTTGTGATGTTACTTCTGTGAGTATGTTTCATGTTTTTTACCTGTTTTTCACCAGCCAGTAGTCATCTCCACTGTCAGTTCCATAACCAACAGCCAAGACGCCATGATCTAAGTCAGAGCTGCTGCAGTCAGGCTCGTCATAGACACCTAAGCAAATATTTTATTTAGTGGTTATACTCAGAGATATGCATATTGTCTTTGCATACCTTAAATATATCTCATGTAGTATGTTGTACTTCACAAACTTGGTGATTAATTCTGACTAACAATTTGAAATAGCCATAAACCAACAGTTACCTGATTCATAAAGCTGAAAGCTGCTGTGTCCTGCATCTATGGCAACAGATATTGGGCCGATCGTGGAAACAGCTTCCTGCAGTGCACTTTCATCACCACTGGTGATGTCCACGTACCCTGTGCAGGTGGCACCGACTGTATTTGGTTTAAAACGGCAATCGCCATCCTGTGTGGAGAGTCAAATTTTCACAGTCTGTGATTTAATATCAACAGTTAAAAGACGAAATGTGAATAATATTGTCTTCAGAGATACTTGTGCAGCTTGTGTTCATCTTAAAATGAATAGCATAGAATGTCCTTTAGCTTCAGCTACAGTTACAGATACAAGTTGTTTACATAACAAATTTTCTGATTTCTTGGCCATTTTTCAGAAAATATGAATGGGTCTGAGTGACTGGTAAGGATAGCTATCCTCACCTGCGCCCTGTTTGCTTATGTAGAAAAGGTTCCTGAGTTTCTGGCTCCTGACAGACCCTTGCCTCTTTCATCCAGTGATGCTCTGATGATTTTTGCGACAGCATTGCAGACCTTTGTCATTCTAGCTGTTCATTTTTTTAGGTAATCTGGAGAAATTTCAGCACACGTTTCAAGGAGCACCTTACACAAGTTGGATTGGCTGAACGGACACTTCTTGCGTACCATACGGTAAAGCTGCTCCACAACAGCTCAATGGGGTTTAGATCTGGTGACTGCGCCATTACAGATAGAAGACCAGCTGCTACTTCTTCTCTAAATAGTCCTTGCACAATTTGGAGGTGTGCTTTGGGTCAATGTTCTGTAGTAGGATGAAATTGGCTCAAATCAAGTGCCGTCCACAGGGTATGGCACGCCACAAAATGGAGTCTTCGTTATTCAAAATCCCTTTGACCATGAACAAATCTGTCACCTTACACGCTCTAAAATAACAGGTTTGGTCAATCACGTTACCCCCACCGTGCTTGACAGATGCCGTCAGGCAGCATTCCAGCATCATTTCAGTTGTTCAGCATCTCACAAATGTGTGATCCAAACACCTCAATTTTCTATTCGTACATTCAGAACACTTTTTTATAATCTTCCTCTGTCCAATGTCTGTATTCTTTTCCCCATAATAATCTTTTCCCATATTAGTCTCATATATGGCTTTTTCTTTGCCACTCTACCCTAAAGGCCAGCGACCTGGAGTCGCCTCTTCACTGTAGACAGTGTAGAACTCAGATGTGCAGCAAGGCCTCTCACTTCTCTTTTTACTAGAGCCTTTTTGTGCTGTTCTCTGAAGAGAGTAGTACACCCCGTTGTAGGAAATCATTTTCTTCTTAATGTTTTGCATGGAATATCCTTTATTTCTAAGAATAAGAATAGACTGTAGAGTTTCTCTTTTTCTGGCCATTTAAAGCATTTTATCAAACCCACAAATGTGATGCTCCAGATACTCAACCTGCTCAAGGGAAGGTCAGTTTTATTGCTCCTCTAACCAGTTAAACTCTTTTCAGTGGTGTTAACATGAAGCACAATGGTTTTCTAATCATCCATTAGCCTTCTGCCATAATGAACAAACACATTGTACCATTAGACACTGGAGTGAAAGTCATGTGTTAGTCAAACCCATAACATTTGCAAGCTTTAAATAATTACTCCGCTTTGTTTGTTCCTCATTCATATGCGTGGATTTAAATAGAAACAGGCCTCACCTGAGCCTCATATGGGTAAGAATCCTCTGTATCCAGACCTTTATTGGCAATGATGTACTGGAAGGCCTGGTCCATCAGTCCTCCCATGCAGCCATAGTTTCCATAATCACCAGAGCAGTCCACCAACTGCTGCTCACTCAGGGACACCAGTCTCCCAGTCTTCCTGAAATTCTGACCCTCTAGGGAACCAGTCTGAAAGGGTAAAGTGTGACAAACATCAGCAGCAGACCAGAAAAGTACAACTTGCTTTAGCCATTCAAGGTCTGTTTGTAAAGGGAATATCTTACCGTACTGAAGGCCCAGCACGATCCACACTGTTTCTGGTCTTTGATATCTGTCACGTAGCCCTTCTCTCTCCAGTCCACTGTGTCAGGCAGGACAACAGCATTTCTCAGCCGGAAGAATGTGGCTCCATCACGAGCCTTTGTATTATTCATGGAGCCCAGACATCCACGGAACACCTCCTGTCTGTATTCCTCATTACTCTGAAAGGAGATGGGGCGTTTCATTATAATGTGAATGGAAGTAAGTAAACATGGTTAAATATGTGGATAAACATTGACTGCTACTATTAAATAATAGCTACATCTCTACAATATTTGATTTAATTTCTCACCATGTCAGCAAAGTTTGTCATCCCAAGCCTGTAGGACTTCAATCCCTGATCTGCCATCATGTTGTGGGCCAAAACCAATTTGCGATTGGACAGCCAGGTCATCTGACGACGAGACTCCTCCTCCACAGATCGGTAGCTCTTACCTGATGCAAATCAGAACTTCATTTTATGAGCTTAGTTGCGTGTCTGAGTGATGTTTAAGCAGAAATCAATTTGTTTAGTCCTTTTACATTTTGTTTTTTTTGCCGTCACATAGTTTAGGCCTTTTGCAACCTGTTTGTCTGTGGTTCCCATAACTTTGGTAAGTAAAAACTCTTGATTTGATTCAAGGCTTTAAGTAAAAGTTCATATACCACTGGAACTCAAACTTACCAAAGACATAGCTGCGTACCTTGTAACAAACTGCACGGTTTGGGCCTTTTTTTGAATGTAGATACTCTTTTAAAACAGAGGTTTGTTTCTCATTTCATGTCTAACATATCCGCTTCATTTGTTAGTAAAGAAATGCTTGCAAATACAACAGGGCAATCAAGAAGCCTTGACAAGCCAAATTGTCAAGATTGATAACAATATCTTAGAAAATGAGGGTTGATGTA
Source organism: Danionella cerebrum (assembly GCA_007224835.1). NCBI lineage: Eukaryota > Metazoa > Chordata > Actinopteri > Cypriniformes > Danionidae > Danionella > Danionella cerebrum. Next base: position 97,855 of record SRMA01026777.1, on the reverse strand, counting down.
GATTTCTTCAGCCACTTCCCAAATGATCCTTTGAACTCAGAAAAGGCTGAAATTCTTGAATGTCACAAAAGAACTATTCTATTCCACGTATAGGTTCATTTTCAGAACTTGGTAAACATGAACTTTTTTTAAACAAAACGTTCAAATGTTAAGACAAAGCGGTTGTTGACGGTTAAAGCACTATTCAACCAAAAACTATGCTTTTAAATAGTTTCCATCACTCAAATCACAAGACTCTCAGCTTACCAAATATATGTGACATGTTGAGCTTTCTTTGAGGTAACCCTTAACACATGCAAAGAGTTTAGGTCTTCTGTGAAGAACTTCAACATTTCTTTTCTTACGTCTAAAGGGCTTGAATCAAGAGTTTAAAAAAATATATAATTTTATTGAAGTAAAAGAATGTGACTATCTCACCAAACTTCAGCTTCCATGCATGAAACTCCATATCCTCTAGAGAGAGACGGGCTGCACTGGCAACAGCCAGGAAAACAGCGGCAATCACCAAAAACTTCATCCTGCTCAAAGAAAGAGAAATGAATGTTCAGTGAAGTGAGGCTCACCGTATAACGCAGCTCCACGTGTTTTACAAAAAAAAATCTTGTTTGAAATCTGGTTGAACCTGAACTTACGTGTGATTTTCAGAATGGCAGGGCTTTCTGAAGTCAACATTTTGTCATCTGGGTTATATAGCAGCTTTTATTGTTCACGATCAGGTGCCTGCAAGTCATACAACTGTAACCAGAAGAACATTGGTGAGTGCAAAGATTAAAAATGTAAATTATGTAACAAGAATATTGCATAGCAATGTGCTTTGAAAGAGATGTTCCCTTTTGATCGAATTGAGACTATTTTCTTGTTTTCTAACACTTTGTAAATCTGTATTTTGTTGTAAATTGGGCCATAAAGTTGCTTTCTTCATATCAAACACTTTCATTTTTCATTCCAGTAAAATATTTTTCTCTTAGTCGCACATATTTGAGGAGACTCAAACATTCTTCAGATTATTTCCTTATATAACTCATTATTGTTTCAAGTTGGGAACAATTTAATTCATACAGATAAATATATTATTTGGTTCTTTAAAGTTTTTTAGTGGTAAAATATAAAGTGTACCCTTGCTCATTTCATTTAATCAGCATACCCTGAGTAAAATATAAAAAGCTTGTCATTATTCCACATTTAAATGGTGATGTGTTGCATCTCTAACACTACTGACTACACACTACTGAGTGTGTGTGTGTGTGTGTGTGTGTGTGTGTGTGTGTTTTCTGTGTTACATGAGCTGATTCACTCACACATCCATTCCTTAAACATTGTGAACAAATTATCGCTTGGATTTTAAACAGCTTGTTTTGCTTGATCCCTGCCTTTGAACATTGATGTAGAGGATCTTGAAAACTGATTTGGCAAATTTTTGTTTCTTGTGAAACATTCTGTTTCCTAGACAAAGTGTGAAAGTCATCATGCCTACCACAAATAATGTACCTTTACCTCATCCTCATCTTTTTAACAATGTCAATCATTATTATGTTTCTCTCTCTTTCATCTGCTTTTGCTGTGTCATGCCAGTAATCAAACTGAAGTGAGGTGCAATGTTTTCCCCAGGGACCTGTTAAAATGCCTGAGATGCAAGTCAATCTGGATAATTTGGAATGGTAGCGTTTAGTATCACATAAAAATGATTATAGATAGACATTATCATAGACAGAGCATTCATAATGTTAATGTAGCATAAGGCTTGTCTTTGTGTCTTTAGCTGATGGTCAATTTTGTTTTCTGAATATTCTAAATCACAGAAATGTTAGATGATAAGAGAAACTTACACATTTCCAAATGTTTCTACAGAATAATATTAAAATAGCACAGCACTATATAACATATATATTAAGCATCTTCTTAATAACAATCAGGATTTTTTTGAAAGAGGCCAGCAAGCAAGGTACAAAGTCACATGTTTGAGGGGGAGTCTGAACTACCTGCGTCAGGTGACTTACTGTAAGTGTCTGCACAGAAATATCTGCCTAGAAAAATGTCTGTCCACCTCATGATTGCCATAAAACATCATCCCTCCTCACACATGTGACCACTTTTACAGAAATGTCCCTCTCCTCACTGTCTCCTCAGCTTCTCTCCTCGGAGCCAACAAAAATGCTGTTTTTTGCCAATGTTTGTATTGTTTTTTTGACCTGATTGGAATTTGTTTAATGAACAGCAACATACGAATTTGGCTAATAAACACAGGGAATTATATAAGTAAATAATAATCACCCTTATAAAAAACTTCTATGCTGAAAATAATTGACTAAATGCTTTTAACCTCACCATTGATTGTGTAACGCACTGAAGGGGAATTAAAATATAATTGAATCCGTTTATATGCTGCTAACTTTAATATTCTGAAATGTTGAAATACTTTTGTTGTAGTTCCTTGCTGGAACGGCTGTTCCTCTCTTGTTCATTTTGAAGATGGAGGTGAATTGTTTTGATCATCAGTATTTCATGGGATTTTTCCACACGGACTGTGCTTGTTCAATTGCTTATAAGAATAATTTAATTAAGCAATGGAGAGTCATTTATTCCAAATGTTCTCAGTTGGGCAATGGAGAGTCATTTTATTCCAAATGTTCTCAGTTGGGTAATAAAGATATAGTAGATCGGAGAGCCATGTCTTTAAGTAACTCCATGCTTAAAAATCTATATAATAAAGTATATATCCAGCAGATGGCGTATTTGTCTTGTTTTTTTAACTAGACATTTTATTGCTTTTCGATTTGTTTTCTCAAAAGTCTTACAGGTTTTAGTTCTAACCCTGCTTCTACACACCAGTAACTTCCAGAAGCCTGAGAGGACTGGACATCTTCAGTCAGGTTCGTATCATGAAGTTTCAAGCTCAGTTGTGCTGAGCTCCAAGGTGAAGAATAAATAAATAAATAAATGTACTGAAATATACTTTGTTTTACGTACATGAAACAGCACTAATCATCATTATACTTGAAGTTTGTTGATTAGGTAACTTAAACATCTTTTATTTGTAGAAAATGTAGAAAAGCTTAATATCTTATACATTTAAAATGTAAAAATGGAAAGTGTGGCAACATGAGAGCCTCAAAAAAACTCAGCTCCAACTGTGAGGACCATTGTGAGGAATTGGAAGACCAGAAGCATAGTTCTAGTTAAGGCCCGACGTCGCAGACCAAGAAAAAGCTCAGATAAGCACAAAATGGTGAGAACAGTCACAGTCAACCCACAGACCAGCTCCAAAGACCTACAACATCATTATGCACATGCCTTATTTTGTTTAAATAATTCTTACACACTTATTTCACTGTATATATGAAACTTTTCTATCCCTGGCAAGTGTTTACTTCCTTCAGATATGTTTCCCTGTCTTCTTTGTTTAGCTTTCAGTCAGAAGCTGGAGCGTATTTATTCGACACATATTACTATTTAACTTTCCGTTTAATCACAAGTTGTGCTTATAAATACTCCCTGTTGACAGACAGAGTTTGTATTTTATTGGTTTGGCAGAGTCTTAGAAGAAGCAAGAATTCATGAAGTCGTGTATAATTACACGACAAGAGGGCGTTTGTGCCCTGCAACATCAGTGATAAGCCTGAGACATCTTTCCTTCCACAGGGACATAAACACAGACGGAAGGAATCTAAGCTACAGAAGACCTCAATATTTACTGAAATTGTTATTGTAAAGAAGTACACCACTACAGTGTGCATTCACATAACATAGAATGACTTAAAAATATAAAAGTTGATGTACTAGACTTTTTTTTATTGCAACATGTACTTTCTCATTTTAAAACATCATCCATTTCCTTTGGGAGTTGGCAGCCTAATAGCATTCCCAGTCCAACAACGAGTTTGTCATTTTGGCTTTTCCCATGGGCTTCGTTCTAGTGAGACATGCCAAGGAAACCTGCTCTGGGAGGTGTCTTACTAAGACACCTCAGCTGGTTTATATTCAATCTGGGACCGTAATTCAGTTCTTTTCTGCCCTCAATGAGTTGACTGAGCTTCTCACCCTTTTGGAAGAACCATGGCAGCCAGAATAGTTCTTTTTGTCACTTATATCCGAATTCGTATGCTGTCTATCAATACTGAGGCTCAAAGTGGGAGCATTTTCCTTTCAACTCAACCCATCCTTTTCTGTCTGGTGTTCTTTCATGGGGTCCTCCTCTATTTCACTCTTGAGCTAGGGCCAAGCCACCTTTTTGAATGAGTTGTGGCAGGGTGGCTTGTGCCAGAGTATGGCTTTAGGTCTAGCATTGCCCCTGATCCAAACACCAGTGTATTTTGTAGCTATGACATGAATAATATTTATTTTGTGTGTTCATGCTATGAAATTGTTATGTAATGTTAATATGGACAATATGTCTAATATTCAGCTCAAATGTATTTTATTCAGACAAAAAAACTTAACACTGGCCTTAAAACACATAAATACTAATATATATATAAATACAAATACTGTACATCAGAAGGAAAATAATGAATCGAATACAAACACATTGTTTCCATCTCACAATGATCTATCGTTCCACATTCCGCTCCATCCTATGATTCCTATGAGAGCTACATAGAGTATACACTGTATTTATACACTACGATTTATAAAAAAAAAACTATTCAAAATGAGGGAAAGTGATGATAAAAAAAGAGAAAGAAAATGTCTTCTTTCCGGCTGCTTCCCACAGGCAATCTCCTTCTCATCCCCCATGTTCATATCTCCATGGTGCACACAAACAGTCCTGGAGCGTGTTCCGAGTGTGTGCAGAGCTGCGTGTGGCTAAAGAAACCACCACTCGCTACAATGAGCCAAACTGCAGGCTTTAATTGGATGGTCGATGAAGGGCTTCTCATTAAAACCAGTAGAGCTCCTTTCCTTTCTTGTGGTGCTGGAGACCTGCGGCGCAAAAGCAGACATGAACACAAAAGCTGAAAACAACACACACTCACACGATCTCCATGGTGGCTGCAAACTCTCTATATAATAAGCAGCAACAACTCAGGCCAAACAATCCATTTCCTGCCATTATCCCGGAGGGGTGTGGGGCTCGTTTGCAGAACTCGTTTCAGATAATTCATGCACCTTTCTGAAAGGAACATTCTGGAAACTTGATGGGTCTTCACTAAAGTAGTTTGTAAAATGCTGATTTAAATGAATCAAAGCTTCATTTTCTGAATTGGCCCACAATTTAACAAAAAATTAGCAGTCATTTGATTTGGCAAATATTATGTATTGTACATACAGTATTTTGCATACATTTAGGCAGGTTTGAAAAGGGCTGAAAACAAAGAATGCTGTCATAATACATTTTTTTGTAAATTTAATATATTCAAAGTGAACAAAAATCTAACACTTCAACAAATCTGGGATTTATTAGGATTACATGTATAAATGATCAACCAATTATACCAAATGTATGCTAATCATCCCAGTCATGAACTAAAACAGAAACAGCTGTGTAGGAGGCTTAAAACTGGGTAGTTTTACTGTTTGAAATGTCTCTCCAGTCCAAAGACTGCCTTGTTTCTTGTTGCTGTGCTAACTACTTGGGTTTCAAGATGTTCTGGCTCTACTTCTTCACTTGAAGAACCAGCAAGAAACAAGTAATGTTGGGGATAAAAGATGAAGTGGCCAGCCAAGGAAACTTGTGGAGCAGATGAAAGATACACCAAGCTAATTACCCTTGTATCCGAAAGGGGAGATGTTCAGAGGACCCAGCTACATCCATCTACTGTTGTGAGAATTCTGGCCAGAAGTAGTCTTCATGGAAGAGTTGAGCCAAAACCATACTTCTAACAATATGCATGAACTTGTAGGAACGGGGGTGCAGAAAACAGGTGCTCTGGACTGATGAGTCACAATGTTAAACATTTAGCTGCAACAGAAGGTATCTGGATAGCTTCAAACAGCTGGAGAGCTCTACACTGATGTTAATGGAGGTTCCTTGAACATTTGAGGCTGCATTTAGGTTCTAAAATTAAAAGTTAAGGTCTGGATTAATGGGGTTTTCAATCCTGAGAAAGGCCCCCAAAGAGTCCTGATCTCAGCACCATCGAGTAAGAAAGCTACACACAGTGAAGATCTATGGCTTTGTTTATTTATTCCTTTTTTTTTTACCTTGTCCTGTCCCGCTCAAAAGTCATCACATGGGAGAGTAAATGCTTTGCTGAGTTGGACAGTTTTACTTTCTCCAGGGGAGTAAAACACATGGTGTGGTGTTTTCTCCTCTGGATTGGATCATTGAATGTATGTAAATATTTATTAGTTGTGGTTTGCACAAGTCAGTTTACATCAGTTGTGTCAGGACAAGACGGCGTTGGACTGAAAGGGGGAGTGGGAGTGTTTATTGATTCCTAATAAAGAGCACTTTCATTTTTCAAGGTATTCTTTGTTCACACCTGCCTGAATGCTTTGCACAGCACTGTAGTCGATTGCTGTATAAAGATAACAGTTTCTTCTAAAAACGCATCTGATGTTTTAGTGCATTTTGTTTGCCCATCCTCGCCTTACCTGGCTCCATATTGAGCGCTAGACTCTGTGCCATGTCTCCAGGCGGCAGCAGCCCTGGCCATGCTGCACTGGCTTCCAGCTTCCCCACGTCATAATGCCCTGGCAGTGTGGGAAGATGTGGTGGCCGCACTGCAGGCATCAGAAGAGCCCCATAGTGGGAATCCAGCCCCGGTGGTGTGTACAGTTCGTGGAGGGGCCGTGGGGTGGCATAAGGTTGGCTCTGAGAGAAGTTCCAAGAGTCTGATGGGTGCGGGTGTGGATGTGAATGGGCCAGACCTGGGTGCAAAGCTGTGCTGTAGGGGTCCACTGCATAGGTGGGGGCACCTGTGGGCTCACAGTGGGGTCTGCTGGGGGGAGAGGGGTAGTTGCTGTCCCAGAACGATGGAGGGAAATTTCGACGACTACTTGAAGAGGAAATATCTGAAAGAGAGAGAAAAAAAAGTTAAATTTTAGACATTTATTTGTTTTTTTTAGCCGCTGCTTCCTTTTCAGGGTCACGGGGTTCCAGCGTACTTCAGGTGCAAGGCAGGGGAACGCATTGGGAACAGCATCACCCATGCTCGGAGGCCTTGAACTAGCAACCTTCTTACTAAAAGGCCACAGTGCTGCTCATTTCAGACGTCAAATAAAATATTTGTTGAGTATTTTCTTTCTAATTGAAGTCAAGATCGCATTTGTGAATTCGACATGAAACATGAAAGCAATTATCGAAGTAAAAATAGCCAAAAATATGTATTTTCCAATCCCATTAATACAATCAAGAGGACAGACCTAACTCAATTAAAGCTTCATATTTGTGGTTGCTATGGTGACCTGCACATATAACCTGTGTTTGCGCGCATCTCACTTGGATTGAGAAATCTCTTGACTGTGCTATCTGGAATATCTGGAAGCTACTGAAACATGGAACGTTCTTTTAAAGTGATCAAGTCTCAATTAGAAGAGTTTTTGTGCATCTATAGAGTCTTCAGCTGCGACTGTGTTTGCCTACTTATAAGGCTGCTTGCACCTTGGACTCCCAGGTCAGGCTTGTCACATGATTTCCAGCCCCATGCCCTCAGATGTCTTTCTGATTGAATCATATGGTGTTCCATTTGCTTCTAAAGAGCTTAGCACCCATTACAGAAATACACACAGCCACATGAGAGAGCGAGAGAAATGGTGGGCAAAAGAGAGCTAAAAGAAGGCAGAGGATGGCATTTAAAGCTTTTCGTTTGCTAAGATTAGTTTTGTGTCAAATTGATTCTTGAGTAAGAGATTCCGTTTTGAGAAAATAAAAACTCAAACACACTTTTCTCTTGGTTTTCACTTGTGAGGCTGCTGTTTGCTTTTTGCACAATTTGGCTTTCATTACTTTATTCTATTTTATGTGAATTCCAGGTTGGAGCTACCACGGCCAAAACCAGGAAAAAAAACGTCAATGTCAATGACAGATGCTCAGAGGTGATCATGATGATGTCCCAATTTTTTTAGAATCAGTTCATGCAAGACAGCCAGATAATGAACAAGAGCTCGAGGCTGTTATCGTTCCTATTTTCTGAAAAAAAAAAGCAAAAAAATTAAGAAAGTGTTTGTAAACTTATGAGCAGAATTGTAAAACGGACGTGATGAATTTTAGTCCTCCTAAATCAAGGGTCCGTAACGAAAAAACTCGTCCTCGTTTTCATCACAAGTTAGAAACTTTAAGTCAAGAAGCTTTTTGTTGATATTTTAAGCCTACAAGTTGATGTGTGAAATGAACATGAAGTGCATGCAGGGAAATGCCATAAACAGAAATTATCAGAATGTCCGAAATTTCAGAATGTCACAAACAGAACATAGTGCCAAAGACTAAACAAGGAATTAAGTACTCAAATTGTGCACCACCCTTACGCAAAAACAGCAGAGCAATTCCGAGCAGAGCTTGACAAAATACACCGTAACAGTGATTATTATCGTGTTAAATTTCAGATATTGTATGATGCAGAAGAGTATGTTAACAGTTAAAGGAGTAAAGGCTTTGATTTGACACATTCATCCTGTGGTAAAAAAAAAAAAAGCTGTGATCAACTGTTTAAAAAGGAATCCAATTATATCATTTGCAGATATGGTAACAGTTTGTTTATACCTTTGTAAATTCAAAGCTCAATTATTCCAGTGTGCTGTACTGGGTCTGCCCAAGCACATGTTGACAAGGCTTCAGTTAGTCCAAAACGCTGCCGCAAGGTTGTTTATAGAGACAAAGAAACCTGAGCATATTACCCAAATTCTGGCGCTTTTAAATGATATTTTACTTACTCCCACTAACCCCTAGTCTGGCGCGGATCACATTGCATTTAAATTTATGTAACTCTAAAATGTGTCCCAGAAAAATGGTACGTTTTTCACTTTCCAGCTTCTTCTTTGCTCATGTTCTGATTTTCTGCAGTAGATTTGCTGTCATCTGATGATTGATGTTCCCCAATGAGGAACAGTTTTACAAAAAGTTATATTTTGGCAGACTCCGTTTTTGTGTTTGTTGGGATCATTAAGTAGATGCCTGGATAATTCGTGATGAAGGAAATTATATGCTACCAAGCTGATTAATCACTAACTTTGCAGTCCATATCATCAAGTCAGGCTACAAGGGGTCTGTGTCTTCATTGAGAATGAGCCATAGGCTATGCTTTGCATCATTACGTAGTAGAAAAACACAATAAAATAGAAATATTGAATTGGTTCTTAGGTTCTTTTCAGAGTGCTCTTATTTTAAAACTAGAATTTTTCTATGTGGTTTTCCATTAATTCACCCATAAACTGAAACAAATCCTTTCAGATTTTTCTTTTTAAACACCACTCTCGCACTTGAATTATTTACTTTGGATATTTATGTTGGCTTAACAAATTGTTATACTTTTTTGCCTAAAAAAATCTAAACAGGTATAAAAGTATATTTAAAGCCCATGTTCTAGAAAGGGTATTTACCATTGACTTAAAATGGCCAATGGAAATAAGTGGAAAAAGGCATTGAAAATCTCTTCAAAATGAAACATAGTTTTAGAATATAACTAACAGCTCTGTTTACCTTAGCAACCAGATTTTCTGAACTTTATCTCAACTTTGGTAAATGATACAGACATGGGTGTTGGTTTAAATAACATAGTGACAATAGCAACGTTATATTATGTCACTGACCCCTACATAGCAACCAAGCTGTTTACCACAGCAACCAATTTGGGATAGCTATCTCAGCTTTATTAAATTATAGAAAAATGAGGGTTGGTTTTTATCACTCATAGGTATATTCAGAACATTATATTATGTCACTGTCCCCTCCATAGCAACCAGACGGTTTATCATAGCAGCCAATTTGACATATCTCTATCTCAGCTTAGAAAAGTTGAAAAATGGGGCTGTGTTTGTCACCCTGTGCAATTTTTCTGCACAACACTTTATGTACCACATATGTTAACTTAGTTGTGACACAAATATAAACAAACATTTTCCAGCGCACATTTGGCGAGAGGCAGAGGTAGACCATGGACAGGTTGCCAGTCCATCACAGGGCAACATTCACGCACAATTACACCTAAGGGGAATTTCGATTATTCAGTTAGCCTAATCGCATGTTTTTGGGAATTGTGGGGGAAACCGGAATACCCGGAGGAAACCCATGCAAACCCGGGGAGAACATCCAAACTCCTTCCAGGAAGGTCAACGGCGAGCCTCGAACCAGCAACCTTCTAGCTGGAAGGCCACGGTGCTACAAAAAAACAGCTTATTGATCTCCCATAGATGCATGTGTGGTCTTCTTTCATTTCAGGCCACCAACATCTCCAAAGACCTGCAGAGCCCTGTCTCTGTTCCTGCCCCCACCTGTTGTTTTTACTAACCCTCTCGCCCCCTATAACCCCTTATAGAATGCACATGGGGTGGGGAGAGCATGTTTTTAGCAGCTACTTTTATATTTAGAATTCCTCTGAAAAAAGAGATGGGTGATGTAGTGGGAGAGCTCCTCATAAATCTGACGTGTGGTATTGTGAGCTGTTTGAATGCGATACCAGCTCGAGCCACTGCGCTGACCACTGCGTATAAACATAGTATCTGTTGGGAGGCAGGCAGTGTCTGGGAAGCTCGATGGAGATGTCATAGAGAGGGTGGGATCGAGCGAGATTGCTTGTAATACCAAAGGTTTATTAAGGTAAAGCTTTGAACTTTTACGCAGCACTTTGCAAAGAAAATGCTTGTGCAATTTGCAATTCCACAGGTAGGAATGCTTAAATTGGGGAAAAACGGTAGAAGTGAAGAGAGCATTTGGACCAATTTCTGGCTCTGTTTGCTTCCAACATAAGCATAGAACTATTAAAAAATGCAGCAGTTTCTGCAGAGCAGCATTTTTCTATATGGTGTTTACTGTTGAAAGTCCTTGTTAGTGGAATTGAAGATACAGAAAGCGATTTTATAAATGCAATGAAAAAGATTTTAAATTTCTGTGAAGAAATCTTAGAAGAAAATTTGTGCAATATGTAGAAAACATCACGGTATTGCACACAAAACTATTTATTCATAGGAGGTGGGGTGGAACTCTTTTCCTCAATTCCTCAGTACACGTTTTTATTGAGGCATTCAATCAGCAACAAATCAGATAAGTACAGACTGCGGTTGATGCCAGTCATTGCATCCCTTAATTCTGGGAAAGCTCAAACCAGTGGTGTCTTTTGACCCCTGCACTCACCTGAGCCTGGATCACTGTGCTTCTTTTTGCCCTCGGCCTCCATGTAGGTGCTGAGAGCTCTAGAGAAGTGCTCGTCCACCACACTGCTAATGTCCCCTTGGTAATAAGTGAAGAGCACACAGCGGGAGCTCAGGTACTCAGCCTCCCTGACCTCTTTGTTTTTGCTGCCCTCGTCCAGCTGTCCAGATGAAGGGTAGGGGGGTGTGGATGGAGCCGCTGAGCAGCAATGAGCCCCCGTACTGTCCATGGGCTCCCGGCAGCTAGACGATACGCTTCTCACACCAACGGGAGCCTGAGAACATGAAGCAGTTTGACACTTTTCTCAAGGGCCTGTTCACAGGGTCAGGGTTTGTCTGATTGTGTGATTAAAATGAGTGAAAGAAGATTTTAACAGCTGCTGATTCTGAATGTTTACACACAAAGAAATGATCAGTCTGTTCATTTAATGGTTTGCATTTTATATAACAAAATGTTTGAAATATAATGAAGTCCTTAATGGTGACATTCAAAGAGGTCAGATGTTCTGCTTGTTCCACTAGCTTCGCACACATCACAGTACGGATTGTGAATGCACTCAAAGTAGGTTTTGAGGCTCATGTGTGGCAACTGAAACTGTCACCCTCTGCCAGAGATTTTGGGATTACGAGCACATCTCAAGACGAATGTTTTTCCTCTTGAGCCACACAAGGGTATTTTGAGCGCATAGTTCATTCCATCGTCTCTTCAATGCACTGCATTTCTGTCCTCTAGGCAGAAAAACACCTCAAAGGAATAATGGTTCCACCACCATGTTTAACGTTGGGGATGGTCCTGTGGGTTCATTCTTTTGTGGAGCCTCAGACAATTTGTGAACATTCTCACCAACTGTTGTCATTAAGCTCCCTGGTCACTGTCCTAAAGTGAACCCCTGCCTTGCGTAGGTCACAGTCTTGTCATTGATATCCTTGGACAGCTCTTTGTCTTGATCATGTTGGATATTTTGGAACCTGATTAATTGATTGATTGATCGATTCTGTCTATTAGTCTCTAATTTCAGCTACTTACTTGTATAAAACATGTTTCATGATCAATAGGGGGTAAAAAGCACACTATTGAAATAAGCCTACATTTAAATTTGTGGACAGGGCATTAATTTGTCACTGGCAATCAGAATCAGCAGGAAGTTTAATTCATCCGTTGTGTTATTTTTATCTGAAATATTTCAAATAAGCCACTCTAGTCTAAATTCTAAAAAAAAAACATTGCTTTTATTGTATTTGTTCAGTTTAAATTGCTTTTTTTCCAGTTCTGCTTCAAAATTGTAAAAGAGAGTATCACATTTTCATGATCATATGCAGTACATCACATTTTTACACATTCGGGTCAACTATAAAATCATTTCAATTACAAATTAAATGTGATGAAACATTGTGTTTAGAGTCATAAACGTAATAATTATAAAATGAAAAATTGTGATTCATTTACAGTATTACATCATGTATATCATCACATATGAGTTTGTACATTTTGAAACATGAACCAATGACATTTTTACTTTTTAATGTTTGATGTTTAAATTACTTAATTAATCTAATCTTTCAGATTTACAGATTTTTCATTCCATAGTTTCTGAATAGATCATAAAAATGTGAGCATAATAACACTGACTAACACAAACGTAAAAGAATTATGCTTTAAAACATAAAGATTCTGTTTTATTGTTATAATGTAATGCTTTAAAACATTATCATATAAAAATATGAAACTGTAAAAGTTAACAGCGGTTTTCATTTTCCAGGGTGGCAGCTCTGTACATGGAATAGACATGTAATTTTATTTGTAGAAGTGTAAGAGGGGTTCATTTGGGTTAATTGAAAAACCCAATTGAAAAAAACTAAATCTGGTAGTCGCAGAGATTTAAAAAATAAACGATTATTTTTATTATTAACTGAAGGTTTGTATTTATCGAGGTTGAATTATAGCACAAATAACACAGTGATTTAGACATGAGTATTGTGTATTATCCGTTTTTTTTTCCAGAATTGTCTTAAGGAATTTTTTGGGAAGAAGCAGAAAGAATTACCAGATGCTTCTGGTGAAAAATTCAGCATTTCAGCTGAAACCTTCATGTAAATTTTGATGAAAAAGAAACAAAATTGCAAGCTGTGGTTTTAAGAAGTAGACATTCGTTTTTCAAGTATTGAGCAAGTTTATTTCAAATTGCAGAGAAGGCAGCTGTGCATTTAGAGAGCGAGAGAGATTCTGCGGGAAAGATGAAATCAATGCTTGATAATACATTTTATTTTACCTGTCAAGATTTAGATTTCTTTTCAATCACAAATTCAAATTACCCACTGAAAATCTCACCAGTACTGAGTTCTGTGCTCTCTAATAGTTTTTATGTTTCTGATGTGTTTAACCACTAAAAATATGTTTAAAACTTTTACATTTCTATCTTATATTATTCCCTTTTTAAAGAATGCTGTTTGCATTTATTAGTATACTTTTTATTTTAATTTATTCATTGTTTATTTATTAAATATTATAACAGTTTGCCTGGACTGGTAGTCCACGTGTTAAGTTAGCTTGTAATACAGTGAATTATGGGATGCAGGTGGTGACGGCAGCAGCAGAGGTGACCTGGGATTAAATACATTTCCAGGCCTGAATTTTGGCCCAGTCAAAAATGGCAAAAGGCAATATTTTGTATAACATTTTTAGCTGATTGGATATTTTGAACCATTTTTACATACAATTAACTGTCGAAACCTCGAGTTTTTAAAAGCAAAGGTTTAGGCAAAATAGGTAAAACAAACAACAATTGGGAATAGACAGTGATGGCATGCTAAAACATGATATTTCTCTCAGTGACTGCATCTCTTAATTAGCTGGCTCTTCAATTACATTAGTTTCTAAACAAGTTTTATTAGAGAGTTACTTCGTCTGGTTTGGCACTACATATTAACAGTGGAAGTTTATGACATGGCATTAAACGTGCTCTTTAAAGCATCTAAGTGCGTGCGTTCAGTGCGCAGAAGACACTTACCGGCAAAGTGCTGATGAACGCTGAAGCTTTGTGTGCGTACGGTGCGTAATGACCATAAGTCGGGTACATAACATCCAGACAACTCATGATAAGCCACTGCGCTCGGGTTTACGTGCAGGTGCAGAACTGCTCGGGAAGTCAAGAAGAAACGTGCAACATCCCGGTGTCGGGAAGCGAAGCGCGCGTTGACTGCTTGGTGGTCCACGGTGACGCGCACCTGACAGCTGCGCTCTCGGGACTGCGCGCTGGTTTATAGCCCAGAATGTGGCCAGGACAGAGTTGACATGTCGAGCCCTCCCACCCCACAGCAAGACCCTCATCTGCGTGATCCGGGCAATGCGGAGCACGTGCCAAACCTGGCGACAGCGAATCTGCGCCCTCATCTGCTTGTAGCCGATTGGTGCTCGCTTGCCTGCCAGCAAAGATGAAGCTATGAATCTGTGCAATATCAAGGAATCTCTTCCGTTTCTAGAATATATAAAGATAACCTGTGCCAGCATACATACATCTGGATGTGCCATGTTTTGTTAGTGCCACTGGTTGCCTCACATACATTTTTTATGAAATAGTAAAGTTGTATGTAATGAGGATGATGATGCAATCATCAATTAAAATGATAAAAATATGATAGTGTTGTACACATGTCTTAATCAGAAACTTAACCAAGTTTTAAATGTGTTTGAAACAAACCAAGTTTGAAATCTAACTCTGTTAGTCAACCATTTAGCCCTTACACCTGCCCCTAAATTGATGCCAGATATCTAAAATAAGGTAAAAGTAATAGGAAACTCCTTTTTTGCAGGAATGAGCCTTTGATAAAAGTAAATGGTGAAGTAAACTGTTTTTCCAAGGACCTTTAGAAGGATCTGGCAGATTCTCAGGCTGCCACGTTGGTGTGAGGCAAAGACTAGGCACACAGTCCATACCAGCACTTCAGCAAAGAGATTCCTCACAAATCTCACTCACATTATCACCTTCATTTGAACAAACACGAGGTCACTCAAAAGCACACCTAGCAACCTTGCTTCTATTCGACATTATTCAGAAGAATCTATTCTGAAACAAAGTGGTTAAAAAGCCATTCAGAGGCACTCTTAGATCCTGCTCTTTAAACTCAGATGTCAGATACTCTTTCAGATATAATATGTCTACAGTAGATCTTGAGTGCCTGGGGCTTTCTGACAGACATTCTAGAAGGTTAAGAGAATCGTGTGGAATATTTGCAGAATTTCATCCAGCGGTGTTAAACTGAGAGGAATGTCTCTGAAGTGTTTGCTCAGGAACCACAGAAGACGACTGTGCCAGTACTCAATGTCAGCTCCAACTTACCAATCTGTCTAATACCTTTACGCATTCATGCATTAAGCAGACGCTTTAAACCAAAGCGACTTAATGCTTGGGTGTAAACAAGGTAATTGTAAGAAGTGAACACAGAAAATAATGAAGTGCTTCAGAGATTTGTATGTTATGTTGGAAAAGAAGAGATTTAGTTGCTTTTTAAAAGTGAGGGACTCTGCTTTCCAGATTTAGACTGCAAGAGAATTCCACCAACCAGGAGCGGTGAAAAAGATGGAACCACCAGACCTTGTTCATTTCCTGAATGCAGGTATATGGAGAGGATGCTTCAAGAGTTTGTGAAAATATGATGGAGACGACCCTGAGACTGACTATTCACTACGTAACCATCAGTGTTTTATACTTCAGCAATGGGAGGCCAGCAGAGAGAGATGAAGAGAGGAGTGATGTAGGCTCTTCTTCACAGGAAGTAGGGTTATATCCATATGCCTCAATTCAAAGTGAACTATCACAAGCAGAGTATCCTGAAGCGGCACCATCAGCATGAAATGCAGAGGTCAGTAATGAGCCACGAGAAGAACAAGAAGAGGTTGGGAATCCAGGTCCAATGTTCCAGAATGTAGGAAATATTAGCTAGAGTTCATAATCCTCACAGAGACTGTCAATCTGTTGAATAGCAGAACAGTAGAGCGACCAATGGCTTAAAGGGGATTGTTCATATATTTGAGTAGCAGAAGGTGTGATTGGTCATTCAATACCTGGAATTTGGCTGCACTGGTGAGTAGTGGAAGTGTCTGGGATTGATTTAAAAGTAATATTGACATTAGGACCAGGTATGGAGTGACCAATACTGGGAATTTGCATTTAATTTGTGAAACACGCACTCACACACAGTAGTAAACAAACACACACCAGGAGCAGTGGGCAGCTATGACTGCAGAGCACGGGGAGCAATTGGGGAAACTGGTGACTTGCTCAAGGGCGTGGTTGTCACCGGTGAGGTAGAGACCTACACTTCTGTGGGATTATCGTGGGACCACACGCTCTGTGTACGGCGCAGGACAAAATTATATCAGTGGATACAGGTGCATACTGTACCATTCTCAGGCATTTGCCGAATGCAGAAAAAAATTAAATATCAAGCTATTTTACTTAATACAAAATTATTTATCTAAAGGCATAAAGTAGTTTTACAGGTGCAATGTCAGAATTAAATGAAGCTAAGTTCATTTTTGTTTTTTATGCGCAGAACGCCTCACACTTGATGGAACGCGTAGATGGGACATTTATCACTATACTGATATTGGCTCATTATTAAAGAAAGAATTTTAGGTTTATTTCTTTTTTTTCTATGCGAAGGGAATAAAGGAAACAAATAAAAGTGCATGTGGGGATGAAGCGGTGAAGGATTTTAACGGCGAGAGCAGGAAAAAAAAGTTTAAATGTGGGGAGGCAGGACTGAAAAATCTGCCCTGTGGTCTTCAACTCCTTGATGACCTTATCGCCTAGGCCACAACTGCCCAATAATATCTCTTTTACATACTGGGAGTCAAACCCAAGGTACCTGGGTGAAAACCAGGAATCCTAACTGCTTGACCATATGGAACTCGGGGATTGTGGACTAGTCCTAGTGCGCCTCTGTTGACTGTTTATATAATATTACAGTATTTACCACACAATATTCTATTTACCAATATTGTTCATGAAGGAGACCTAGATGTTCCTGTTTAAAGTTTTATATCCAAATACTATTGGATGTCTATTTGATCCTCAAGCTATTAGACCATCTTTTGCAGACCTTCATACAGATTCAATATAATGATTAGTACTAATAAAGTCATTTAAAACATGTGCTCAAGCGTACAGAGTGCATTTACAGGAATGAGAGTCATGGACACTTGAGACATGTTGGAAGATGCTCTGTCCTGCTGTTATGAGCAAACGGTTAACTCTTTCCTTTAGGGGGTCAAGAGGTCTACCATGATTAACCTCTCGTTTTACACACCTTTAAAAGAGCTGTAATGTGTTCAGAAGTCATGAACATGTTGCTTCCCAACTGATGTCTGTCCGCCGAAACACCCTGTGAAACCCAACTCACCGTGGTGTGTGTGTGTGTGTGTGTGTGTGTGGTTTTTATTTTTTGGGACACAGCAGGGAATGATGCAATGCCATGGGGGAAATGTTTGAGAGCTTCAGCTGCTCCCGATGACACACAACACAGTCTCAAACACACTCAGCTCAATGACCACATGCAACAGGAACCATTTATATCTGCGGCCTCTTTTTCCCTCTCAGAGTCTTCCCAGCAACACAGATCATTCTCTGCTTCCTTTCTGGAACAGTAAGTCATTTGTCATTACTAAGAAAACAGCTTGTATGACTAAATGCATGTGATGTGAAGCCCATTCGACAGCCTCTGCGTTTGACCCTTGATGCCCAGCTCTGACTGACCAAACTAGGGAACAGAGGAGAAGGACAGAAGGGCTCCTCCTTCTATTCACCTCTTCTATTTCCATTTATTCCTGCTTCATTCACTCTCAACCCCGGCCCCCTTCAAATGACTCTGAGGGTGTACGTGTCTGTATTTGTGAACGAGCAGAAAATAAATAGTGATTACATCATCGTTTGGTTTAGACCCTCCGTGCTAGACTAATTCTTTCAGCCACAAAACTCAGCTGACAACTCTGTCAAATGATCACAGGGGTTAAAATACCTCGTTTTTTGGGATTATCGGAATGCGATTAATTCATTAGTTTTATAGCTTGCATAGTGAAGGTTAATATAGTTATGCTCCTCCCAATTTCTAAATATTTGCGTGTTAATTGAGTACTTTCTTTATTATTAAGCTTTGTGACTAAATAAGTGTGCCTTTCAAATATACGTCGTTTTGCTCCTTATTGATGCGGTTCCTAGGGCAAAAAAGGGAAAGCTCTGCCTAAAAGTTCAAAAAGTTAAAGCATTGCGAAGGGGTTGAACATCCGTGTAATTCGCTTAAACGAAACTACTCCAAATTTTCTTAAAAATGTAGTGAATATTTGGACATCAAGCCCTCTACTGTCTTTTCTGGAATATATTATTAAATATTCCAATCAATATGTGGGATGGAGTTAATTAGAATGTAATACACTGGTCTCGATACGATACACTTCACGATATGTGCACAATACGATAAGCACCACAATATCTATCAAATATTCATTCACTCATTCACTCGCTTAATCTCTTATGGGGTCAGATATCCAGATCGGGCGAGAGGCGGGGGTACACCCTGAACAGGTCAGCAGTCCATCGCTGATCAAATATCCAATAAACCAAATTTTGAAAATGACATTTACAAACCCAATTTACTGAAACTAATTCAATGACAAAGCCATCAATGTAATATTTAACTAAATGTAAGTTATGCTAAGAACATGACGGTTTATTTTGATACGAATTAGATTGTGTAATATCATCCAGCCTCCACAGGGCATCAGAAAAATGTTTAACATTTAAAATGAAGATTCTCGTATGAGAGCTCTTATTATACAGTGGTACCCCGAGATACGAAATGAATGGGTTCCAGGGTGGCGTTTGTATCTCAAACATTTCGAATATTTTAAAATGCCTAATACATGCAGGGGCTCTCACAAACAAAAGTATAAGTTGATAAATAAATGGAAAACCAGAGTAAAATCAAGTAACGTTTCTTCAATCCTTAAATCTACACATTGTTAATGTAATAAATGATAATAAAACAGAATAAAACACAAGCAAAATACGAAATATGTACACAAATGTGAAACCTTAATTTGAGAGTGAAGCAATGTGTCAAAGGAGGTGGAACGGATGGCAGAAAACATTTCGGCACTACGTATGAAAGTTATATGAACACCAACAACGATTTCAAGCGGAGACAGATGGAGAGAGCGCTTTTGAGAACGCTTCACAGGGTTTCTCTAACTTGCGCTACAGAGCCTTGACTCTAACTTTTGTTATAGTACATTATTGGTAATCTAAACATAATGTTTCGCTTGATTTAAAACTGATTTAAAGTGTTTTAAAGTGCATCAGACCCTTTTAGCATTGTCTGCAATGGGAGAATGGAGCGCCAGGACCCGGAAGCACAGCGTGACATCAGACTGAACAAGCGGATAATAGAGCAGAACTGCTTGTAGTTGTTCGTATCTCAAATTTTTTTTCGGATCTCGTTGCAAAAAATGTCCTGCGAGACCTTTCGTAACTCGAAGCAGTCGTATCTCAGGGTACCACTTTGTTTTACTGTATGCCTTTTGTAAAAAGATCTCATGCTGTTGTTCCTCACACAGAGAAGCTTCTAGACGATATTCACAACATAAACATATTTGATACGTTTTGTATTGTGCCAAACCCCTAGTAATACCCCGTATCGGATATGCAATGTCCTCAGATTATATTATTACTTTCTTATCTACCTTTTTCTTTAATTTACACAACATTTCAGATGCAGGTGGACAAAGTCGTCAAGGTGTTCTGTCCATCTTGGACACAAAGGGGGCTCTAAATACTGCTGGCATCTCTAAATTTGCAACAGTAGCGCTCTGGAGCCCCATGGTTGCCCACTAATGCGTATGGCTTATTACTAGCTGGATGGAAAGCTGCAAAGAAAAACTAGCAGGTGGTGCTTGTGAGGCCAGCAGGGGGTGCTCATCCTGTTAAAGGTTCCTAATTCCCTGTACAGAGATATTTTATTGTAAAAATGATCATAAATGGAGGTTCTGACTGTCTGTGTTCATGAAAACACGAGTGTGATCATTTAAAAAGTACAAAAGTATACAATTTATATAAGCTATACCATACTTTCACACACACACACACACACACACACACACGCACACACACACGCGCGCGCAAACACACCGGGGAATCTCAAATACAGAAAATCCCCGGAGGAATGAAAGGAGTTTTCAGGTAGTAGAGAGATAAAGAGATGAAACTTTCTGTGACCTTGTATTGTTTCACAGTTGCGGTGGACAGCAGACAGTTATAACTTTTTACTTTCCCAGGACACTTTTTTGATTTGCCTTTATACTCAGCAGATATTTTCACAGGAGGAAAAGAGAGAGAGAGAGATTTCCATCTCAGACATTCCCTAATTATTTCACCATAATGTAAGATAATTCCTGACAATATCAATGGTTCAGTCATTTTCATTTTACAGCACGGTGTGAATCCAAAAGAGTTGGTTTTAAAGACACTACTTATGATCTCAATGAGATATGGAGAATTAAAAGTGAAGTGAAGTAGCAATTCTTTTTAGCCACTTTAATAGGTACACCTGTCCAGCTTTTTTAAATCAATTTAATCTAATTTCTAATCAGTCAATCAAATGGCAGCAACTCAATGCATTTAGCATGTGAACATGGTCAAGACGATCTGCTGCAGTTCAAACCGAGCAATAATATGGGGAAGAGTGAAGTTGTTGGTACTACACAGGCTGATCTGAGTATTTCAGAAACTGCTGATCTACTGGGATTTTCACACAACCAGGGTTTACAGAGAGAGGTCAGAAAAAGAGAAAATATGCAGTGATGAGCAACAGTTCTGTGGGTAAAGAGACTGTGGTGATACCATAGGTCAGAGGAGAATGGTCAAACTGATAGAAAGGCAACAGTAACTCAAATAGCCCCTTGTTACAATCTAGGTCTTTGAACGCACAACACGTCGAACCTTGAGGTGGATGAGCCGCAGCAGCAAAAGGCCACACTGGATGCCACTCCTGTCACCTAAGAACAGGAAACCAAGGCAACAATTCACATAGGCTCACCAAAAATGGACAATATAAGGTTAGAAAAACATCGTCTGGTCTGATCAGTCTCGATTCTCCTGCAGCATTGGGATGGTAGGATCAGAATTTGGCGTCAACAACATGAAAGCTTGGATTCATCCTGCGTTCAGAATGAGCTTTAATGCCAAGTGTGTGTGTGAGCGCACACAAGGAAACGATTATGGCACATGGGAGAACTCCAGTACAACAGTACACAACAGAACAGAATAACAAGTGACAATTTAAGGTGGCAACATTAAACCAGTGTACTTAACGAAATTAAAGTAAAGTGCAGGTGCAATGTTGAAATAACTGTTGAACCAACAGTTCAGGCTGCTGCTGGTGGTGTAATGGTGTGGGGGGTATTTTCTTGGCCCACATTGGGTCCATTTGTACCAGTTGAGCATCGACACCAAATCCACCTGAGTATTGTTGTATTGGATCATCTCAGGCTGGTTTCTTGAATATGAAGATGAGTTCACTGTACTCAAATGACTCTGCAGTCACCAGATCTTAATCCAGTAGAGCTTTCAGGATGTGGTGGAACGAGAGATTTGCATCATGGATGAGCAGCCGGCAAATCAACCTTGACCAAACTCTCTGAGGAATGTTTCAGTATCTTGTTGAATCTATGCCACACAGGATTGAGGCGTTTCTGAAGACAAAAGAGGTCCAACCCGGTACTAGCAGGCTGTACCTAATAAAGTGGCCTATTTGTGATACAAGCAATGTTGGCTGCCAGCTGATTTCCTTTGGAATCACTGAAAGAAAATGAATTTCTGAATGAAAACCCCACATATTTTCTTTGACTATTTCAAGACTATTCCGCACTCTAATTTCAAATTCATGAGGGTCATGGACCTACTCACCTTCAGCTTCGCTCTCTGTGTGGTCAACAAACCCACACACAGAATCTTGTACCACCAATATCGCCCTAATGTCATCTGCTCACCATTGAATCCATGTTATGCCTTGATGTTGTAAAAATGTTCATGAAATCTATAAATAATAATCCCTACAATGATCTGCGATTCAGTAACGAATCAATTAAAAAGAAGTTCTTTCTCCTTTCTTCCTGTTTATTAAAAGCTAACCCAGTCAGTATGTTTAGTACGTGAACAAGTAGCATGGCTGAAGTGACTGACGGGTGCTAGATTCCCCTTTGGCAGCCTGGAGTGTCCCAGCGATGTAGACAAGCAGCTGATGTCATCCTCCCCTCTCTCTCTCTCTCTCTCTCTCTCTCTATCTGTGTGTGTTGGTACAGGGCTAGCAGGAGATTGTCACCCTGGTGTTGAACATTCCAGTTCCACAAGCACAAGAGAGAGAGAGAGAGAGATCTGGTTTCAAGTCACATGGTCCAATAGCGATAATTTACTCCCCAGCAGTTAGATGGTGTTGGTGCCTCTGAATGGTAGGAACGCTGATGCATTCATTCTGGATGCTACAAGATGATCAAACAGCTCTCCATGTTAAAGGGCAGTTATTCTAATGTTTCAGTGGCCTCCATTCGGATTGCGCCTCATAGCAATTGATATTTTTCTTTCCTTGAAATACTTCAAACAGCTTTTAAATATCATCTCCAGAGATTCGAGTTCCACCGATATAAACCCAATTAAATGAGTTTTTAAATACGTCTAATGCTTCTTAAATGAACAAAGTGAAAAATCAAGCTGACAACCGGATGCAAACATTTCACGGAAGAAGCATTTCTTTGTTTTCAAGCACCGCAATCTTTATCTATAGATTTATCTCACGCAGTGCTTCCCAAACTGAGGTATGCTTACCCATAGGGGTATGCGGAAAAGGCTCTTGGGGTTCAAAAAACCATGAATTTTGTCTCTGGATCAGCTAAAATCACATCTATACTGGTAAAATGCTTACAGGTCACTGCCATTCCTATATCATTATCAGTTTCCCACCAGGAGTGCCTGACCAAGGTAAGCACTGACCAATCCGTGAAAAACAAAACAAATACTTTAGGGATTTAGGGAATTGAATCTGGCTGCTTTAAGTTTTTGGAATCATCAGCAGGCTACAGACTCCGTGTGATTTATTTAGTGGTGACATCATAGAGTTCACCACCATTTTTATTGGCCAGTAAAACTGGCCGATCTGCCCCCAGTGACAACAGCCAGCCAATCAGAGGTAACATAAAACACAAACATGCTTTCACATGGAAAGATGAGTGTTCAGGAGACAATGAAGATCTAAAAAGTAAGTGTCTGTCATTCATGACTCGGCGGAAGCTCAGGGACAGAGCTTTTGCTGTTGTGGGCCAAGAGCAAATTCAACAGACAACTTCTCTGTTTTAATGTATTTTCTTAAATGAAATGTAAAGCACTTTGGTCTGTGAGGTCTTGTACAGTTTTTACAGGAATTACAATAGGGTTCTACACATCTTCTGGAACCCTAAAAAATCCCTGTACTTCCTTTTATTAGTTTATTCATTGTCAGCTTAACACATGCACCGCAGCGATTCATTCCATAATAAATGTGACCTGAGAGTTTCACCAAGAGTTCAACATGAAGGGAGAAACTGTTAGAATGAACCACAGAGCTAATTACAATTCGTGCTCAACAACATACAGTTTTCTCATCAAAGAACTGAGAGGATCTGGGATTTGAGCAGATAGCAAGCCAAGGCTGAAGCTTGAAAGGCTATGGAGCTCAGGGCTCACATCTGTTACAGTGCGAAACAGTTCTAATGAGTTGTTTAGACACTGTTAGACTCACAAATTGGATCAATACCGATTTAGAGAAGGGTAAAGAGATGTTAATTGGTTGAACATTCATCACTCTTTAGAGGCTTTAACAGCTTTATTTGTGTGAATTTGACTGTGTGACAGAAGATACTGAAATAGAAAGATAATTTCATTTTTAATACTATTAAAAAACATTTCCATAAAAACGACAATGTGTCCCAAGGAAAGACCATGACACAATAGTTCCAAAATTAGCTGTGTAATCAATAAGTGATACAGCTCGATAGCAAAATATTTGGTTAAAGTAACAATTCTTTACTTTACATAAAATGTTTACATGATTTTGATGTTTCTAAGGGTTTTGAAAAGTAAAAATTCTACACAGTAGTTTATTGGGGTTTTTTTTTACAACATATATTTCTAAAAAAGCTGCCTCTCGCCCGATGTTAAATGGAGTGATAGGCACCAGCAGGCCCCTGTGACCCCAAAAGGGAATAAATGAGCAGGAAAAAATGAATAAATCCCCTTTACTGCAAAAGGTATGGTTGAAGTACCTGCTTTTAACACAGGCAACCTTCATATATTAAAACATATGATTTTTTTATTTAAATATATCATGTTTACATATAATGTCTGGCTACTTTGGTTTCCTCCCATATTTCAAAACCCCATCCAAATGTGAGCTAGGCACAAACATAAATCCGTGACTCTAATCAGGAATAAGCGGTTGATGGGTGGAAGAGACTGGGCGTACTACGGTAAATGGCGACCTCTAGTGGACGATATATGATGGTGCTGGTGTTATTTCTGTACCTTTTAATTTATTCACATCTCATAAAAACGTAGTCAAATCCTAAAACAAACATTTAAGTCTGACTAGCAACTTAACGTTAGAGACTCATCAGGAAAGCCACTTGAATACACGTTTTGACACATTTTATTCGATTCCCAGGGTATATATATTCACAAATATATAAACTCACAAAGCAACAAAATAAAACTGTAACTCCCAAAAAGCGGGATGACAACTGTCCTCCTCCCAGCCACAGGGTGGCGCTGCTCCGTCAGAGATAAACGTGCGGCGGCTCTTCGGCCATGTTGAAGTGTGGAGGAACTGCAACCCGCCATTGTGTGTCTGAGCTGTAGCTGTAAACGAGCGAGAGCGAAATAAACGGGCTCCTAGACTCTTTAAACGCACACGTATTTACAGCTGACTTTAACCCGCAAACAAACGTGCAGTCTAATCCACAGCTTCCGGAGAGAGAGAAATGTCCGCCAGCAGCATACTGGAGCAGGTAAACAGAGGCACTTTGTGAACATTGAGCAGAAGTGGCGTCGAGGCTGGTTTTTTTCTCTCTCGCTGCGCGAGTTCAGGCCTGAGCTTCATATAAACCTTCATTTATTCTCCCTCTTTCCTCTCCAAACTCACTCCTTCATGAATCACCTGGACCCAATCCAGAGACCGAAAGGCCAAGCAAACAAAGGTATGTCTGCTGCTGCTCTGGTTTTTGCGCTGTTAACAAGAGTCTCGTGCTGGTGTCGCTGTTAGCAGGCCCTGTGTTTAGATTGAATTTACTATTAAATCAAGAGGCAATGTCAGTTTGCATTGATCTCGCGTGCTATTGGACATAACGCAGATTTAGCATGAAGTGCTCGGTCTGATTTTGTTCTGTATAGTAATAAGAAGCGCATGTAGCAGTGCTCCACGCTAGCTAGCCGCCTAGCACCACCATGATGAGGCCAAGAAGAACGATAACGTTTGCTTGTCGCACTCCAACGCCAATAAAGCATTTCATGTTCAGTTCCCACGACCGTTTAGTCTTTTAAAAAATTTTTTGCTGTTCAAGATGCCCACGTACTTTTAGACCACGCATCTCTATCGATGGCCAGCAGGCGGGAATATGCCATGCCACCCTGACACCTGTTGAGGGGATTTCAGCACCACGTTCAGTGTCAATCGATTATCTCGTTTTACCTACAAAAACACCCGAACATGGTGTGTTTCGTAGCTTAAAGGCTTTGTTTGCATTTTGTCCTTTTCCCCATCCAAATCAATGTGTTCGTTTAATGCTTGTAATGTCGCTTTAAAGCGAAATGAAACCACACAATATTGCTGCGATAACCTCATCTTATATCTACAATTAGTAACCTTAGTCTTTTTTGACCATGGTGTGCTAAACGCTTAAATAAATGGGTTATGGTTGATAAGAGTTTAATTCTCTCTCTTTTTTTTTGTTATTAAAATAAGATTTGGCGCCTTAATGGACCATTAACAGGGTTTCTGCGACTTCTTAAAAAGTAAACCCCCAAATTTTAGGCCTTTAAAAGGCTTACATCTAATTAAGTTCAAAGTCTTACATGATTTTTCACAGGTCTTACTTTTCCAACACACTTCAGATTGACACAGGTTTCCCAGAATGCACAGCATGAGCCAGAACATTTGGTTTTTAATAGCTGCAATAGCAATCTAGTATAAGGTAGTTTTCATTTACAAAGGTTTTAAAATTATGAAAATGAGTTTTTATGCAATAAATACACATTTGTCCTAAAATGTAATTTTGTGTATTCACAAAAAAACTTTTATGAAAAATATGCCACTTTTAACCATTTTTAACAGTGACATTTCACAATGGATTTGCTTATGAGATGTACCTCTTTATATTACATAGCATTTTTAACATTTGCAAAATCAAGAAATCCATCAAAATTACACATATCCGTCTGAACAAGTTATTGTATATTTCAAAAAATGCTTTTGAAGGGAAATATTAGACTATTAACAATTCACAATATAGCCGTATGAATGATGCATGTTCTTATGTCCTTAACATTTACAAATGACCAGAAGTTATGCATTTGCTGATCCTTCAGAAGCATTCTGTTGCTTTCTTTTCAAGTGTTAATAACTTCAATTATATTTCAGGAAACAAAACGTTTAGTTCTTTTATCTAGTACGCTAGGGCTTTTTATTCTTTGTTGGTGGATAAAAGGCAGTCTTTTTTTCCCATCTGTTAACAATTTTTCAAGTTGCATGTATTTTTTTAGATGGCTTGTACGCAATTGTTTTTTTTTTTATCGTTATATATATTTTATAGATTATATTTATGACAGTTTTTATTGGACACCACCAAAGCTAGGACGAGCTCCATCATGAGTTGCACAGCCTGGCTAACATGCGGCTGGAAATTACTGAGGAGCACATATTTACCAATACATGAACATGGTTTATTTCAACTTCTTTAAAACATCTGGCTGTGGAAGAGAATTTTTAGACTGACCATTGATGGTGGGATCTGCATCCTCAGTTTGTGTTGAGTTCCCCATCAATGTATTTTTCTGTGATCACAGTCTAGCTAATGGTTTAATTGGTTGCTGATACCATTGTCTTCTTAACCAAAACAGGCAATACTCAAATAGGACCTGAACATTTGAAATATGTGACTGAGGAGATGCAGATAAACTCAGGGCAACATTTACAATTTTCCAATAAAAGACTAAATGTTTTTTTTCTTTTCCTTCTCCTGATTTATTGTGCCTTCTTTAACTTTCTTTACATTTCCCCCTTTTAGTGCAAAACGGAGCTGTTACCCAAAAGGATACGTTAAACGATGAAGAGTTTGAGCCTTACCTGAACGCCCAGCCCAGACAGGTAGGTCTTGTTTCAACGCTAAACAAAAGGAGAAACCCATGTGGAAAAAGAGTAGGGCTTTTGTTTTTTGCATGGGGTATCATTATGTCCTTTAGTTGAATCCTACCTATGAGGTGTTGTTATTTGAGGTTGTGCTATTATTTTGTTACTGCATTACACTATCACTTTAGCGGCATTATTTAACTGTACTTTACCTTGATTTGTGTGATGATTTAGTTGAATACATTGACAGACTTTAATCATGTATGTGTAGTTTCTTAAATAATTACTCAAACACAGCTGGGAATTGAGGAATAAAGACTCGAATAATAATCCAAAATTATCATCAATAGCTCTGTATTTGTATCAGTGAAATTCCACCATTGATAACTTTGGCTGCTGGTGGAAGATTTCTTTATATAAAATTGGGGCATTGATGAAGAAAGGGCCTAGTATTTGTGCTGTCAGAGGAATGCCGGGATCCTTTGTCAGGGAATCTGTGCCACAATTTCCTGCACAAAGCTGATTGCTGGTGTTGAAAATATGAGCAGGCTCTATGCCTGGACGAAGGCTCCGCTTTTGATCAGTCCCAAATGATTTTTTTTTTTTCAAAGCTTTCCTAGTGTGCAACATGTATTTGAGAGGTCCAAGAGTCAATTACCATCTCGCTTGTTTATGCGATGTTGGTATACATTTTTATTAGCTTTTGTTTGTTTGTTAGTTATTCTCTGAAACCTGTCAAATAAAATGTGTATTGGTTTCTTTTAAGAAGGCTTATATCACTTAAGATTGACTTCATTTGATGAGAATTTTTAAATGAGCTTGTTGGCCCAGCTTTATTTTGAAAATATTTATATCTTTTTTTTTATCCACTGATTTATTGTATAATCCATTATATTTTCTATTTCTTTCACACAGAGCAATGCCTACACGGCCATGTCTGACTCCTACATGCCAAGCTACTACAGCCCTTCAATTGGCTTCACCTATTCACTAAATGAAGCAGCATGGTCTACTGGAGGTGATCCCCCTATGCCTTACCTGACCTCTTATGGACAGCTTAGCAATGGGGAGCATCACTTTCTCCCAGATGCCATGTTTGGCCAATCAGGGGCACTGGGAAATAACCCTTTCCTGGGACAGCACGGCTTTAACTTCTTTCCTGGTGGGATTGACTTTCCTGCTTGGGGGAACAGCAGCTCTCAGGGACAGTCCACACAGGGCTCAGGTTACAGCAGCAGTTATGCCTATGCCCCAAGTACTCTAGGAGGTGCAATGATTGATGGACAATCTCCTTTTGCAGCTAATGAGACACTCAACAAGGCTGTGGGGATGAATAGTTTGGATCAGGGAATGGCAGGGCTTAAAATTGGGGCTGGGGATATGGTACCCAAAGTTGTTGGATCTGGACTTCCTGTGGGCTCTCTTAGTCAAGTGTCTGCAGCTCCGGCCATGCCTCCTGCATCCATGGCTCCTCCAAAAACAGCATCTTGGGCGGACATTGCTAGCAAACCAGCAAAGCCACAGCCTAAAATGAAAACCAAGGGGGTTCTTGGGGGGACAAATCTTCCGCCACCGCCCATCAAACATAATATGGATATTGGGACTTGGGATAACAAGGGGCCAATGCCTAAAACGGCCGTCCCGCAGCAAACTTTACTTCCAACGAATGGGCAGCCACCCAATCAACCGTCTCCTCAGCCGGGTGCTATTGCTGGTGGAGTGCCACAGCTACCCCTCAGCAATGGACAGCTAGTGCCTCCTGGTGGTCAATTAGGCCAGCATCCCCTTTCACCAGGTGGACAGCCAGGCGCTGTGCCACCTCCGCTCTCTCAAGGTCCTCCTCCTTCCCAGCCTTCCCAACCAACCCGCTGGGTGCCTCCTCGTAACCGTACTAATGGCTTTGGTGAAGCAGCGGGTGTACCTGGGCAGTCCCCTCCGAATGCTGGAATGGGGGGTGTTCCTGTGCCTGCTGAGCCTCATCCAGTTCTGGAGAAACTGCGCATGGTGAACAACTACAATCCCAAGGACTTTGACTGGAACCCTAAGCATGGTCGTGTCTTCATCATCAAGAGCTACTCTGAGGATGATATACATCGGTCCATAAAGTATAATATCTGGTGCAGCACAGAACATGGCAATAAGCGCCTGGACGCTGCATTCCATTCATTGGCCAACAAAGGACCACTCTATTTGCTTTTCAGCGTAAATGGGAGTGGACACTTTTGTGGAGTGGCTGAGATGCGCTCACCTGTGGACTACAACACTTGTGCTGGCGTTTGGTCTCAGGACAAGTGGAAGGGTCGTTTTGATGTGCGCTGGATTTTTGTCAAGGACGTTCCAAACAGCCAACTAAGGCACATTCGTCTGGAAAACAATGAGAATAAGCCAGTGACCAACTCGCGTGACACTCAGGAGGTTCCTCTTGACAAAGCACGTCAGGTGTTGAAGATCATTGCAAGTTACAAGCACACCACCTCTATTTTTGACGACTTCTCACACTACGAGAAACGTCAAGAAGAGGAGGAAACTGTTAAAAAGGTAACCATCCATGGTCATGCTCTATCAGGAATTTAAAGCAGGTTGTTTCGTATCAAAGCATTTCGCCAAAAATGTTCAATGTATTGTCGTTTGATGGATCTGGAATGTAGACTTTAGATGTTGAGGTTTGATTCATAAAACGTTTTGCCTTTTTGTATAAATAGTTTCAAAAGCCATGTTCACAGAGCCATGTTAGTTCTCTAACAGCTATGTTAGTGAATCTGCTAACAGATTACAGTGTTTATTTTAAACTTGCTCATGTGCTATTTGCAATGATTACGTATAAAAATTAAACCCGTGAGCTGCATGGGGTACTCTTGGAGGTAGAAAAAAAAAAACCTCATGTTCATTAATTAAAATAAAAAATAAATTAAAACCATGCCTCAACATCCTGCTCCGTAATAACAGCGGAGTGTGGAGAGTATGTATGTGGTTAAGATGTTTCTGTACTCCACTATTAATCTCAATTAGTTTAGAGATTAGCAATAAATTAGTCAGGCATAAACATCTGCTAAATCAGTTTGCGAGGAAGCCTCAGGTTGAACAATATTTGAGACCCTCGGCAAAGCTAGTGTTTTCTGAGATTAAATAAAATGTTTGCTGAGTTGTTAAACTATTTATACTAGACATTCTTTTTTTTTTTTTTTTTTTGAGAAAAAGTAAAAATGTAGGGCTTATTTTGCTGTTTGTGTGTGGTGGATACTGGGTTTTGAAAAAAATGGTTCCTTTTGTTTGATTAATTGCAACGATTGGAGTTGAGATGTTGCAAAGCTGGGAGAATGTCAAAAGAAAGTAAGCATTTATTTTTTTCAATACCACTAAACCCCAAAACAACTGAGGCTTATTTGCTGAAGACCATGCTTCCTCATAGATGGAGATGTTCAAACCATGGCTAAAGTTATTACTTTCAACTTGGCGTCTGATTGTAATGCCTTTTTGGCTGTGGGCAACTTTTTGCTCTCAATAATATCATGATCTTTTAGTTATCTTTTAAGGATGTTTGCACGTTAGGTACTCCTTTGTGATTTGTCCTAAAATTATGGACATTTTGAGTGCACATATTGTTCTCACTCTGCGTGCCCGGTTTTACACACGATGTAAGTGTGAAAATAGAATCTCAAAAGGTGTAAAGTGTGACCTAGGCCTTGCATTTTTATTTTTAAGTGCCTCTCAGTTGTGAAAATGTCCGTTTCACTTTATGGTTTTGTATAAACCGTGCTAAACTAGAGCTGGGTATCATCGCCACATTCCTGAAATGATTAAAATCCGATCCAAAAGGACATGATTTTGATTCCCTATTTTGTCTGATAGAATAAATATGTGTTTATGTGAAGTCTGTCATGCTTGCTTGTTTAACAGTTTTAACACAGCACTGAGATGATACTCCAATATTGACTAGTGCTGAAGACAATTCTAGTGCTAGAGACAAATGTTTATCTTAAGGATGAGAGAATTTTTGAGGCATCTCTATACAGAAACAAAGTTCTTGAACTTCAATTTCTTTGACATGATTTGTATATTAATCTCATCAATCATGAATTTATAATGATTTGATGCTACTTGATTTTCTAACAACTTTCGACAAAGTCCGCTGTACATTCTCCCTTGGTTTCCTACAAATTATCTGTAAAATGGACCCATCACTCCCCTCCACTGGCGGACTAGTACCTTTTTTTTCCTCTCTCTCCAGTGAGTCAAGTAGAAGTACTCATCTTGACTTGTTTCAGCCTCTTGGATGATTTGAGTTTGGTCTTGAATGTTGCTCAAGTCTGTAACTGAGGATGCATCATTAAATAATTTCTGTATATTAATTTTAAAAATGTGTTAAACAAATCAATAGTTTGCTGTCAGCCGTGATAATTTTTCTGTGAAACTAAGCTTAGTGAAAAATGTGAATTGAACCTTTATACTGTTTATTTCTGTCAAATAAATGTAAGAAGTTTATCTGGATTTGACCAACAAAGTTGCAATTCGCACACACTAGTTTGCGGGCAGCAGATTTTTTGGTAGATTAAAGAATTTTTCTCTTTATTCTCGAAAGACATTAGAAAGATGGCATTATGAGATTTGATCTGTTTTATTGGTCCTGTGCTTCTTCCTTCATTGCATTTTCAAAAAGTTGTTTGTGGTTCCTTATTTTCATTGTATGCTTTATATTTCCAGTAGGCTTTTTAAAATATGCTAATTGAAACCTATCAGCAGGTTCAGCTTTAAAATGTATATTTTATACACAGTTGCTTAGTTTGCTTTGAGTTAATGTCTAAGTGCGACGACTTGCTGAATATGTAAAGTGGAATGTGCATGTTTAGGCCCCTCTCTAAATGTTCTTTATTTTTCCTTTATAAATGATTGGTTATCTGAAGATAAGAAATGGATCATATGCACATGCCTATAAATCAATCAGGTTTGATGGTTCCTGAAATCTCTGAGAGAACTTTGTATATCCTTTCCCTAAACCATGATGTTCAAAAATCATTGTTTTAAGGTCATCTGAAGTTGTTTTCAGACTCACATGTTGCACCTGAAGATGCAAAAGGGAGAACTGCTTGCAAATGGCCTCTTTTAAACACTTTCTCATGATTGGATTGATCTATGTATGGAGGTCAAGGGTCACATTTCCAAAACTACCTAATTTTGTTTAAATAATCCATGGAAAGTGTGAGAGAATTATTTCGACTTTATTTCACTTCTCAAAGATCTTTGTGATTGTCTCCTTATAATAGATTTAACTGAAATGTATTATCCAGACAATACATCCAAACAAAAAGTAAGCCAATTTACCTGGGTGCCCAAAATTTTGCTTTCCACAGATATTTTAACAAAGTAAGCTGTCTTTGTGAGTTTTTTTTTTGTTGTTGTTTGTTTGTTTGTTTGTTTGTTTTTTAATTATCCATTAGTTGAAGTAGTTATAAAACATTGCACTAATTGCAGTTAGTAAAAATGCTTTACAAAATGCCTTAGTGACAATTTGTATTCTAAAGGAAAGTAGATGACTGTTTTGATGAAACTTCTTGTTTTGACAAGTACGGTATATTGTCCACATAATTGTATTTGAATGATTCTTATTTGATTGATTGTTTCTTTGGGCAGGTGGAGGTTCAGGGCAGTGATCCCTACTCCAGTCGGAGCCACTACAGAATGCAGGTAATAATTCTTACAGATTTCCCCTTGTTCCCAAAGTGTTGAGGATATGATGGTTCTCTGTCCTGCTGGTAATAGTTAAACTATTTAACACATCCTGAAATGTTAATTGGTAGTTCACACAAACATACACTTTTTATTTGGTAAGGATGCCTTCTCTGACACGGATAATGCATATAATACATAATGACCAGTTAAAAGCATACAAATATACAGCTTTTTACTATAAACATAAAACACATTTTTCATGTTTTATAAACCATGCTTGGTTAACTTGTTTTGATTTTTAATAATCAAACCACTGGGTAAAACCAACATGTGTAATGGGATTCCATCACAGACACGTAACAACAATTAGCATCAACGGCTCTCATAATCAATTGTTTGGATCATGAAACTGCCACATTTAAAAGAATAGCTACAAGAACAGCTTAATAACATAACAAAATATTTCAGTGTGTGCTCCAAAGAAGAGAGTAGAGCTGGCTTAGAACTAAACTCTGATGTCTTATTAAATAACATTTTACATAAGCTTGAAACAAAATTCTCAAGGTTTTCTCTGGCCTATAAGTTGAAATCTTGGTGGATCATGACTGACTATCCACCTTAAAAATAACATTAGGATGTAGTAAATAACAGTGATTATAGGATTGTGGAGATGTGAAAATTTGGACCATATACTGCCACAAATGATGCTTTCTGGGTGGTTGTACTATTATATTACAATTAAAATAGTAGAAGTATTAAAATTATTAGTAGAGCGATATCTTCATGGGGTTGGATCAAACCCTGGTCTCCAGATGGATATGAATGCTTTGACTGCTAGTCATGTCGAGGCAGTGTGTTGTTTGTTTCAGGGGTTTTGAATTTGTATTTCATTCAGTAGAGGTTACAAGTGAAGCTTGAAGGAATGAAAAGAAGAGTCACATGATCGTTCCTTGCTGAAATGTTGAATAATCAGCCTGAAATATCGGCCTGCCAATTAGATCAGTCTACATCTCCTTGAGCATACGCTGCTAACATAAGAGACATAAACTCTGGTCATTGCTCTATTGATAAGTGATGAAATGTAAGAAAGAGTTACAAGACAAAAAAAATGAGTTTAATGACTGAGCACAACATGCTAAGGGTGTAACAATACGTTCTTAAATACGATATGCATTACAATATACTTTCAAATTTTACTGATTTTACAAATTTTACTGAATCTGATTCACTGTTTAGACTGTACTTGGAAAACAAAAGTTTATCCCCAAAGAAAGTCATGGTGTAGTTTGATGTGTATCCGTGTCTCTAGGGGACAGCGACCAAGTTCGAAAGGGTTCCGAGTATGAAGCATTAAAGAGCAAGTGTTCTCATACTCGTTCATGTATAGTTTTATAAAGTTCCTCTTGTTTCTCATAAGTTTACCAGTTTCTCACACTTTTAGATCTTAGACAAAATCTTCCAGTAGCTCCATAATGTGTATTGCAACATTTTTGTTTCATTGTTGCACCCCTACAAAATGCATATTTTTTTGTCTTTCCAAATGAAAAATACAGTAAACGTGTTGTCTACAAATAGTTATATTCATGCTCTGTATTCGTCAGATTCATCCAAAGAATAAATCAACAGATGGGGTGTAAAGATACACTCTGGTCATGATGCGTGCCTTGAGTGTCGCAATATTTTTAACCAACCGTTGAAACAATAAGTCAATAGAAAAACCTAATTTTTAAAGCTTTGAGACAACAACGCTAAGAAGGCTAGGGTCTACTTTGATTGGTATGAGAGCATTTGATACCATCCCTCCACTAGGGGCCAGTGTTGATGTTTGCATTAAGTCATCTTTTCCCTCTAAATAATGGACGGCTAATTTTGTGATCAGTAAGGATTATTGTCTCTTGTAAAAATTGCATGAAACAAGAAGACAAGGTAAAGAAGTTTCAGAAGTGACTAGAATTGTAGTCACTCCAAGAAGTGAATACACTTAGAGTATATTCGTCAGTAGCTCCACAATAAGTTTTGTGGAAAATACACAGTATGTTACACTTCTTCTCAACAGATTGATTTATTGATTATGTGAATAATTGTTGTTTGGAGCCATACTTTGCTTATTTTTAAACATTTGTTTGTTTGTTTGTTTGTTTTTCTATTGCAGGATCGCCCAGCACGTGTGAAGTAACGGACACTGCTTTGGGCAAAAGACTGACACGCCCTGTTTTCTCTCCCCATTCTGTACCGGACGTTCTGAAATTATTTGGGGAAAAATTTAACTAAGGATTCAAAAAGAGGAAACACGAAAATTTATGAAGACTCTTCCTTGATTTCTGTTCACTTAAAAGACTTACTTCGAACTTGTAGTAAAAAAAAAAGACATGATTATTCATAGGACTACAATTTAACTATAGGATTCTAATAGTGAACCCAGTACTTCCTGCTTTTTTTTTGTTATGTTTTTTATTATTATTATTATTATTATTATGAAAGACTCTTTTTAATAATGAGTCCTAATGCCCAAATCCGGTAAAGGCAGTTCTCCCACTTCACTTCTAGGTTTATCCTCCCTCTCTCTCTTAATTGGAGCGAAATTCACCCATTCGGATTATGTATGTCACATTTTCAGTGGGTTTTTCTTTGGTATGTTGCCCAGTATTCTGTAAAAAAAAACAAGTCTACCGAGTTTCAGGATCTAAAATGGAAAAAGAAATGTAACTCGACAAAAAAATCCAATGAATGTTCTGGAGTGTCCTAATTTTTTTATTGTGTTAAAGGTAATAGAGGGTGTTCATCTGGGCACTGTAAATGGAACAGACGACTTGTGTTAAAACCTTTGCTCACAGTTTTATAGTGCACAAAAGGGGCTGTGCTTGAGCGATGTCCGCTTCTTTCCATTAATTCCATATTCAAGTTGAAGAAATTTGTTGCTATGGGCTGCTCCTCCCATCTTTTTCTCTTGTTGTCTTTTTCTTCAGTTTCTTAAGTCTGCATTCGGGTGGCCCTTGCACCCTCTCTTTTTTTCATAATCAGTTCATTAAAATAAATGTGGTATACTCGGCAGAAAATGTGTGTTGCAGTTCACCTTGTTTGACTAATAACGACTGCATGCACTGATGCCCTCAAATCTCTCTGCAGTCTATTTACGCACAAGATGTCTGCGCAAGTCTCCCCTTCTTTAAGCCTGTGGTTGGTGTCTTCCAGAACTGCTGCCATTTGTGTCAGAGTAAATTAGTAGTTTAGTGTTAGAAAGATGCTTTTCTAACCAATTTCTCTCAATTGCCAATTAGATCTTCATGTACACTTTAGCCTTGAAACAAAGGGCTAAAAAATAACCTCAGAACCAAGACGTAGCTAAATGATTTAGAAGGATCAGAAAATTAAACACTTTTTTTTTATGTTAATCCAATGATGTGTTTTGCTATATGTGAATGATTCCTGTAATGATATTAGAATCTTTTTGTAAATTAGCTATCTATATTTGCATTACTTTAAATTACTTATTGTGCCCATAGATTTACATACCCTGAAAACTTTCTGATTTTCCAGAAAATAAGAATGACACAAAAGCATTTTTCTACTCCTAGTTGGTGATTATTTTATAATGAAGCTTTATTTTTGTTTGCTCTTTTAAAATCATAACAGAAATGTTCCACAGCTCTAAATATGTTTTCACCCCTTTAACAACAACAACAACGACAGCATGGAGTCTCTTGAGACTTTAAATTGTAAATCAAATATTTTGCCAGGGTGTGTACACTTATGAGCACAGCTGTAAAAACGGACATGAAACTTAAGATCAATTGGTTGCTGTGCTCCATCATAGCTCTTCACTTTTATTCAAAAATAGGTGGAACACATCTGTCTCATGTAATCGTGTAAAATAAAGTTGTAGGGGCTGGGCTATGAGTTTAAAAATGAGCTCAGCCTTAATCTGACAACTACAATATAGGAGGAAGATCCTTTGATCTGATATTACTTTTTCGTTTACACTTTTTAGTCTCATCTGGTTTTCAGGCAAGATTTTGAATAGGGCTTCGAAAAAAAGCAATATTCTAATCTATTTATTTATTTATTTATTTTAGAAATGTTTAAACGTCTTCAAAAGAAATCTATGCATTATTTTCTGGTTTACTGGTGTTTTCTATTTACTGGTTTTGATTGTTTCCTGTTGACAGCGGCCTCTAGGTGGTGCTGTCTACGTATAAAATTCTTATTTTTGCAAATGCCTTATATCAGTATGTCTGCATGTGCATTTGTAGCCTAAAATCATACATTCCATTGTTTTTAAAACCTCGTCTATTTCCCAGTCCTTAAAAAATGTATGTGAGACTCTGTTAAGTTAATACAAAATGCTTATATAAGGAAAGTTTTTATAATGCCATGGCTACATTTTTGTTCACAATGCGTTGTTTTGATCTTGACTATCCTGAGCTGTCGCGGCTTTTTTCAGTCATTTATAAATAGTCCATTGCATCGTCATCCATTTTGGAGTAAGTAATGACTTGCAACTCTCTTTACACCGACAGCATTGCCACTTAATCGACAGAATACATTGTGGTTTTCAGTGAAACGCAGACTTAACCACAGTAGATGCCCTGGGCAAGGTCGAGGACTTTTTTGTGTGACATTGCAAACAAAGCTACCTGAGAATCTCGTGTTAGCTGTTATTTAAACAAAAATAGATTAATTTTGCTAATTAATCACAATTCTGTTCAGACATGTTGGGGAAATACAATGTTTGGATCCCTTTTAAGATTGAGATTATTACTGACGATAGACTCTTAAATTGGCAATTTGTTTCTTTGTTCAAACCATTATCTATTTGACCCTTTTCACATTTTTGGGGTGATGTGTAATGCCCATGCATGTTGAGTTAAAAACTAAGGCTATTTTAAGTATATTTCTTTTTTCAGGATTATTAAAAAGATTGTTTTTTATTATTTACACAAGGCAGCAGAGAGTTGACATCCATCTCAGAATTGAGGTACATGGCAATAATAAAATAGAAAAGAAAAAAAGTACAATAATTATAAAATCTATAATGTATTACAACCAATAAGTCTAAATATTTAACAGATGTTTTCTTTCAATGTATGTAATTTCACCAATCACAAATAGACTTTGAATAGTAGAAGATTAGGCTTAAATCATTTGAAATTGGTTAAATTTAAAGCGCACGTTGTCTTTTTGTCTCTAAAAGGATGGGGGTTTAATGTGAGCTACCGTAATTAAAATGTACATATATATATTTTTTAGAAAAGGCAAGTTTGGAAAAAAAGGTATTGTTTCAAATGTTTACTATACATGAACAGTTATCGATGATGTTATTTGCAAAAGCAGACGTGCTTCTTTGAACTTAACAATAAACACACTGTACTCATATCTGTGGAGGATTTTATAATGAAATGCAAGTTCAATTACAAATTTAAAAAGGTCATGTTTGTAAAAACATTTCTATTTTTATTGCGTTCTGAAGAAATGACATAATCTCTTATGTGCATATCTCTTTTGTGTAAAGTTTTTTTTCATAAATTGATTTCTTTTTGACTAGTTGAATGAGTTTTAGAGATATAGAGTGTATTATTTTCATATACTCTTTTACTGGTACAATGACATGATTGGATGATCTAGATCAGGCAGGATTGGCCCTAAAATGTCGGCACTATGCGTAACTTATATTTGTCCAACAGGGGGCGTAACAACCTAGATTTTCCCAGTTCAAGGTTCATTTGCATCTCCTTTAAATTAACATTACTGTGTTAAAAAGTCTAAAGTACTTATTAAAAGGTGAATATAAGTCATTTTGTTCTTTAAAACTCATTTGTCGATTTTTTTTTATCTGCACCTTGCTATATTTTTACCATTACCTAACAAGTCAACAGCCTTTTAAAAGAATTTATTAATTTCCAAAAAATAAAGCCAATAATGAACAAATGAATAATTCTGAACCTTATTAAAATCTCAATGTGAAGGGAAGTATAACATATAATAGAATAACATGTCTACCAAATAAATTAATAAAGCAAATAATTTTATGCAGTCACAAAATGACTTTTACAAAAATCAATTTCTTGTCAACAAACCATTAGCTTTTTAAGTTATGACAAGATTATACCACATTTCACAAAATGTTCCCAAATGTTCTTGTTAACGAGCATGGGTTGGTCAGTGAGGTCACATTAATCAGCTAAATATTTTAGTTAATGACAGAAATTCTGCACTTTAAACTGCAAGTCCCGCTGTTTAGAATGCTAAACGTGGGAATCATCGACTTAATGTGTGCACGGTGGAATTATTACTATATTTGTATTTTTTCGGTTATGTGGGATTGGGCTTGTTTTGGTAGAAGCAGAGGAGGTTCATCATGGCCCAACCTTCTGTCTGTCTAGATGCTGCCTGAGGGGCCCACCACTGACCCCGTCCTCTCTCTCCCCCCAGGGACCCCAAAACCTCCTGGGATTCCTAGGAGACATGAAGGTGGAGGGGGATGGCACGTGTCTGAAACCGTTGAAGCTGTGTGTGTTTAAGACAGATGCAGTCTTTCTTTGCATCTGCTGCATGAATGTCCCTTCCGTTGATCCATATTTTGGTCTATCAAGTTGAGGGGAGCTTTGTGTTTTTAGAAATGTTACAATTGTGATGATAGACTTTGAACTACTAAGAGATGTAGGTTAAATCTGTTTTGTTCAGCTTGATTTGGGATTGGTCAGCATATGTGAAGGCCTGGAGATGATGAAGCCACTGAGCAGTTCCTCAATAACAAGATGCAGTCCTGACCCAGCCAGTCTCGAGTTTTTAGAGCTGGGGATGATGTGAATTTCTGATAAAGGTCCTTGTCCTTCTTTTTGCCTACCCGTGACGGTTTAATCGCTTTTCCGCATACCTCCGGTGTCACCGCCAGGGCTGCGTGTGGGATGCGTTTATCAAAGCGCTGACAGCCGAGCAGCGGCGTACGTTCAGCGAATAACCGAGAACCCTCGTCTATAGCGCTGCTGTTACCGCTGCCCGTGTCTGAAAGATGGGATTTCCATAATAAAATTATCTCTCCACTACACGGGGCCTCTGATTGCAGAAAGTGTAGCCGAAAATAAAAGACGTGGGTCTTTATTATGTTATGTGTTCGGTTGACAAAACCGAATTTTTTATTTTACTTTGTTTTAGCTAGTATTAGTAAGTAGCTAAACACGTATTCATATTTTATTATAAATCATTAACCTAAGCGTAAATAATAATAATAATTTGATAATAATAATGCTGATGATCAAACGTTTTTAGGTCTTTCGAAATTTTGTCATGGTGAAAGTTATTAGTCTTTTTTGTATTTGCTTTTAGTTTTAAAATTTCAACACATATTGAAATAAATATATGAATGTAAGCAAAATTCATCGGGTCACGGCTTTAGCTCAAGCTCATGCCAAGTGTGACGTATCATTAGCAAAGTGCTAGATTTCTAGTAGTAGCAGCAAGTTACGTTATCAATATTAGTATTAATAATAATACAATTTAATTGACTAAATATGATAAATAAAATGTTGACGATAATTGTTTACTATTAATAATTGTCCTCGATTAGAGGCAAAACCCGACTGTGGAAATGTGTAAGATTAAATTGTGTGTAGGCTAACGCTAACGCTACTTGCAAATAGCCGCGGCTGACAGTATGAGTAATTTATTTAATGTTTGATTTTTGTGTTTTGGGGAGCCTCCTCCCATTCAGAGACCCCGTTCCCCTTATTGTGGGTAAAGTTTATTACTATGCGTAAATAAATGCATGAACTTTGACCCCGCGTACCATCTGCCACGTGCCCAAAGTTAATTTACAAGCTGCCACAGTCAAAGTGATTTTAATGGCGGATCCCTGGCGGTTGGCCTCTTGCAATAGCTATAATATCTCTGCCAATATCTTCATCAGGGTACATCAAATTCTAATATTGTTTTTTTTTTTTCCCAAGGAAGATCAAATTAAAAAAATTAAGGGTCAAACAAAACTGTATGACAAAGTGTTTGTGTGTGTTATCTACTTCTCTGTATTTTGTATTACCATATACTTGCTTCTGTTCGGTGTTTAGTGTAAGTCAGAAAACAATAACCCTTCAGCCTGTTTGCAGGACTTTATTAATAACAATAATATGATAATTTGGGGGGAAATGTGTGAATTATCAATATCTAAATAGGCCCATCTCCATGTTTTATTTTCCATTCTATGATCTGCTTTGGTGTAAGGGGGTGTCTGCTTACATGATTTTTTGGGTAGATGGATAGGGAATGGAAGATCCATGGTGCTGTGTTTTATTTTATTGTGCACTGCTGTAAACGCAGTTGTGCGTACTGTTACAAGAACTAAACAAGACTTTATCCTGCTGTCTGGCTATTCAGGTGATCGCTGCTGATGGCTTCTCTCTTGGCATTCACCGCGTGCCTTAATTGTATTGAAATTAAATCAAGGTCCACTGTGAACACAAAGAGCAAAAACCCAAGTTTCCAAGTCTCATCGGGTTTGTTTTTTCCCCACATTCCTCTTCTGCGTGGATCAGCTCACAGTTCGGTCGTCCAGCTTCTCTGCTGTATTTTTTTGGTTCCTATGTAGTCTGCACATCTTGTACTTGTCCTTGAGTACAATAGCACAATTCTGTCCCCATCTAAAATGCATTTCTGCTCACCTGTCCTCCTCCTCCTGGATCTAGAGATGGTACAAACATACAGACTCATTGACTCTATTAAACATATTTCGGTGGCTGTTTGAGCCATTGTCAGATGCGCGGTTTGAAAACATTGCAAAATGAAGCTTCTAATGTGTTCCAAACCAAAACATTCATACAATAACATTTATAGCTACACAACCAAATGCGTGACCTAATAAAGAGAGAGAGGACAGTGGGAGAGATAAAGAGCATCTACCTTTTGTTGTAACCATTCTCTGCAAGAAGCCCTGGCACCTGCCTTCTGTTTCATTCCAGGAGATCATTTCACTTTCTATTCCAAACAAAGAGGACCAGCGGACCTGTGAGTGTAGTGATGGTGCAAAGATGCAAAGCTATGCACTGCTCTCTCCCTCATCCTTTCAGCACGTTCAGCGCCATGATGAGATGCCTGCCAGCATCGCAATGTAAAGCTAGTGCTTCCCTATGACAGGCTGTTTTCTCCCCCACCTCTCTCTCTCTCTCTCTCTCTCTCTCTCCTTCCCTTTTCTCTGTGGCTCTCCCTTTCTTTTCTTTTTCTCACTCTCACTGCATACATGGACCTATACCACAAGTCAAAACACACAGTTAAAACACATCACATAAATCAATGAAAGATGACGATAATTAAATATGTACACATTTTCAAAATGAAAACATAAACATCATGTCACAAAAAGAATTACCCACAAGCCCCGTCTATTTCGGCAAAACTACGCCGACTTTAGTCTGCGATTTTTCTTTAGCGTCATGCTTGATCTAGTGGAGAAGATACACAAGCGTATATCCCGTTTCTCCCCATTCTCTTAATTCCATCAGATCCTGCAATTCTCCATCCAAGGATGAATAGAGGGGTGTCCTTTCGAAGCTCTCTGCCCTAGATGAGGCTCCTGTTCCTGGATTGGAGAGCTGGGATGCGAGGGGAGATGCTGTGGGTTGGGGTGGAAGGGGTAGGTAGGCAGGTAGGAAGGTTTTCATGCATGCGGGGAGGGAAAATCAGGAGCTGGGATGCCGCAGTTGTTTCAAAACAAATAAAGAGTAGTATTTTCCCTGTGCCATCAGCCTGAGAAAATCCAGCAGTGCACGACTCTAAAAATCATGTTTAAAAAAAAAAAAAAAAGAAAAGCTGAAAATGCGGATATACATATATAGATGTGTCATATATGTATACAAATCCAGAGGAAGAGGGAAGGAGTAGGTATATGCAAGGGATGAGCGGCTCACACACACGGTCACACACACACTGCGCCGTGCACACGCTTGGG
Source organism: Danionella cerebrum (assembly GCA_007224835.1). Lineage (NCBI taxonomy): Eukaryota > Metazoa > Chordata > Actinopteri > Cypriniformes > Danionidae > Danionella > Danionella cerebrum. The sequence goes on along the minus strand of SRMA01026777.1, from coordinate 54,588 downwards.
CTACAATTTATGCTCTCCGTTTGACACCACCCCCACCTCCCTGGGCACATACACACTCGTGCACACACACACGTGCATGTAGCGTCCCAGCTGATCGTGGTGGAGAGATTAGATTGTGGGGACAGCTGGCAGGGATTACACACACAGGGGGTTGACCGAACAGGGGAGGGGAGACCCTCTCTGACCAAGTTGTGTGCACACACACACGCACATCAACACACAAAAAGTTGCAGCAGGAAAGAGTGCAGCATCATGTCTACCTGCAAAAACACTGATGTCACTGATGAATGTTGGCTATGCTCAGAAAGAATAGATACTCTAATAAGACAGGCACAAATGAGCCGCATGTAGACATTGGGGTTTAATGTATGGTAATACATACTGACTGTTAGGGGGTGTGGGGGGTGACACAGTTGAACTTTGACCCTGTACCACTCCATCTTTTCAGAGTGATCAGCTGATTGCAAAAGGGGGGCCGTGGGGAGGCAACCCAATATGTTCTTTTTTGACAGGCACACGCATGGATGATGCATCGTGTGTGATGCATCATCAAGCCGCCGTATCACTAATGCACAATTTCTGCAGTAATAAATGGAGCACTAGCTTAAAATGCAAAAGAAGTTTTCTATAGAAATTGCATTGATTTGTCAGCAGAACACTTGGTGGTGTTAAATCTGGATGCAGTTCAAAGTGTGACACTCCGGTGAACTAGTTGTAAGAGGAGATCGATTGTGTTTAGTCTTGGATTCTGAACAGCGTTTGAACTATATCTGACATTTAAATCAATTCTATGCATCAGCATTTTATGTTGCAGAGACAATGCATACATATATAAAACACACTGCTTTTTGGTCGTATTTTTTGATCCTGTATCATGGTTGAAATAAAAAATATGGTTCTATATATTTGATATTTTAACAGAGCTACATTCTAAATGGAAAAAATGGGCAGCTGTCTGTGTCTGTCAACATTTTCCCCACAGATAGCGAAATGATCAATTTGCAAATGAAATGTGTGATTTATTATATTATTGAGATACAGAATAATAACAAAAAAAAATTTCAAAATGGAAAAAAGTCCCCTGTGCGTATTTGGAGCCTTTTATAAAAACAAAAATATCCTCTGATTATCTTTCATAAAAGATACTCATGCGCAAAAGAAATCTGTCAATTACATTTAAAAAAAAAAAACATAAAATTAACAAGATCAATGAGCTATCCAAGACCTACACAAGTTACCAAGAAAACAATTGGTAACATTACACTTGTAATGCACAGTGTAATTGCTTGTAATGGAGAAATCATTGACACCATACAAAGTTCCCCATGCCAATATGAGTGATAAAAAACTATAAGTCCACTATGTCATATAAACCAATCCTCATGTCTAATATTTAGCAAAGCTGAGATATAGTTCAGAAAATTCGGTTGCTAGGGGAAACAGTTTGGTTGCTAGGGAGGTGTCAGCAATTAATATTTTTAAGTTGTTACAATTATGTTATCTTGAAGATGTTTTTGTCATTTCTCAGTGATTTCTGCTTTATAAGCCAACATGTTTTTAAATAAAAGCATGACTCAATGTTCTAAACTGAGCCTTTCGTTGGGCCACTATAAACCACCACAAATACAACATACACAATACCAATCCCTTGACGGTCTCCATTATCTGTTTTGTCTGCTTTTCTTCTTTTAGTTTTTATGGTGGGTTTGTAGATTTCTAATAAAAATTTGCTATGATGTCACAAACCTGAACTAGAACGACGCAGTGGAGTGACACATCTTGAGTAACATGTCTAAAAACAAGCGGATGCTGGAAGTCGTTGAAAACACAAGGGCAAAGCATGGGCTACTCCATAGCCAAAGCCATATCCAACCATGTTGTATTAACAAAATCAGCAAGGGGTCAAATACCGTCACCCACTGAATTGTATGTCATTGTCTACATATTGAATATTTTAAGTTAATATTGTATGCCTAATGCAAATCCAAGTGGATGTATAGACGAAGATTAGGGCCAGTATGCGTGTGTGTGTGCGTGTGTGTGTGTGTGTGTGTGTGTGTGTGTGTGTGTATGTCAACACTAGCCTGCATTCCTCCTAGCAATAGCTTCCTCTGAGTGCACTTTAATCTGTAATCTGACAGATTACCACATCGGAGCATTTGAGCTGGATTATCGCCTCATTACAAATGACGAGCATCTCAGGACCTGCTCCTGCTCCTGTGCGTGTGTGCGTGTGTGTGCGTGTGTGTGTGTGTGCACGTCTGCTGGTACATTCCGAATTCTTTGCCTTTGGGGCTTTTATCAGGAGCTTTAATCAAAGGCGTCTATTTAATTTCTATAAACTCTGTATAAATCAGCTCAGAAAAGCTTTTACGAATGTGTTGCTCACAAAGGCTACAGTTGTTGTGAATTGTTCTGCAAGATCTTTTTTTTCCACAAGTAAAGTAAATAAACATTCTGTCAATTTTCTAAAAATCAGATTGAATACATTTTTGAAAGATAGATTAACTTTTTCTACATCAAACCCTGAGTTCATATTTTTTAATACAGGACCAGATAAACAAATGTATAAAAATACATAAATAAACAAACAAAGCACCCAGATGTTGAGCAGAAGCAGTCGGTCTTTGCGCTGCATTCATTTAAAGAGGTCACATAACAGATGGGTCGCTAAAACATCCTCACCAGCGAACCGAAATGGGACATTTATAAGATTACACAGACTAAAGCTAAATGAGTTTAAAACCTAAACCTGCAGTATTTAAGGGTGAAAGATCACTAATGCAAGCTGCAGCTTCCAAATACAGGAAAGGAAGGCAGTGCGCAATTTCTCTCTCAGATTCGTCTCAAGGTTTTTCATTTTGCTGTGCAGGTTTATATGCCCTTAGTGCTGAGTTAGCCATTACATGTGTGTCTCTCGAGTGTGCCCGTGTGCCTATGGGCTATGCACAGATGTATATGAGCAAGCGCCGAGGCGTGTGTGTGTATGCAGAAAGCTTGCTAGGTCATTTCTGCACTTAAGCACATGCACAAATAAAAAACAATGTGAGTTCCAGGGTTAAAAAACCTCATAATTTATATATTTTTAGAGAAAACATCAATAAAATTAGAAATTTAGTCGACTTTGCCTTGAATCCAGTGTTTATATTTTTGTTTGCAATTAAAAAAAAATACTAGCTCTTCACTAAAAGACATTCCTAAATGCATCTGCTAATGAATTAACACAATTTATAATTATTATGAACCTGTTTGATTGAAATGTACACAAAAAAAATGTTTAAAATGTTAAATGGAAATATATATTAATGTTTGTTGATTGCAACAGCACCATTCATGTAGTTGATATATAAACAAAGAAAATGGTTTATTTTCACTGCAGTCGTTTGGAATTCAGTTGTTGGTCCAATAGTATGAATTAATTATTATTCCCTGTAAGCAAAAGGCTTGGCTGTGCAGCTTGAATTGAGGGTAAAAGGAAGCTAAAGCGTCCGATTGTATGCCGGGAGAATCTATAGCAGTGTGCCGTGCAGTTTCCAGTGTTGCACTGAAACCCCAATGAGCGCCTCATTGTGGATGGATCGATGCCCTTCTCTCCCACTGGGTCACCAGAGTCCTCCAGTGCCCTTAATATTAGGAGCAATTTCATCCGCTTTGACCACATCTCACCAACAGGTTAGATTTTTATGATTTGCCAATGAAATACATCACAGAGTTGTTCTAGTCTCATTATTTGGCGGAGTGCCGCATTCAGGATGAGGCCAATCATGTTTGAAAGCTTATTGAAATGAAGCTCCAGATCTTGATCCATCAAGACAAATTCAAAAAACAAGAAAAGGATGGAAACTTCTCTTTTTGTCTCAGTATCTCTCTCCCTCCCTCGTTTCTATATGCCCCAATAGTCAGCCCAGCAACAGCACAGAGAAGCTCCCAAAAGCACCCCCCCCCCACCGCCTCTGCATCCAGTGACCCAGTTTCCACCCCCTCTCTAAAACAAATCACTCCATGACCCACTTCTTCTTTTCGCACCACTTTAACGTGTGCATGTGCTTCACAAAATTATGCATCTGTCTTCGCATGAGCTTCAGAGGCATTTCATCTGTGCATTTGGTTACGGAAAACTACTGCTGCCAGTAAGAAACCCCCTGGTAATAAATTCACACAGCAAACTTTGTGCTTTCTGTGTGACATTCACATCTCTGAGCATGTTTGGAGAGTCCTGCAAGGTCAGCTTTGACCTGTGACCATCAGCACAAGTGTGTGATGTCATAAATACACATATGGTCTATATTATAACATCTGCGATATATACCAAATAATTACATCAGGTAAATATTAACAGTTTAATGATGGTAGTGTTTTTTTCTGTGAAGATGGCATCAGTCTTAAGTGGATTTGATGGAGGTGCATTTTAAATGAGCAGAGGCTCATGGTCACCCTTACCAATTCCTTTCTCAAAGGTGCACCATTTAGAAAAAGCCTGAAGAACGCCTCATTAATTTTCAGTGGTCTGAGCGTGTGTGCAGGAGTTAGTGAAAGACAGTGGGGAACAGACTGACCCTGACTGACTGGTGTCATATCCACGTAACAGCAATTAATTTCCTTCAGTTAACTTCCTCCGCCCTTTCCTGTCGCTGAGGAATTAAGAAACTTTGTTATTCAATATTTTGGTTTGTATAGTATTAAGTATGAATTGCACACAAATACTGTGAACAAGGAATGCTTTCAGAAATATGAATAATGATTGTTTTTTTGTGAATAGTGAGAAAAGTAAATATGAAAACAAATGTGATATTTTTGGCATCAAACCAGTATCAATTCTCATAAGTTCAAGTGGACACGGTCAAGTATTTTGTTGGATTTTAGTCAGGAGTATGATCAAACAGGTGCAAATGATAATCAATGTCACAAGTAAGTTGTAATCCAGTCATGAACTGATACAGAAACAGCTTTGTGGGAGGCTGAAACTGTGTGAGGAACTCTGCTACCGAGGGATCTTGACAATAAAAGATTGAGCACAGCAGCAAGACATGCAAACTGTTTAAATAAAGAAAAAACTATGTGCAGAAAAACGGCAGCATTAGAAACTTTGGGGTGTAAGCAGTTTGCTCATCACAGGGATTGTTTGCACACAACAGTAAAGCATGGTGGAGGCTCCTTGAACATTTGGGGTTGCAATTCTGCAAGTGGAGTAGGAGAATTGGCCAGGATTAATGGTGTTCTCAATGATGAGAAAGAAAGGCAGATACTTATCCATCATTCAATACCACCAAACAGGCATACGATTGGTGCCATTTTTTTCTACGGCAGGATAATGACCCCAAACATGAATGAAGAACTATCTTCAGTGTAAAGAATGATAAGAAATACTGGAAGTGATGCAGTTGCCTCCATAAAGCACTGGTCTCAACATCTTCAAAAACTGTGCAAGTGTACCTATAAGAATTGCTGCTATTTTAAAGGCAAAGGGTGGTCACAACCAAATTATTCAACTTTTGAAAGCATTCTTTGTTTTTTCATTCATTCATCTGCTAACACACTTGTTCTCTTTCGGGGTAACGGAGGTCTGCTGGTGGGGCTCTCCTTAGCTCACTTTAGGCAAGAGCCGGCCACAGTGCTACCCAATGTGCCACTGTGCCGCCTTCCACTTTTTGTTTATGTATATCCTAAATGGTAAGTGACAAAAGGAACAAATGTTTATTATCCTAAATTTTGCAATAATATCTGCATATTTTGCAATATCTCCAGTTAGAAACACTGCTCCGAGTGTGTGTTCACAGTGTGCTAGTTCACTGTTGTGTGTGTGCAGTTGGATGGGTTGAATGCAGAGCACAAATTCCCAGTATGAATCAGTCCATACCTGGTCGTAATGTCCCTTTCAAGGTAGGAGTCCTGTGGTATGTGTAGTTTTATGTGCTGATTTATTTCAAGTTTCTTTTGAGACAGCGCAGAAAAAACACTGTAGATGCTCTACCATACAAGCTTCTAGCCATCGGCTAATTTGCAGCTCCAGTCCCTAGTTAGGCTTTTACAATTAGCTCCAAAATTTAAATACAGTATACATAAAAATATATTATTTCAAAGTACATGGGACACAGTTAGACAAAAAGTGTAAAATATGACATGAATTATGATGCTGGTGTATTGGTATTGGTTCTCTGAGCTACTGTCGCCTTTATATCAGCACGTTCTGTCAGCTGAACCAAAGACATTTTTCAACAAATATTAACTGATAACTTAATAAAACCAAACAAAAGAAGGACTCCAAAAAACAAACGTATTATTGAAAAAATGTATTTGTACATAAATACATTTTTGGCAGCATGGTGGCGGAGCGGGTAGAACTGTGGCCTTCCATTTAGAAGGTTGCCGGTTCTCCCCATGCTTGCGTGGGTTTCCCCCATAATCCCAAAACATCCATCAGGTTAATTGAATAATCCTTAGGTGTTTTTTCCCGATGTGTGCTGGAGATAGGCACAAGCAGACCCCCATGACCCCAAAAGGAATAAGTGGGCAGGAAAATGAATTAATTAATAAAGAATTTCTTAAATAAAATAATAAAAACATTTATATAAAATTCAGTAATGTATTTATATATTTCAACAAACCTGTATTTATTTTATCAATTGTTTTTTGTATCTTTATGTCTGTATGCTAATTACATGAGCCGTCTTTGGTACTACTGCTTCTATGACGGGTGTGGCTTGCATTGGATTTCTATTTGAAGAAATCTATAAAATCTATCCTTGTAGAGATTTTCCTGTCCATATTTCAAATATTGTTCACAATAAGAGTCCAATAGCAATCGTTAAAAGCCTTCAGACACAGATTACTGAGGGTGGGTAGAAACTAATGAGATTCGAGGAGAGAAAGAACGGGAGCTTTTGGGCATTTGTCCAAATAAGATGTAATCTCAGTATAGGATGCCAACCGAGGCATCAGGTGAGAGAGAGGAGCTTCAGCAGGAGGGGTGTGGGTAGAGACAGGTGGTCAGTAAGACATGAGAAAGAAGTTGTGTGTGTCCCTCAATTCACCCTTAGAGACAGTGAGAAGATTTGTCATAGCATGAGCATTATATACCAAACAAAACACGATATACTTACTTGCTCAGTATGAAACAGCAAAAGTATTTTTTAATTTAAAACAATGCTTTTAAATGATATAATTAGACTGTCTCCAATAATAATTTAAAAAGCTGAAAAAAAGAAATGTAGTGACATACTGACTGCATACTCTGTTCATGTGGGATTATGGGAAGACTGTAATCTGACCATCCCATGTGGGGTAAGCGAGTCTTACTCGAGGCTGCCTCTGGGTGGATGGGGAGGGGAGGGTGATATCTCTTAACCAGTTAACGAGTTCACCGACTAATCCTGAAGTGGGATTGAGCGATGCGGCCCTGGATTGGACACAGTGGCTGTAGTGTGACCTTCATGGATATATTTCTGACACAGTGGGTGGGGGGATGGGTTTCTTTAGTGGTGAAGCCTGATTTATTATTTTAATTAAGCATCTCACTCAAGTGAGACCAGCAAAACCACAATTATGCTAAAACCGCCAACAGTTGACTGACTCCATTCTTTCTCGTGTTAATCAGAAAGAGATGTGTTTCATTGGTCTCTAAAATCAAAAACAATCTTGACTGTGGAAAAGATGCTTTCAAACAAACCAGTAGTATACCTGAAAACTGCCATTTCACAACACAAAATTCAAGGCTGTTCCTCCTCGTCTCCCTCCTGTGAATCTGTTTCATTTGCTCTCCCCTTGTGTCTTTTATTATGTATTTTGCCCTAATTCTCCGCCATCAGTAATCTGTTTCCAAACAGTCCCTTTTCTTGCTCATTCAGACCTCTATGAAACTCTAACTAGAATGAGAAGCATCTGCCAAATATAAGCAGGAATATAAATATCAGTCACACTGATTTTAAAACACCTTTTTAACCTAAGTCCAAGAGCCACCTATACTTAAAGTAAATTTGTTGCCTTTTACAGAGACAGCCTCTGGCATTTCTCGACTCAGCTTTCAGATAGGTGAGGAAAAATACAAATAAAAAAGACAGATTGAGTATCTGTCAAGAAAAAATCGGATGGATTCTCAGTAGGGGTCTAGGAAATATTGATGCAATCACGCTCGCTGCCTGAAGATGGCGTTTGTAGTACAACGGAGGCACTCTGCAGCACACAGGGTAACAGGAAAGAAGAAGACGACAACAGAGAAGAAACCAAAGAACACATAAAAAACAATCATGGATGTCGTGCGGTTTGTACTGTTGGTCGCTGATCACAGGGAGCTGTTTGAAAAAAAAAGTAGAGAAAAGAAAACATTTGTGGCACGCTATTTCTTTCCAGTTTTCTGTAAGATGTCACTATGAAAAACGTGTGATGAGCACCACCAAGCGGCTTCTTTGACGTCCTACTCATCAAAAAAGTCAGCTTTCTTTTGTTGTTATGGTTGCGAAAACAGATCCGATATGGCAGTGGTTTTCCATAGAGGCACATTCTCGCACAAAACTTTTGTATCAGTGTGTAAAGGCCTTAATTAATTCCAAATATTCTATTGGAGTGAGGTTAGGTCTGTGCAGATGCACCAAGTAGCTCACAGTCATCTTAAAACAGGAAGGGGCCATGCCCAAACTGTTCCCACAAAGCGGAGAACATAAAACTGTCCAAAGTCTCTGGATATTTTTAAGTATTCGGAGTTCGCTTCGCTGGAACAAAGGAACAAGCCCAGCTCCTGAAAATCAACCCCACGTTACAATCCTACACCACAGTTAGTACACTGCAGCTCTCCTGGCACTTGCCAAACCCAGAGCCGTTCTTTAAATTGTCAGAGAGAGACTCGTTATTTTACACCAGAGAATGTGTTTCCTGTGATCTTGAGCAATGACTATAAAAATATGAACGACGTGACACCACATCCTGCTATTAGGCAATTTGAGGCCACCGCTGAACATGATCTGAGCACGGCCATGACAGACAGAGAGAGGGTCACAAGATTACTGATAAGGAGGTTAGGGCCATGGTTTCAGGGCACCGCCTTGAGTCTGGCTCACACACCCCCCTCTCACACTCAGCCTGTTATATATAACTAATTTTGTAGAATAAACAAGAAATTGAGACCAACTTGAATCGTTGAATTTGAAATGAAATTGACCGTTGGGAGCCTAAATCTTTCACATGCCGTGATGACAGTCAGCTCTGTTCAATGTAGCTATCAATCACATGGCCCCTCCTAGATTTTTAGGGGGAAATTTTGAGGAAATTTTATATTTTAATTGCATTTCTTCATGGAAACCTTTTACTACATGCACGGTTCTTGCAATAATCTGAAAGTCTTAACGTGCATCTAGCTATCCCTTACTCTTATGCAGCGTGCCAAATAATTGCTGAGCCAATTACCAATGAGTTGATTTTATTTTACAATCAAAGTCCAACTTCAACATCGCAATTGAGACATTAACAGCAGTTAAAATACTAGAGCAGAATCTCAAATTAAAACTAAAACAAAATTGGTCACATAATAGATATTTTACATTTTTATTAGATTACTCAACAATAAATACTTAACTGCAAAAGATCTGTTATAATAAATAGATAACATGTGGAAAGTGCTGGTTAATAAACAAAAATAGTATTAAGATTTGGTTGTGAGCCAGACCATCTATTGTGACACTCATCGTAAAATAAAACACTAATGTGGAAGAAGAAAGTAAATGGCAATAATCATGATAAATGGATTCCAGATGCTAATTTTAATATATGCGTTCGCGTTTCTCGAAGACATTACACAGATGCTCAGGTTTGCTCTGCAGGAAGACGTAGTGATGGGGGGTCTTGGAAGCTCATTTGCATCCCGCGCTGTTATCTTAATGTGGATATTTATTTTAATTTCATTTCTTACCAGCACATACCGCGCGATTTTCTTTTGTGGCAAAGTCACATTAACCTCTGGCTAGTTAATATTCATCAGGAGAGGTCCCTCTTCGCCTCATGAATATTAATGATGTAGGCGAGGCTGTTCCTTCACTCCTCCTTCAACTCCATGGCGCTCACGCGGACACGTTTGCTTCCGGATCCAGGAACTCACAGGGCCACCTTCTTTCTCATCGTCCTGCAGCTTGGTCTGCGCGTGAAACTCGCACAGTTCAGTATGACAAACAAGAGCGTTTTGCCCTCCAAAGAGACCGCGCTGAAGGGCAGGGAGGAGAGAATGGTCGTGGCAGGTAAAACTCTATCATGAAATTCGACTGCCACGAAGCGGGGTTGTTTCGAGGGACACTGAGGTGGACGCAGGTTGATGAGATGAATTCATTAAATGGATTAGGAGTTGCGCGGATTGTACATACGGGTTCCAGTTGTATGGAAAACAACTTCCGCATTGATGTGCGTTACCATGGTAACGGAAATAGAGCCTGCGAAATGTAATGCATCACACAATAAAGTAATGATTTAAACTTTTACGTTTAAATAGCGAACTGGATTCACAATTTAGGTAAAATAATGAACGTGCACCTTTATAAATTACGTTCAGATTACTTTATTCTTTGCTGTAAATAGATTTGTTTTGCAGTTTGGTGACAATTCCATTAAACGTAAGCACACACACACGACATGTTTTAGCAATTATAAATTCCTCAGAAGTTCTACATGTATGATAACAAAGAATGAAATGGTGTAACTGATACGTCATATATGTTCATCATCCATTAATTATGGTCTTTTCCCCATTGTTTACCCCAATAAACGGTTCATTTTGGGGGAAATATTTCAGTGTAGTACAGAACTCATATCACCTAATAAAATATTTATATTTTTATTTAAAATATTATGAAAATGTATTTAATAATCTAATAAATTATTTGTAATGATCAAACGTAATGTTTACCAAAATGCCATTGTAGAATATTATTATGCCTCTTTGTAGTTGGATAGGTTTGTTGGGATCTGTATAATTTCTTATTTTCACTTTCCAATTTACTAATTACATGTAAAAATAAAATATTCAGCCTCATGATGAATGAGAATTAATATATTTGATCAATGAGAACCGCTGTGAATGAATTAAATCAAAAGAGTATTCAAAAATAACCCTGACATTTTTGCTAGCCTGGTGCATCATGGGAAATGGTTCCCTAGCAGTGTCCAGAGACCCATCTGTGCATTATGCGCATGAAAGCTCCGCCCCTGTCACGCATTCCCAGCCCTTCTGTCAGAGCAGCTCGGTGACACGGCATGGCGGAAGCTTCCGGGCCTCTGCATCATTGGGGGTGGAACAGGGTTTTGGGGAGGATGATCAAACCTTACCTGCTGTTGCCATTCTGGCACAATTTTTGGTCTCAAACAGTTTGAGAAAACAACTGATGTCAGCTTTACAGTCACAGATCCCAGTGCACCTGTCTTTATGAAGTGTATATATATTTAGATGTGACACATTAGATGTGTGGACTTTAATTGGTTATGTGGGGTGACCATATTCTGATTTCCTAAAAAAAGAGTACAATCGGCGTGGCCTTGCGACATAAATTCAGACTTGTTGGATATTGATGAACATGCTTTATTATGCTTTATAATGGTGCAACATTAACCTCTGTAATAAAATGAAATCTGTAAAAACAAAATAATAGCCCTCTTAGAGTGGACATATCCGGGCAAAAGAGAACGATTGGTCACCCTAAGTTATGTCTTTTTACTGTCAGTTTGCAATAAAGCTTGAGAAAAGTATCCTGATATTTGAAAGAGAATTGTTGCTGTTTAACAGGAAATAAATTCATTCATTCATTTTCAAACCTGCTAATTCCCTTTTGGGGTCACGGGGGTCTGCCGTTGCCTATCTCCAGCGCACATTGGGCGAGAGGAGGGGTACCAGTCCATTGCAGTGCAACATTCACTCAATCACTCATACCTAAAGGGAATTCTGAATAATTCAGTTAACCTAACCGCATGTTGTGGGGGAAACCGGAGTACCCGGAGGAAGCCCACGCAAGCACAGGGAGAACACACAAACTCCTTCCAGGAAGGTCACCGGCTCGAATTGACAACTTTCTAACTGGAAACCCACAGTGCTACCCACTGCGCCACCGTGCCACCCACAGGAAATAAATGTAAATGTTTATTCATAGTTCAGGCTTGTGTTTTAAAGCAATAGAAGACTGTCCAAATTGAGCATGCTGTGGTTTTGCTCAAGGGCAAAGTAGTGACAGGAGTGAAACTAATAAATCTAATGGCGTTAATAAGCAGAATTCCAGAAGCTATTGGAATAGCTAGCTAGCTAGTTGGAAGCTATTTTTACTTTAGTCCTTGAGAATCCAATCCTTTGTATTTTTCTGTATACATTCTATATTTCTCTATTTTTTCATACATTATATCTAAATTATGAAACTACTTTTCTGATGGTTTTCAACCTAATTCAATTATGTTTCATATCATTTTGTTAAAAATGTATGCAGACAATACTTCAATGCTTTCTATCACTTTCTATTATACACTCACTGGCCACTTTTTTTAGGTACAACTTGTCTAACTGCTCATTGATGCAAATTTCTAATCAGCCAATCACAAGGCAGTAACTCAAAGCATTTAGGCATGTAGACATGATCAACGGGTATGTAAGTGACTGAACATGGCATGGTTTTTGGTGCCAGACACGCTAGTCTGAGTATTTCGGAAGCTGCTGATTCACTATCCAATGACAATGAGTTCATCATACTCAAATGGCCTCCACAATCACCAGCTCTCAATCCAATAGAGCACCTTTGGGATGTGGTTGAACCGGAGATACGCATCATGGATGTGCAGCTGATAAATCTGCAGCAACTGTGTGATGCTGTCATGTCAATATGGACAAACTCTTTGAGTATTCTTTCCAGTACCTTGTTGAATCTTTGTCACAAAATCTGAAGCCACAAGGGGTGCAACCTGGTACTAGCAAAGTGTGCCTAATAAAATGGCCAGTAAGTGTATGTTTTGCCATCAGAATTCCAAAGGTTTTTCAAATGTTACATGCACCATCTTCCAAACTATAGCAATGAGGGGGGCCAGCCTTCACCATAGCAACCAGAAATGGTTGCTTGGATACAGGTTGACTAGAAAGTATGGTATGAATGCATCAGTAGTCGCCTCCCGGGGACATACAGGCACTTGAACCTGTGATTCCAGTGTCTCAGCTGATTCAAGTTGACCCAGAATGAGGTTGTGTTGCTACAGCCTAAACAAAATGGTCTTGACTAACGTCATTGATAAAATACTTTTTCTACAGAATTATAGATTTTTATTATATTTTCATATTCTAGCATCTATGTGATTTTAAAGGATGTGGAATCTTTGGCATAAGTTCACTTTCTCTACATTGGTTTTTTGGTGAGCATACCTGCATGGTTCCGCTTGATGATATCCACTATGAGCCAAGATTTGCAGCGGATTTAACCATCTGTTGAGTGTTGTGTTGAGACATATTTGGTAGCCTAATCACAAGGGGGATGGACATTCTTATCACACCAAGTGGTTCTAATGTTTTTGTTTGAGTAGAAATTGACAACCCTTTCTCTAATAGTCCTTATTCATTCACAAATTCATAGCATTTAGTGTTTTCCTTCCATTAGTGCAGAAGTCGTTGCCTCCCACATTGTTTCCTGTTGTCTCACTGAGTTCAAATGTTAACCGCACACATTTTCTAAATCTGATCAGAACAAAAAATGAGTCACCCACCTGTTTACACTCTTTTAAATGGGTAACACTTATGAATTTGAAGCACTTCTTCACCTACTTACGATAACACTGACCTAAAAGGTCTCAATAGACTGTATAAACAGGGCCTAAAGAGCCTAAGAGTACACCAAGAAGCTTAAACTCTTCACCGGTGAAAGATCCAATAATCACAATTCATACATACAATTTCAGAGGTGTTAAGTAAGGTTTTGTCCACAACAGTCACTTCTAATTGAAGTGTTGGATCCTTGGGTCACAAAAAAACTTTTCCTCGAACAAAACTCACCCCAAACTGGTCCTTTATTAGAGAAGAAAGCACTTTTTTTATCTCGTTGCTCCAATAAAAGTCCTTCTCTTTTGTCATACATGCCTGCTTCTTTATTTTTTCCTCATTTTGCCCTTTTGTCTTCATGGTCCTTTTCAGCGAAGCGGTTGGTAAGGTTTTATGTTGCTGGCGAAGGCGTCTTTGGCACAGTCACAAGGCTCAGTTAAAGGAAGCAGACTGGCACCTCCTGGACCCTATCCAGAGCTCCTTAGGAGAAATACCCACTGCTGTGGTTGGTGTGTGAGAAAGATTGAAAGAACAGGAAGAGGGAAGAGAGAGAATGGTATTGTGGGAGCATGATGGGAGGAGGTTGGAGAATAGGAGAGAGTGAGAGAGAGAGAGAAAACACTAGGTTTTGGGTGCCATGGCTTTTGTTGATGTTGTGTGAGTTGGCGTGTTTTTGGCTAGGTTCACTTCTTTCCATTTTTTGTTGAATTATTTGTACTTTTCATTGGATGCCATGTTTTTTGTTCATTTGTTGCCAAATGCTGCAAAAGATTGAAAAACTAAATTGTATCTTCACATTTCTGCTGCTGCAATCTGTTCCTCCGCCTTTTATTTTCTTTCTGTCTGCTAGTCATAGTCAATCGCTCTGTAATCTGTTTTTCATTCCACATTTTCAGACTTTTTTTCAGTTTTACCTCAAATAGTTAATGAAGGCACCGATGAGGTTGGCTACTGTCACGACTGCTCTGACCAAACTATTTGCTTTATTTCTCAAATTTTTTGTAAGATGTCCACCATTACATATGACAGAAAATGCCTATTGGTCCACAATTGACTCACATTTCGACATTTTTTTACCCCGGACACATGTTCCTGAGCAACATCATGATGTACAAGAAAGGACGCGACCTGTACCTGTGTCGACAAGGGAAACGAGTCTTTGTCAGGAACCGGCTGAGAGCGCGCGTTCACCATGCTCCCTCTTCCAACATTTAGTCCTTGGGAACCAAGCTTGGAGATCTCAGGGCAGGGGTCTGGTTCCAAAGGGACATTCTGTACTGCAAACTTCTCTGCAAAACATGGCTGAACCCAGTGGTACCAGACCATGGCACCCAGCTTACAAAGTCTTTCTGGGCATGAAAGAACTATGGAGTCGGGAAAGTCATAAGGAAGTTAAGATTGTCTGATGGTTCACAAGCACTGGTGTGACAGTGTAAGCATTGTTCCTCCCGCACACCAAATCTTCTTAACATAGTCAGAGATATAGTCCGACCTCAACTTCATTGCCAACCTCAAGCGCACACTGCTGAACAGTGGGACACTGGATCATGTGCAGTGGAAATGGACACTATATCTTTCACACATGTGTAGAATCTGCATGTTGGAGCTAGAGCTGGGTGATTAATCTAAAAGTAATCATAATCGTCATTCAGAAGCTTTATCATTAAAAATTTGATTACTTTCTCTTTAAAAACACAGAATGTTTTTTTTATAGACAACATGTGCTTTAATTTCAGCCGTTTAATTATTGTTGATAAATAAATAGTCTTGGCTAGTAGAAAACAGTAATGAGCATTTTTACTGTACAAAACTTCTCCTGTAATAAAACAATTGTTCAATAATTGAAGCTAAATTATTTGGATTTTAGGTCAAATTGCCCAGTCCTAGTGTGAGCCTTTTGATAAGTTAGCTCTTGCCTAATTCACTTTAACCATGTAGAAGTCCAAGGCCTTTATGAGTGTTTTTTTTACCATTTGCGCTAATAAATTACCTTTTAAACAGTTTTCATGGCAATGCTTGATATTTATTTTCATACAACCCCAGCTTCATTTTTTCATTATATTGTACAATAAATAAAATTCCAAGAAGAAAATGTTGTATTTATTTACTGCAAAAAATTCTAACAAAAATTTTTTTATATTTTTTTGTACAAAAATCTTATGTAAAAAAATGTAAAATGACAAATAAATGATAATTGTATCAAAAAAGTCAAACCTCTCTTAAACCCTATACACTGTTCCAAGCACTTTTTATATATCACAGATCATGTACTTACAAGGGTTATCCCTTCTTTTCACCACTAGATGGCAACGATTTGGAGTCTGTATTATGCAAATTAAGTGCCAGAACTTTTTAATGTTTGTTGGAAACCAAAAATCTGAAAACTAATAACCATCTTGAAACCCACACATTATATTTGAAATCCAAATTAAACAATTTGTGGCGTGCAGATGCTGTGAATTGCACACACACCGGTGCAAGCAGAGACTTCTAAGGGTTGACCAGTTGATAATGTAGAGACAGGTTTGAGGTAAGGGCCTCAGAACAACAACCTCAAAAGCAGCCAACCTCTAACCCTTTAGCCAGACACTGATGGGCAGCTAAAGAAAGCAGGGGTTTTGATAAAGCAATATATTGACTGATGAGATGATCTGAAGGCACTTCTTATAAAGATGACTGATCAAGACGTTCTATTAAAAAAAAGATATTTCTTTTCCACATTGTTTCTTACTTGGGATTTTAAGTGGTTCATTATAGCAGGACTGTTATAACTGAAACGACTCGTGGTACTGTGGATAATCTGTGATTGAGGTCACTGCCAAGTGAAAACGATACAGAAAGCAACAGTGAATGTGTTACAGATATGTGTGAATTGTCCTTTTTCTTTACTGCGTAGCACTCTAGTATGTACCAATACTAGGCAATCGAATTCTGACCGGGTGAGTGGTGCAAAGCTTGCTTTGTTTGACCGGTGTGACTGCACCACGTTATGTGAGAATGCTTATTGTTGTTCAGTGAACCAAACAAAGGGAATTTTCTTTGTTTTATAAATAGGGCTTGTATTGGTCAGGTACCTCAGTCAGTTTGGGGTTGTTGAAAGTATTTGTCTGTTCGGATGATTCTCTGCTGTAGCTCACACATTCACCCACAGTTTGTGTAAATAGTTAAGTACATTCGAGGCGATGGCAGGGCAGCCGTTCATAATTCATACCAATCAGTGATGGACAGATTTTCAGTATTCAGGTCATTATCATACATGGTCTAAACTTTGGACAGATTAAAAGGGTGAATGAGGAGCATGTTGCTCTGAATGCACTTCTATGTGTGTGTATTTGTTTGTGGGGGCCATGACACATTTCTTTATCCATATGCTAATGTTAGTGCACTGTGTGTAAACCACTATCCTTTGCTGCTTGGAGATTTAGGTGCTAAATCACTTCAGTCTTCTTAGCTCTAATCCCCCCCACATCTGTGCCTCTTTTCTCTTCCTCTATACTGCTCTAATTCCAGTATGGCACAGTTGGCCTCATCCATCCAGCTCAGCAGACATTTTGTTTGTACACTCTTTTTTTCTCCCCGAGGCCTAATCCATTGCAGGCCGTTCTGCGGGCTTTCATAGAGCCAGTGTTGTCTTCTTTCTATGAGGCCTTGACTCTCATGGTTTGTGACCTTCTCTGGATGGTTTAGATAGGTGTGTAGTTAGTGGGGGGAGGTTCACCAGTGTAATCTGCTAAGTGTGTCCCACTGCAGCAACAGCAGCACTGATTCAGCTTAGCCTGAGCAGACCAGGCAAATCTGCAGTAATCCTCACCACAGAACTCCATCCGTCAGTTTCACCATTTGGAAGAGCGCCACCTCGTGCACACACACTCCATGAATAATAGAACCATTAGGTTGTTCTGATCCTTTTGTCTTTGTGCCTGCAGCCAAACACGCCGTCAATGGGAACCCCACAGTGGAGCCATTTCCTGATGGCATGGAGATGATCATGTTTGGTGAGATTATGTTCTTCTTGGGTACCATTTATGCATTGTTTCTTGAAGTGCCTCAAGCATCTGGTTTGTGAATGTCTCTGGCTTAAGATCAGGTCATTCTCTTACTGTTATTTTTGCCCATTCAAAAACCCTCTCGTTGTTCCACTCTCTTTAGAACTTGTTGCTTTCTCCGAACACAAAGGAACACCTTTCATTTAAAAACAGACGGTGACTCCAGTGGTTCATGAACAAGCTTAAAGTCAAAAAAATTTTAATGTTCTGGCCATAAATGGAAGGAAGTAAATTATTTTTATTTAATGTATGTTGTAATTAATATTAGTTGGGTTGACTTTAACATAATTTATGTGGACAATTACAAATTATTACAATTTGCTGTAATAAATTACCTTTAAAACAATCTTTTTCAATATAATTTTTTTTGTACAACCCCAGCTTTTTTCACAAAAAAAATTGTGTTTACATTACACCATAATTCTACAACAAACTTTAAATTGTACAAAACATGGTACATTTGTCATTTTCTACTGCAAAAATAAAAAAATAAGAACAAATAAGTTATATGATGTTATATAATGTTTTATAACAAATATCAAAAGTGTTGAGTAAAAAAAATTCATCAATCCCCCAAAAAAGCAAAGATATGGTCAAGACAATGTGGAAATTGTTATTCATTGTACACATTGAAAACCGTATACATTGATCAAAGTCATGCGCTTTTTGTGCCATTACTTTAAAAAACACAAGCCATATCGCAGGTCTTGGGCTTCCAAAGGTTATCTGAAAGTTAATTCTATATTTAAATTCTGAATACATCCAAAATGCATCATAGGAAAACAAAATACTTTATTCTAATAGCTCCTATAAAAACACTGTCTGTGTTCCATCATTCTCAGATGCCTGACTAAAGTAGCAAATATAGTGTAATGCATTTTCACCATCATTTCAGCTCTATCTACGTGTCTTGTTTAAGTTCCGATAAAGGCAATTTGGTACAGTTGGGTCTTAATGTCTATGTCTTTCTTCTTTTGAGGTATGGGATGTTTTTGGGGAGCAGAAAGACGCTTCTGGAGGATTCCTGGTGTCTTTTCTACACAAGTGGGATACGCTGGAGGCTTCTCACCTAATCCTAACTATCATGAGGTGTGTTCGGGTAAGTCTTGAAAGTTTTGTCAATTAACATGACCACCGTAGACATAGTTTCACACTAATTTGACATATCTTAAAGCTTGCACCATCCAATTTCTCCATACTCAAATTAGAGTTTTGAACCTTCTCCAAAGCCAAATGAATTCCCTTCATCTGCAGTGCACTACCCAGAGTGCACCGCTCTTTCCCAGATCCGCAGCCCTTCCCCCTTCCTCTGGATGACCTAGTTGTAGCCAGACAGTTGAGGGGATGAGATGGAGGGAGGGATGCAGCTGTGATGTTGCAGTTTCTGAACTGGTCCCAGTGAGGAGCTTCTGACTGCAGCTCTCTTTTAAGTTTCTAGCTCTGAGGAGACCCACTACTGTCAAAACTGAGTTTGGTTTAAATTCGAGACAGGCTTTGTAATGTAAAAGAGGAACAAACTCGAATGCGGATACAATTTTATATAACCCCCTCCAGTCTGTTTAGTGCACTTGGTTTGTACTGTTAGTGAAGGCGAAATTAAATGCATGCAGCAATTGTGAATTTTAATGCCATTTTCTGCTGCTTTTCCTCTGCACTGTGGTCTGAGAAACGGTGGGAGCCTGATCTCTAGAAAAGATCTTTTCTGATTGGTTAAGATTTGCATATTCATCAGTCTCTGCTTCAAGCTATGTTAGTCACCATCTACTGATGAGCTTAAACATGACAAACCAACCATCTGAGATCTTTTTTTTTATGGTGCGCCTTTTTAAATAAATGCCGCTGTGCGGCTTCGAACATTGTGTGTGTCTGTGTCTCTTTCTTGCCATCCATGACAACGTGATTGATACATACGTAGATTTAAAGTATTCCTGACACTTTCAGCTTATGATTAAACTATAGCATTGATAAATGCACAGATAATCTGAGAAATATTCTCTGTACAGTGGAAGCATACATGTCTCTTGTCCTCATATTGGCAAAATAATGTATGATATGTAAAAAACAGTGTTTAACTTACATATTTCAGGAGGAGAATTTCATTAAAATCCTCCTAGAAAACAACGTGCATTTCTCTTGTTCTCTCTAGGGTTAACAGGACACACCGAAGTAGTGCGAGTGGTCTTCTCTCCCAAAGATGTCAGCTTGGAGAAACTTCTCAAAGTCTTCTGGGAAAGCCATAACCCCACTCAAGGTCAACAAGTATTCCCATTTCCTCACATTTACACACTTGTACGCAAACAGATGCCATAGAAAGACCCTTGGGTCCTAGATGCAGTGGTCCAAAAGCAAACAGTCTCATGAGGTTAAACATGTTTGCATGTGTGTGTGAGGTGGTGTATGTGCAAGGATGTTCTAGATGAACTTACACTGTCTGAGGCTAATTCATCCATGAGCGCAGAAGACATTGGCATATGCATGCGCATTAGTGCAAGTGTCACATATTCCTCCATGCTCCATGAAACAGACCCAGCAGCACACGCAGCTGATATTTGCCATTAATCAAGCACTAAAACACCCCAAAATATAATCGTGTTTGTAAATAAATGGAGAAATTAAACCAAGATATCCTTTTTAAAAATCTTATCCGGTACTCCATCTATTGGCCTTACTGTAATGTCTATCAATTAATTAATCAATGCATTATTTCTGTTTTCTGTCTGTGTCCATCCAACCATTTACTTGTTCTTCCCGTTTGTCCGTCTGTCTTTCTCTTTCTCGGGTCGGTTTGTCTCTGTCCATCCATCTGTGCATGCGTTTTTTTCTGTCTCTCTTCCTGATGTTGCAGTATGAAGCTGTTGTTTGGCTCTCGGTGCTCAGTCACCCAGAAACAGAGAGTGAGGAGACAGTCCTCTGAAACATTCATAAAGCCTGACCCTGAGGACCTGAAGTGCCTGTGCATACAGAGAAAGAGCTTTTCGTACCTCCTTCATCAGCTGAGATCTAGGACTGCAGTCTCAGTTTGAAGCGTATACGTGACGTCTGCAGTCAGATAACTTGGATAATCTTGGAAGGTGCACAAATGCTGGTTTAATAAAGCACTAAAGATGTAAGTAAAGGATTAAACCATCTACACGGTTGCAACAACACGGCTATGCAATAAAAAGCATAGACGATCGTAAAATAAGATCAGTGTAAAATTTCACAATTGAAGTGAAGGTCGCAGTCACCAGCTCATACCTGCTCATCTCTGTCATGTGCTCATCTATTACTGCTTTTCCACTGACCTGTTTTGTTACAGTATGGGTCTACTCGACTTTTTTTTCTGGGTTGGCCAAAGTAACTTTTTTTCTCTGATCGTGACAAGTCCATAAAACCAATGTCAGAGTACGCTTTTAAGGACTATTAGCTCAGCATGAAATTTTCAGACGTCACATCCAAGTTTCCATGCCATTCACTTTGGTTCCATCTTTCTAATCCACTTCATGTTCTGAGAGTGTCTGTAATTGGAGAAATTCAATTACACATTCACCTAGTAACTCAAGTGGAGTAGATGGTACATGGATAAAATGATGGTCAATCGGTGCCATAAGCAGAAAAGTTTCCCCCCTAAAAATTTGCCAAACACACAATTTCACTAAATGCATTTTTTTAGAAATGGAACCTGAAAATGAACCCAACACACACTTTTTGGGAGTTCCTAACACTAAATGTGCTTCAATTTTATCAAAAAAGCCAAGTTCAGGTTGGAATATTCCTAAAATTTTGACTTCTGATAGTCAATAATATTTGTTAATGATAAACAAGTTTTTTTTTCCAAGTTCAGGATGGAATAACTAAAAATGCTACAGTAAATATTCCTATTATTTGCATTTAAACAGTCAATAATACCTACTGTATTGTTGTAAAGAGATTTTGAACGTATCCATGAGAGAAAATGAGAAATGGAACCTCAAAGCACAATAAACAGGTCATCTAAACATGTAAATGTCCTGGAATTAATAGATTAAACTTATGGAACCACAATTAAATATTTCCCATTTATTAACAGATACGAACAGACTTAGTACAAACACTTGTTATGTAAAACATTATGTTTCCATTATAACTGGATGAGAAAAGTGCATTGTGAAATATTCAACTTCATAACAGCACGCGCACAAAGCTTCAAAGTTCAAAGTTTGAAATTGAAACTATAAACCTGAATAAAAAAACACTCAGATAAAGTTCAAACATATGAAAATGAAACAATAAACCAATCTAGTTCAGTAGTTTGAACACTGGAAGCTTATGCGGGAAACATCTGGGACTGTTTTTCTTGAGCCTTTCTTTGTTGCCTTGGCTGTGTGTTCTGGCTCATTGCCCTGCTGGCAGAACCATCCATTACCAATTCCAATGCCTTGGCCGAAGGCATTGGATGTTCTTACCCAAGATTTAACTGTAAATGGCCCCACCCATCATCAATCAGAAAAAAAACACCACAAAAGCATGTTCCTTCCATCAGGCTTGACAATGGGGATGGTGTTGGTGACCCCTCAACACATACCACACCAGCTCTTTGGACTTTATTGTAACTCACCATTACATTTGTAGACAAGTCATTTATTTATCTTTGGGCAAACGTTCAAAATCAACATTTATCCTTCAATGTGACTGTCGTCCAGAGATCTTTTACAGTTTAAAACCAATACGGAAGTTTATTTGTGTGCCTTCTTATTTTGTTCAGGTATTAATTGATTAATGTGTATCTTTTGTGATGAAAAGAGGATCCATCTACAACGTTGATTTAATGGAAGACGCACTACATATATTTAATGTATTTCTGTGGTGAAACCCTGTACATATTACTGCACTGAACATTGTGTGCTTGTGTACCGTTTAGGCCGTGTTTCATGACCCTGCAGGAGTTTAGGTTTTGAAGCAGTATGAGGTGCATGGCCCATGTGCGTGACAGAAGTGTCAGATTGTATTTTTTGGCTCGGACTGCTTTACTGCAATTGGCTGTTGAGAATCAGGAACGTCTCTGTAGGCAGTTCACCCATGCATGCTTAACGTACACTGCATTTGTCCATACCCGAGTGCTCACACTGAGTCAACTCTCCAGCGCAATACTATGCTGTTTCGGAGCTTGCATACGTGCAGGTTTCTTTTCATCATGCGTTGAGACCTGAGTATTCAGCTGATGTCTCACAGTTCAAAGGGTTCTGTTTTCAGCAGCATGATTTTGGAATCGTCCAATCATGGCTGGGATAGCAACATCCACAACCAATCAAATACTCCCAGCAAGCTCCTCTTCGTACCCTTGTGTCATACCCAGCAACACTTGCTCTGGAAGAGTCATAAGCGGTATATTCTCTATACCATGAAGACATTTATGTAACGATACAAGCAGTATGTCATCCCATCATGCTGGATTTCTGGCTACGCTGACACAGTGAGTACAGGAAGCTGAGAGTGGAGAGGCGTAAGATGGGAAAATTGGGTTCCTGGATGGATTTGACGAACAAGAAATGACTGAAGCCAGTGTAACAATTCCATCGCCCGTGGCAAACTGTAGAGTGGACGAGTGCACAGCAGACACACATACTAGAGAAAAAAGCACATACACACACATGGACACGCATGACTGCCTCAGCAGTTTGTTACTTCCTAGTTTAAGAAAGACTCCCTCCCTTCTTCCCCGTTCCCAACAGACCCCAGGGCTCTCAGTCTGTCTACAAAATAACAACATCTTATCTTCTCTCTTCTCCTGTTCTCCTCCCCCATCCCAACTCCTTCTTTCCGCCATCCCTCGCTCCCTACGCCATCATCCCATCAGCATTTCCACTGTGACTCCTCATTCTTTCCCTACGCTTTTATCTCCTAGTCACTTTCTTCGTTCCGCCATCACTCGCTCTCGTTCTGCCAACAATTAAAGGGCGGGTGTTTCTCCTCTCCTTTGTCCTTCTTTTTGCCATGTTACCACTTTCATCTTTTAGAGGTTTTTTTTTCCTCAGTTTGCAGTATTTATGTAGCTCCTGCATCAGAGATA
The DNA here is from genome assembly GCA_007224835.1 of Danionella cerebrum. NCBI lineage: Eukaryota > Metazoa > Chordata > Actinopteri > Cypriniformes > Danionidae > Danionella > Danionella cerebrum. The sequence continues at coordinate 30,761 of SRMA01026777.1, read as the reverse complement.
CATTGATGGTTGATGCACAGGAAAGAGGCAAGATGGCTGGTGAAAACATAAAATGTTGCTTTATGTTGAGCCTACGTTTTCATCTGTCAATAACTTGTGACCGACACATTTGTTGTGGATATTGGAGCCCGAACATCGATGCGCAAGCTAATTATGTGCTGAAACGGTTAAAAGGATCTCCATAATCTCTCAGCAGCACTCTTGATTTGTCAGTGACACCAAAGGTTGCTGGGTTCACGGACACTATTTTATGCACCAAATGTGGCAAAACAAAAAGCCTGCTTCAAAATGAAGGGCCCCCTTGCTCTTTTTGGGGTTCAGTCATAGTAATAGACACGTGCCTCCAAGGGGGGCTGACCTCGACCCCAAAGGGGGACTCATTACAGTTTGTCAATCAGCTTGGGGGAGGGGTTGGTGGAGGTCATTTCTGAAGATTTGATGAGAAACGGTTGGAATAAGGTGCTCATGCAGCGCTGGGATTTAATTTATTTTTCAATTATTCTTTGAGTTTTTATGAGTAACCTTTAGAAGTCCAGGGCATTTTTACTAGTTTACAATTTGCTCTAATAAATGACCTTAAAAACATATATTTTATTATATATATATTTTTTTACATATATTTTAAAATTATATCACACAATAATTCCACAACAAACCTGAAATTGTATATAAAGTAATATTATGAGAAGTCATTTTTTTACTGTAAAAATTTGAGAACAGTTTGTATGTTTTATAGCAAAAATCAAAAGTGTTAGATTAAATTAAAAGGCATAACCATATGACATTTTTTAATTAAAAAAAACAGGCAAACCTTTAATAAACTTTATACACTGCACAAAGCATGTTTTGTGATATTGTGCTTTGTTTCATACCGGAACTTTGAAGAACACCAGCAATATCACAGGTTTTCTACATCCAAGGGTTATCACTCAGAGATGTTGAGAGTATTGTCCCCCATTTTTATTTGAATTACCTTGCAAATTTTGTTTAACCTTGTAATGTTTGTTTGAAACCAAAAATATCAAAACTAATGACCTTTTGGAAACGTAAACATCACATTTGAAATCAATAACAATATTATAAAATAATCAATGAAAACAATACTCACATAATTCCTACTTAAATTAAAACACTGCGTGCAGAAACGTCTATGGGTTAAATTATATTTAAACTCTTAAACCACAGATTTCCTATTTGATTTCAGCAGTTTTAATTTGCATATATAGACATGGTTTTTTATCAAAATAAATTTAGATTGAGATTTATATATAAATCTATATGTATTACAAGAATAATGGGAGTAAGTAATAATATTTTTAAGTGCATTTTATTTTTTCAATTCACAAAATTTTGTTGATCTACTCTAATTCAGTTAATTATAATATAGCATTCCAAAGTTTATTCAGATACGTATATATCTTCTTGAACAATGACACCATTAGGTAAAGTTCAGAGTTTTCCTTCCTCTGCCAAATACTAGAGATTCCAAAAACACAAGCACAAGCCATTTTGCTTTGACTATATGTTGTGTTTGTGTGGTTTATTAGTAAAGCGAGGGTAAGAATCTGTGAGTGAGGGGGAGAGATAGAGTGATATAGAGAGGTAAGATGGCTGTCTGTGTTACATAAGAGGTGTAAAAATAGACCCAGCTCTGCACCATTCCTCTTAGTTGGCTGCTCTCGCACGCATAGTGCTTCACCGTACCCACTGGGCCCACAAAGCCCCTCGCTCACACACACATACACACCCCCACTACCATTTGAGCCTTCTTCGAACACCTCACACTTCACATTATAAAACACACGATCTCTCAAACAAACATGGGTTTGCTTCTTTGAGGGACCCTTTAGAACCTTTGCATCTGAACGACCTCGAAAGTAGGAGTTTGTGCATGTGTTTTTATCAGCTGAAATTCAGCTAAACCGAGAATATTCTTTACGTTGTGTATTATTTTGCTGTAGCCAACTTCTTTATTTATTATAAATGAGTGCAAAGAAATGTACTTTTTTCAATGCAGTCTTTTTTATTTTTAACACTGTCACTGATGTTACCACATATAACACCAGTCGGACCACCACACAGTCACGTTTGTTGCGCTGCGCTCTTGTTTTGGAATGCAATTATTAGTAACTAATATTATAAAGTGGTTTTTTTTTTCAGTTTTAATTAATAAAAGGTTTTATATGACTCTATTGCTAACCAATCATTAAGACATATCATATTTTGTGGCAGTACAATAACAACTTACCACAATGTTCTCGAGATTGTAGTGCACCCTGAAAATATTCTGTTTTTTACTTCTTTGTTCAGCAAAATGTGAATCTTCTTGACCTCTCCATTAACAGAAAGAGTTTTCCCTTGGGGAAAGCCATGTTAAGGGAGTGAGAGGCTGTCTGCTTCAGCTCGTCGTGCTTCTCTGTCCCTTTTCGTGCTCTGACGTCAAAACTGCTGCGTGTTTGTGCTGAGAGGAGACGTTCTGTGTTTTCTTCTGCTTGGACTGGGTGGCTCATCATTAATAGTAACTCAAGGGGATGATGGTGGCTCTTAAAAAAGTCTTCAGTGGTCTCTACACAGTACATTGAGTCTTTTTTTACTGTGATTTAAGATGGTTTTATGTACCAGGCTGCATAAATGAATTTGCCAATTGGCAAAATAATATTTTTAATTCGCAAATAGTTGAATAGTCAATAGTTTTACATCTCACAGAAGTTATTATTCTCAAAAGAAACATCAATTATGTTATTGCAAAAGAATAGACATTGTCTACAGAATGATGCATATAGATTGCCAAAATCACGCATTCTTTGGACCGTCTTTAGTTTATGACACACATTCACTGTGTAATTCCATCCAGTGTTGCATTCATTTAGATGCAACCAAGATCTTTCATTGAGATGGTAGTCCAGTGAAGCGTTCTCCAGCTCATCCCAAACGTCTGGACTCTGTGATTGCCAATACATGTGAGAAATTCTGTCTCGTGCCCCCTAAACCACTATTTCACAAATAAAGCCTGATGAATCCTTGTATTTTCATCTTGGAATATGCCCATGCCATCAGGGAAGAAATAAATGAATTGATAGTGTTACCTGCTCTTTCAGTATTTCTGGGTAGTCAGCTGATCTCATTCTTTTAGCACTTACTGTCACCGAACCTACACCACACCAACTACATCAACCCCAGATAATAACACTGCCCCCACAGACTTTTACCCTGATGCGCCCTTCACTGTGGAACAGGGTCTGGACTCATCCGACTATATTCTTGCCTTTTTCCAGTTTTCTTAAGGCTGCACTGCTTTTCAGTCCCAGTCTCTTCTGTTTATCTTCTTCCATTGTGTGTGGAATTGTCCTTACCTTCCCTAATAAACCTAGCCCTGAGTTCTAGTGGTGTTGACTTCACCAAAAGTGGTCATTGGTCCTTGGCCTCATTTATTCCTTGAAGACAATGGGTCTCGATTCCCTTGGAGTTTTTATTATCTTGTTGGTTTTCTCTGCCAGTGATTTGACCATTCTCATACAGACTAAAATCTTTTCTGCAACCATGGCCTATGTCTTTTGACACTGTTTAAGAAGTGAGAAGCAACTCCTTGCACCAATTGGGATTTAATAACCTGTTGCCAGCTGAAAGATAATCCCCCATGCAGTAATTTTCCATTGGGAGGTTTGGACATACTTGCTTGGTTAAACTTGCACGGCAACTTTTGTGGCCATGCAGTGTATGCGCATCTCAGAATGTAAATTGGATTGATGGAGTATTCCCTCATAACCTAAACTCAAGCTGTTCCCACCACACCTCAAAGGGGGTTCGATGGCTGCAGTATTGACTTCAGAACTCCTTCTACACCCTGGTTCGAATTGCTTGGAGGTGTGCTTGATAATTAGCTCTTGTGCATTGTTCAAATTCACTACCCTTCCATGTTGTTGGAAAGGTCAAATAACCTGCTGTAAAAATCTATTTTATCTTTTGCAAAAAATCTACCTCAGTTCTAATCAAAACTACATTTTTCTTTAAATGTAGATTTTTTAATTCCCAAGATCTTATTTGATTGCCCTGATTTTCAAAAACATAAAAACAGCTTACTATCAATATGAAAAATTATTGTGACCTGGATTATATTTGTTCCTTTTATCACAGTCTGGGACATGTCAAATATTAGAAGCAACATTGGTGTTGATGTTTAGTTTTTGTGTAGCACCAGATTTATTGTTCATGGCTGTTAAAAGCCACAAACAACACGACGGTACAGAGTGCTTTTCTGAGTTTTTGAAAAATTATGTGTAAAAATTAGATTTGTCACCAAAAATCATTACATTTACTGAAACTGAGAAAAAGTTCACCAAAATCAATTTATACTCAAAATCACCCTGAAGGCCCAATGACACATAAGGATTAATAAAGTGACTAAACGTTGCGAATAAATTCTTTAAAAATCAGACAATGTGATTTTCTGGATTTTTTTTCGTCTCCCATAGTTGAGGTCTATCTATGATGAACATTACGGGCCTCTCTCATCTTTTTAAATGGGAGAACTTGCACAATTGGTGGCTGATTAAATACTTTTTTACCCCACTGTATATATATTGGTTGTCTGATGGTAGAGGATGATTGTTGGTTTGATCTGTGTGTTGCTTCATATTTTCTCTAAAATGGAATTAGACAGTTTGATTGCACTGTTAGGATTTTTTATTTTAGATTTTTTTACGCTTATATGGCTACACTTTATGTTTGGTGACTGCTGTGACACAAAGGCCTCAGGGTCACAGTGAAGGTCAGTGACTGTACCTCTGCTACTTTGTAAGATCAGCCAATCACAACACAAGGCTTTGGCCTTTGAAAAGAGGGAGCTACAGAAGGCATATCGCGTCACGGAGCTCAAGGCAAGATGGCTGACATCCAGTTCTGCAGAGATAGTAAATTCAGAGTGTCGGAAGATGACAGGAAATACTGCCAAACACAAATATGTCTCCACATATTAACGGAGGACTTGATTCTGTTTTATACCTTTCAGATCAAACGACGGTTGAATATGTTTTTGAAAGGAAATGTATAAAGATATTTAAACGATGTGCATTTTGTTCGTTTTTAGGAATGGCACAGGGGAATGACCATGGCACACAGTACCGCTCTGCCATCTACACCTACAGCTCAAAACAGCAAGATCTGGCCATGAAGAGCAAGCATATGTACCAGGAGGTGCAGTCTCTCAACACGCACAGTTTGATCAAATGCACATAACCTTGCAAAACACATGGTACAGCTTTAAATAAACAGCATTTTTTGTGTTTTTTTTTTATTGTATGCAACTTTAAAAAGGGATTGTAATGTTATTCTCATCTCATTTTTTTTATCCTAAAAGGTCAGCTGTAGAAAATGTAGGTACCAATTGTTTTCATTTTAATGTTATAATCAGTTTTTTCTATTTAGCTTAAATTAAAACACAAGTTATTTGAAACTATGCAATCTAGAGCTGCTTGAGGATGGGCAAAATAATAATAATGATGGTTATAATAACAAAAAATGTTTAGGCCTGGAATGTACAGACCATTCATTCTTTCTTTTTGGGGGGGTCACGGGGGTCTACTGGTGCACATTGGGCAAACTGGAAGGCCACAGTCCCACCCACTGCGCCACCGTGCTGTTTAATATTTTCAGGATAACCATAATATATAAAAATGGTAATGGAAGATGATTTCTGAGTTTTGTGAAACCGTCACTTTGCTCATTGTTCAAATGTGGCTTGGGTTGGCGAGGGCAGGGCGGTAGAGTGACCCCTGTTGGCCTTGGCCTTGTACTCGTAATAGGTGAAAGGTCAGGCTTGTGGGGGGCAGGGTGTGGTTAAAGAGACACAATCAGATCAGAGGAGTGAAACGGACATAGGGCCTCAATGCATTCATCACAGACGCTGGTAGGTTGAGGGGGGTTTATGTCAGCCAAGGTCAATGTGGTGTTTTTAAGCATTAACACAATACAAAGGAGATTTTAAATATACAGGGCAATGATCAATACAAATTAAAATGAATCACAATTGGTCTCAATTTGTTAAACGTAGGTTAAAATGAGAACTAAAAAGAAATGGTATTGATGTCTTAATTGTATACGTAAGAGATAAATTGCACATTTGCTGGTATTGAAATCCAAGTATAGCAACACCTCTGTTAAATGTATGGTCGGATATAACTATTAAATATAGTCTACTATCAAATACAGTGGATGAATCAAACACGAACGTCACACTTTAGCAGCAGATGAATTATTTGCAACCATTGAGATTTGCACTCTATTTGAGTTCCCCAAAACATAAGTGACGGCAGTGGGAAGCATTAAAACTTAGTTGAAGACGGGAGGCTTTTTATTCAGTGGAACTTTACATTTTTATATGTAACCTTTTGCCTGAGAAGCAACATTTTTCATTTTTTTGGCTATTTTTCAGAAAATCTAAATGACACAGAAAGTTGCTTTTTTAAATCATAATGAGAACAGAAACTGTCCTGAACTCTTAATAGAAGAGTCAAATATGTATATGTGTCTGTGCGCTCGCACGCGTGTGTGTGTGTGTGTGTGTGCGCATGTGTTTCTTGAAGTGGTTGTCGATGAGGTTATCTTCTCTGTTTGTAAAGCAGCCCATTCGTCTTTGCAAAAAACCTCCAGCTCTTGTAAATTCTTGGGTAAAAAATTGGGTAAATTGCATCGCCCCGCATTGTTTTTTAGGAGAAAATTGAGGACACGTGAGCCACCAGAAAATAAACGTTGTTCACTGTATAGATAACTTTTGAAAATCATGAAAACTGTTTGTGTAAATAATAGGGGTATAACGATACCCTCCCTGCTCACAACACAACACATACCTCAAAATTATGTCCACGATACGATATACATCATAAAATTTTTACTACTTTTAACCAACTAATAAAGCTGTTTATACAATGAACCATCATTGGAAAAAATGGAAGGTTTGGGAAGGCTAGGGTCTAGTTTGATTTATATTAGAGTGTTTGATACCATCCACCACTAGGGAGCAGTGTAATTGTTTGTGTTAAGTCCTCTTTTTTTACTCTAAGTGTTGGAAAGTGCTACTTTTATAATCTCTCCTGTTTGAAAGGTGAGAAAAAGATCATTGTCTCCTAGTAAATATTACGTAAGACAAGGTAAAGCAGTTTCAGAAGTGACTAGAATCACTCCAAGAAGCAAATACACTTCAGTTCCTAGACGATATCTCCCATTAGCTCCAGGATACGCAATATAAAGTGCCACAATAAATTGTTGTGTATATATAAACATGCCTACAATACTAAATAATTTAATTTATTTTTGTGCATAATTCTAGGATTAAGATAAAAAAAAACCACTGGTGCCTTGTTAAATATTTTAATCCATTATGGGGTTTAATATTGAGATTCAAATTAGGTCAATTTTCTTTTAATCTTGGTAAAAACATAAATCAAATTATTATTTTTTTTTAAATCATTGCAAAAACCTGGTATATTTTAACCTAATGAATATTTAATTAAATAAAGAAATTCACCAGTAGGCTAGATGAAGTCATTTGGAGGATTCTAGAGAAATCGAAACTGGTCTTAATGGGTAATATGTGTTTGGAAATCTGGATCGCTGCACTTGCAGATTTCAGTTTCTTAAAAGCATTGGTCGCACACTTTGATCTGTCTCTTCTGTCAGGTCACATGACCCTCCACCGTCTTATTCCTTCACAAAATGCAGGAACAGCTAAGGATGACAAAATGGATTCCTGACTGTCGTTCATGTTCCACGCTCATGTTCACATGAATATGAAACATGCCGAGAACATGCTTTAGAGAAAGTACCTTTGGCCTTTTGCACCCTGCTTTTTTAAGATTCTGTTTCCTTGTATACTTTTAGCCTGAGCTGAATCACAGACGTGCACTGATGTCGATGTAAATCAGCGCATTCCTTTCTTTCATCTTGGGTGCTTCTTAAAGTAGATTGAACAAAGGTGCTTAACTTGGACTAGTAAACTAGCGAGCTCAGCTGAAACACTGTATTGTGGGTTTAAAATGAAGTCAGATTGCAGTACAAGCTTTTAGTTCACAGAAAGAACTGCATTATTATTTATTATTTATGTTGTAGGGTTAAAAGTAGGACATGCTGTTACTGTTAAACCGTACAAAGTGACTCTGTGCATGAGTGTGTGAATGTGGTGAAGAGAAAAATGGAGATGGGGGGGGGTGCAGTCCTCATCCAGTGGCAGCAGTTAAGTCTTCAGTCTCTTGAAGCCCATTGAAATATATTCAAGCTTATGTAATTCCTTTCTCTCTTTCTTTTCTTGTCTCTCTTCACTTGACCACAGCAATGTTCTTCTCAAGCGAAGATGCACAGACCTCTGAGTATCTTTATTTCTGCCGTATAAAGCAAACAGGCTGTGACTATGCATAACTGTGAAAAATTGCTTTAAAACCATCATATTCTGCTTAAATAGATATTTTGTCACATATTGTAACAAAGAATGCCTAAAATATAATTTAAAATACTTATTTTGTATAACTTGTATAATGTATTAGTTATTTATATAAAATATAAAAACAACACATTTTCGTTAGAAATGTAGTCATTCCCTTTTTACTTTGTTGGGCAGAGGAGCTCCTCAGATGCGAGGTTCATTAACTTAGCAAAAATATCGTTGCTGCATTTAGTTTGAATCGCCTACGTAAAGAGGTTATATAGGCAAGGCACTATTATTTGTATAGCACATTTTCGTGCACGCTAGCAAACCCAAGTGCTTTACGGAAGAATAAACAGATCTGAGATAAAAAGCAAGGGATAAGACATATTTTATAATAAAATAGGAAAACAGAAATTTAAAAATATAGCTCAGACAGTAAATACTGTGGTGTTCACACAAAATATATTTAAGTAAGGATTTCTTGTAATGCATTGGGATTATTATTTGAAAATATATATATTTTTTATTCATAAAAGTGCAGAAAACTGGATTTTATTGTGTGTTATTAATTATTTGGATTCTCTTGATATGTTTGACTTTACTATAAAATGTTCAATAACAATCGATTTTTATCATTACTTTTGTATATTTGTTCAGTTTATGTCTAGCTATTGTCGAAATAGGTTTAATTAAATTATATTTACTTATATGTAATTACTTATATGACTTATATTTATATTAACATTAGAAATAAAAATGAACACTCTTAAATATTATAATCTTTTTTTATACATAAGGACAAGATTAATTGTTTTTATTAAGTATTATTATTATTAATCATATTTTAATTGGTTATGACTATTTTTATTTGATAATAGATTAAAATGATCAAATCGTTAAAATTACTGATACAAATGAATGACTGGACTGTGATTTTTCTGATCATTTTAAGCACATTGATGTACAAGAAGGTAATGAACGTAAGAGTCCATTTCTGACTTCTGCCTCCACCTTGTGGCTGTGTTGGAAACTACAATCAATTAAGGATGAATGCGCCGCAATACTCACATCTTCATGTTTTGTTATATCGCTACATCCCTTTTGGTCTAGATCTTAGCTTATTTGACATGCCTTTAAAACACTTCTATCCTTCTCATTCCCTCTTTTCCTAAATGTCAAAGATGTGACCCATAGAGTGAGACAGCCCATTCTAAAAAAAAACAAAAACATATTATTTCACGTGTAATTTAGCTGTATGTGATCATGAATGTGTGATCTTTTGTCTCCTTCTCTCTATTTCTTGTTCTAGGCCTTGAGGAGGAAAGGTCTGGGTGAGATCAGCACAGAGATCCGAGAGCACACCGAGTTTTTCTATGCTGAAGATTATCACCAGCAGTATCTGCACAAGGTGCCTAAGGGATACTGTGGGTTAAAGGGCACCGGAGTCACCTGCTCAATAACAGGAGAGAAAGACGAACTATGACTTATATCGGTCTGCATTTTAAAGCTGGATTTTACTCATCGTTTTATGCCTTAATTGTTCCTAAGAAGTCCTCAAAAAAGACTGGTGGCATGACAAAAGTTGTTCTTGTACAATTAGTTTCCACCTTTCACCCCATCATAGACTTCTGTAAATGACCCTCTGTGTAACATACGTCTAGGTTTGAGCAGCATCCAGTTTGAGTTTTACATTTTGTGATATATTTAGCCCCTCCTACCATCCGCGCTCTTAAACCATGATGCAAAACTGGACACCACTGACCATAAATCAAGGGGTAGACAGGTCATATTGAGAGGTAGTGTTTTAGAAACACTAAATGTGTACAATAGGAGAATTAGCTCAAAATATACCTCACAGACGCAGTACCCCAAAGGGCAGTCTGAGACCAGGGGGAAAGCCTTAGCAACAGCCCGTACTTAGCATCGGACAGAAAACCTAACATTGCGACAGGGAGCGGGAAATGGATTGTGAAGGAGTTTGTGAGCAAACAGCCATCTTTCCTGCAGCTATAGTCCATCATGCCGCTTACATCGGGAGGGTAAGAAGCATGCAAAGGAATTAGTTTAGTTAAGATGACCTTCACTCTTAGTCCTGAGACTAATTGTTTCCCAGTAAATATAACATAAAACGATAAAACAAGGTAAAGAAGTTTCAGAAGTGACTAGAATCACAATCGCTCCAAGGAGAAAATACAGTTTAGCTCCTATAGACGATATCTCAAAGTAACTCTGCGATGCATGTGGCTATTTTGTATTGCGATTTATTGTGTAACAACATATTGTTACACCCCTAATTTGCAGTACATTTCTGTATAGGCGACAAAACCTTTGTCTTGCTAAAATTTGACAGCTGAAAAATCTTTTTTTTCACTGAAACTAGTGCATTAAACAACATTTGGGAGGGTTTTAGTTTTTCATAAGAGTTATTTATAAGACAAATTGGATTATTAAAAGTCATATTAACCATTTCTACAAAATAGATAAGTGACAAAACGTTTGTCAGGGACTGTAGATTCATTTAGGAATATATTTGGAAACAGTTACATAAATACTTGATTGATTAATTCCAATGTATACATTAATATTCATTGACACATTTATATTCTGTAAATATTGTATAAATTGGACAGAACGCATATTCGCTGACAGAAAAGTGGCTGGATGTCAAAGCTGGTTCCCTATAGCGGCAGCAGCAGATTCTGTGAGCCATATTTTCTCCAGCTGAATCTGTCAAACTGTCGTAGAATAAAGCATCTTCTGATCGGTGTCTGAGAGTTCTGCAGAATTTTAATCCAACAATGCCTGACTTCACATACCGATGAGCACCTCAGCCTCGCCGTTACCAAAACTGGAGATGTTCACATCAAACTGAAAACTCTTATTAATTCAGTGTTTATGTTTAGTTTTAAACACAATTTCAAATGTTTATGAACTGTTAATCCACGAAATTTGGAACGGTTTTATTTGAGTCGTTTTAAAATAAATTGGCAAAGATATGCATTATTTTAACACCACCAGATGGCGGCACTTACACATAAAAAAATTAAATTCCAGTCGTTCCGTGGTTTTCATTCATATACTTTACGATGTGTGACGTAGTACTGAACCACTTAAAATCCCACTTACTTTTAATATGGATCTGTATGGGACAGAGTGTCTTAACTAAAGTTGATTGTTATTGTATTTTTTTAGGGTGCAAATTGAAATGACGAGTTATGTCTAAATGATGACCTGTCAAAGCCAGCATTGTGTTTACTCGTCTTTTGCTTCTAAAAATATCCAAAGGTGTCTCTTCCTAAACCGTTCAAGCTACAGAGACTAAACTTTGCCAAGATATCCAAACTTTCCTGACTAGGGTTGCTATATCTTTTCAGATTGGGAAATTGAATTGTAACAGCCATTGAAAATAAATGGAAGAAAAAAAACATAAAGAAATGGGAGGTTCCTTACGTTAACAACTTATGTAACAACTTGCCTTTTTCTAACATCACTGACAGATCCTTAGCAACCAAACTGTTTACCATAGCAACCAAACTTTCTGAAATGAATCTCGGCTTTGGTAAATGATAAAGACATGGGGGTTATATGTTACAGTGATGTGGGTAAAATGATATTACATCACTAACCCCTCCATAGCAACCAATCTTTTACCATAGCAACCGATTTTATCTCAGCTTTAAATCATAGAGACTTGGAGTTTGGTTTATTTTTCTCATCTTGACATTTGACTTTGTCACTGACTCTTCCTTAGCAACTAAACATTTAACCCTAAGCAACCAAATCACCAGATCTATATCTCAACTTCAGAAAATTCTAGGAACATAGGACTTGCCATTTATCTTCTTTTAATGACATCGTCGATTTATTTAAATCCCATTTTACCAACATCAAAGTTTGAGTGCAAACTTTAGCTATATAGTTGTTATTAATATGTCTAATTTAAATGGAAATTGTAAATTTAGAAAAATTCATTTAGAGCATGTACTTTTGGCTTGAGGCAGGAAAACCCTTACTCACATTGGGAGAGACATAAAACTCCACCCATAGAGCGAGCTCTCCCTGTAGATGATTCCAAGGTCTCCTCACAGGGAAAGTCAAACTAAGGGCCCTTTCAGACTGGGAACATCTCGTCTGTTCTGTATCCAGGAATGGTGTCTTCCACTCCCAAATCCCCCACAGTGTTCAATTCACACAGTAACTTCTGATCCATTTCAGAGACACTTGTGTATTTACGTCACCGGAAAAATGCTGTGTTTTATTCTATTATGTCTCTACTTGTAGAGCGCAGTGGTTGTGGGTTTGTCAAACAGTAATTATGTCACGTCAGCAATGCTGGCAACTTTAACCAGTCCCATCCTTTCCTCCCCGGAATAATGTACTTTTTTTCCAAAACCACTATGCAAGTGTTCTATGGAACTTGTCAAAAGATTGCTGTCACATTTGTCAAAAACAGCCATTCCTGGGACCAAGTATGCTCAGAAACGGATCCCGGACCCTAGTATGAAAGGTCTCTTAGCAGATCAAGGGCTAACTCCTTCATCTCCAGTTTTGAAGATCCTTTCAACGAACTGGTCACTAGACCAGTAAAAATTACGATCTATTAAAACTCCAAGTGTTTTACCACAGGGAAGGTGTTTTTGAGAGACAACAAATTCAACTTCAGTTTTCTCTGGGTTTGGTGTAATGAAGTTATCTCTCATCCAATTCTTTATATCAATAACGTTTTGTTGAGATTAAAAATTACATCACACCCCTTAATACTATGGCAGAGAGACAGCATATATATATATATATATATATATATATATATATATATATATATAGACTACACACAAATCATGTAGTCACACTGGGCTTAAGCACGAGGCTTTCACATTGAAGGACTATCTGGAGCAGCATTCAGTCATGCGGAACTCACACGATAGATTGGTGACAGAAGATTTCACCTGCACGACTTTAGACAGAATCGCAGAGAACTTTGTCCATTTTCTAAAAGGCCGTTTTGCAATCAAACACTATATATATACGCTGTCTATGCCTTTGTAACTCCTCCACAACTTCACGAAGACCTGGATGTGTTTCTCTCATTGCCTGCAGGGGATCACAGATGTTATTTCAGTTAGAACTCATTTCACACTGTGTGACTGCAACTCGCTGACTGATTCAGATATTTAGCACACGGAATATCTCACGACCACCCTGCAACTGTTGCAGACCGAGCCTTTGGTACTTCACACTCGCTTGCACGAGCTTCGATCTGTCTGCAACTTTGGCCAGTCGCATGCAATTGTCTGCGCCTCAAAATCGGGGCTGTGCAGTCTGGAAGCGCCTTTAGATCATAGACTAAAAAATACGTACAACGCTTACTGCCTTTAGCCTAATATTAGGCATCTGCACGCAAATGAACGCCGCCATGACAGTCAGAGAGAGGGGGCACATCTGCATACAAGACTTTCTGACGGCCATGAGTTCCACCCCGAGCCTGGCTCACACACGCCCCTCTCACATGCAGCCTTTTATAAACAACTCACCTTGTTAAGATAAATAATTTTTAAATTCTTTTTTTCATATTCTTGTAATGGCCGGAAATCATTCTAAAGCCTTGATGTGGAGCCGATCGCTGCAGTTTAGCTTTATTCTGCCAGCCATTAGATTTCTGCATTGAATGAATAAAACCACTTTTGAGAAATAAAAAATATATTATGAGGTAATTATTTCCAAAGATAACTGAAAAGAAGAGTTCAAACACAGTAAGAATGACACCACAGTCAGCAAGTACTTCTCGAATTCTCATTTTGGTGTGAATCATTCCTTTCTTTGCACGCTGTAGGTGTTTGTAAATAAGATGGTTTCGCACCTCCGCTTTGTAAGGTGTGACACATGAGGCAGCTGCCTATTTTTGAAAAAGAAAAGAGCTTGGGTCTAGAGGTGGACGGTTACCTCTTTAGGCAGGAAGGTGGGAACTTGTTTTGCCCAGGTGCAAATCACTTGGGCCTGAGCTTGAGTCTTGGGTTTCGACATGGGTTCTGAACTCTCAAACTGGGTCACTGTATTGTCGAGCTGTAAGAATTCAGGGCTGTGGTGTGTCGTCGTCTTCACAGCTGATGATGTCACTGTGTTATCTGTCATCTTTGGGAAGAGGCGCACATGATTCACACAGCACCTGTAAGAGGAGATAGAATTCTGGGAAATCATACATTCATCTTCACACTCCCACATGTGTGCTATTTGCAGCTCCCTGTGTTTTCACCAGCACACATGCATAGAGGTTCAGTCAACACCTTTCTGATGTGTATGGATAGCAACATTTCAGTAAACCTTGACGAAGGTCAGATGCTCCATGTTTCACCATTAAAGTATACACATAGTTTGAAATCTTAAGATGTGAACTTGTCATTGAATAATATTGATCAGATTTAGTCTCTAACCCTTCATTTGTACAATTCCAGGGTATTGTGGATTAATAGGGATTATACAGCTGGAGACTGTGTAACATCCCAGACAATAGTTGCACAAGTTGGCTGTGGGTTATAGTAATTTGCAGTTGTGCTCATGAGTTTACATATCTTTTTAATTTCGCCAAAACTTTTTTGAAGTCATAGTTAGTGGTTGGGTGAAGCCATTTTTGGCTGTTCTTACACTTTTCCTTAGTATTCCCCCTTTGACATCAATGGCAGCCTGAAGTCTCTTGGGGTAGTTGTTGATGTTGGTAAAGCAGCCCATTTTTCCTTCAAAAAACCTTCAGCTCTTGTAAATTCTTGGGCTGTCATGTCTGAACAGCACGTTTGAGATCTCCCCAAAGTGGTTCACTGATATTGAGGTCAGGAGACTGAGATGTCACTCCAGAACCTTCACATTGTTCTGGAACCAATAACGAGTGGACTTGGCCTTGTGTTTTTTTGGATCGTTTTCATGTTGGAATGACCAATAATGTCCAATGATAACATGTTCCCATAAAATTTGACCAAGTTCCATGTGCTTTTGGAGCTCACACATCTCCATTTCCATGTTTCAAAGTGGGCCTCTTAGACCTTGTTGAATC
>SRMA01026777.1:0-15283 GCA_007224835.1 Danionella cerebrum | reverse complement strand
CCAATCGGTCCAAAGAGATATAGCAACTCGAGTGGGAACAGTCTGGACGACCGTGGAAAGTTTCGTGGCTGTAGCTCGAACGGGCTAGGAGGAGAAGCGTTGCAAAATTTTGACGTAGGAAGAGAGAAGAATAATAACTAGATTTTAAAGTTTGCACGCAAACTTCGATGTTGGCTTGCGTTGGTACCGTTAATACCCATTTTTTTAAATGTTGTCAATTCCGCAACAATAACATAATCCAACCCCCATGTCTCTATGATTCTCATAAGCTGAGATTGGTACATGCAATATTGGTTGCTATGGTAACCAGTCTGGTTGCTATGGAGGTGTCAGTGACCTAACATATTGTTCCCCATGTCAACACGAGTAAAATACACCAACCCCCATGTCTCTATGACTTTCGTAAGCTGAGATAGAGATACGCCATATTGGTTGCTATGGTAACAGTGTGGTTGCTATGGAGGGGTCGCTGACCTAATATTGTTCCCCATATGAATACGAGTAAATTACAGCAACCCCCATGTCTCTATGATTTTCCTGAGCTGAGATAGGTACATGCAAATTGGTTGCTATGGTAACCAGTCTGGTTGCTATGGAGGGGTCAGTGACCTAACACATTGTTCCCCATGTCAATACATCAACCCCCATGTCTCTATGACTTTCCAAAGCTGAGATAGAGCTGCGCCATATTGGTTGTTATGGTAACCAGTTTGGTTGCTATGGAGGGGTCGCTGACCTAATATATTGCTCCCCATATCTATACGGGTAAAATACAGCAACCCCCATCTCTCCATGATTTTCCTAAGCTGAGATAGACATGCCATATTGGTTGCTATGGTAACCAGTCTGGTTGCTATGGAGGAGTCAGTGACATCATGTTGTAATCTACTTTTCATTTAGAATAATATAAAGCAACCCCCATGTCTCTACTGTGTTCCGTTTAGAAGATATTTGACATTGAAAGTTGTGTCAAAAAGTGGATGTGGCTTAATTAATTTATGTTAATTCACAAGCAATGATGGGCTGGATAAGTAATTTGCTTCCTTAATGCTTGTATGACTTTCCAGTGTCAATCAATTACAGAAGCTCTTTTACATTAGGATCTATGGGGGTTCATGCTCCATTCATTTCAATGGGCCATTGAAAGTCAATGAGACACCTTTGACCTACTTATTTGAAATCAGCTTGCACCTGGAGTTATCAACTGCCAGATTTTCAAACGAGTCAGCTGCAGTTGGAAATCCAACTGTCAGATTTTCAAAGGATGGCAAATCTGCTGGAGAAAATCCGATTTCCATGCCTCAAACAAATAAAGATTATAGAAGAACCGTAAGACATATCGAAATGCTTTTTTCTTTGTAAGAAGCAGAAGACCCTAACGAAGAGAATGCTGTAATTTTTGTGAAGGTGTGATTAGAAATAAAAAAATTATGGCGAGCTACAAATAGCCTTCATTTGATTCTGTGCAACTGCTCATTTCAGAGAAATCCATACCCTCAAACAAACAAGGATTACGAAAGAATGACCAGAGTTATTCAAATATTTCTTTTACTGTTAGAATCCCAAGATTTTAAGGAAGAGAATGGTGTAAATTTTATGAAGCTGTGATAAAGTGTGAATGATTTATGGCGAGTTAAAAATAGCCTGCGATTGAGATTTTAAACAGAATCCACCAGAAATTTTGAATGGAGGTGAATGGAGCAATTATGTGCACTCCTTGTGGTTTAGGCCACCTGGAGTAAAAACCGTGTGTTTTTTAAAAATGAAAACAGCACCAACTGAAAGAGGACAAAAATCTCTACCATTTAGGTATAAAATGTGTGTGTAAAGGTTAATTTTTAGTTGAGAAAACAGTGCAAGTAGCAACAAGACTGAGCTTGCTCAAAGTTAGAGTGAGCGATGACATCACCACTCTAGGGCTCCCATAGGGAATGACTTGGGCGATTTTTGGGCCGAAATTCGCGATTTTTACGGAAACCGCTGATCAAATCGGTCCGAAGAGATATAGCAACAAACTACATAACAGCTTTGAGGTGTGTTGAAAGTTTCGTGGCTGTAGCTCGAACGGGCTAGGAGGAGTAGTGTTGAGAATTTTTGTCAGAAGAAAAGAGAAGAAGAAGAAGAATAATAAGTTTAGGTGCAATATCAATATGTTGGCTTTGCAAGCCAACATAATAAGTTTAAGAGCAATATCAATATGTTGGCTCTGCAAGCCAACATAACTAGATTTTAAAGTTTGCACGCAAACTTCGATGTTGGCTAGCGTTGGTACCGTTAATACCTTTTTTTTTTAAATGTTGGCAATTCCGCAACAATAACATAATCCAACCCTCATGTCTCTATGATTCTCATAGGCTGAGATAGGTACATGCAAAATTGGTTGCTATGGTAACAAGTCTGGTTGCTATGGAGGGTCAGTGACCTAACATATTGTTCCCCATGTCAACACGAGTAAAATACACCAACCCCCTTGTCTCTATGACTTTCGTGAGCTGAGATAGAGATACGCCATATTGGTTGCTATGGTAACAGTGTGGTTGCTATGGAGGGGTCGCTGACCTAATATATTGTTCCCCATATGAATACGAGTAAATTACAGCAACCCCCATGTCTCTATGATTTTCCTGAGCTGAGATAGGTACATGCAAAATTGGTTGCTATGGTAACCAGTCTGGTTGCTATGGAGGGGTCAGTGACCTAACACATTGTTCCCATGTCAATACATCAACCCCCATGTCTCTATGACTTTCCAAAGCTGAGATAGAGCTGCGCCATATTGGTTGCTATGGTAACCAGTTTGGTTGCTATGGAGAGGTCGCTGACCTAATATATTGCTCCCCATATCTATACGGGTAAAATACAGCAACCCCCATCTCTCTATGATTTTCCTAAGCTGAGATAGAGACATGCCATATTGGTTGCTATGGTAACCAGTCTGGTTGCTATGGAGGTGTCATTAACATAATATAATGTTTCAGCTGTCAGTATGGGTGAAGCTTACCAGCCCCCAAGTCTCTAGCATTTTCCTAAGCTAAGATAGAGATGTGGCAATATAGTTGCTATGGTAAACAATTTGGTTGCTATGGAGGAGTTAGTGACATGTTGTAATCTACTTTCCATTTAGACTACTATAAAGCAACCCCCATGTCTCTACTGTGTTCCGTTTAGAAGATATTTGACATTGCAAGTTATGTCAAAAAGTGGGTGTGGCTTAATTAATTTATGTTCATTCACAAGCAATGATTGGCTGGATAAGTGATTTGCTTCCTTAATGCTAGTATGATTTTTCAGTGTCAATCAATTACAGAAGCTCTTTTACAATAGGATCTATGGGATTCATGCTCCATTCATTTCAATTGGCCATTGAAAGTCTATGAGACACCTTTGACCTACTTATTTGAAATGAGCTGCACCTGGAGTTATCAACTGTCAGATTTTCAAACGAATCAGCTGCAGTTGGAAATTCAACTGTCAGATTTTAAACGATGGCAAATCTGCTGGAGAAAATCCGATTTCCATGCCTCAAACAAATAAAGATTATAGAAAAACCGTAAGACATATCGAAATGATTCTTTCTTTGTCAGAAGCAGAAGACCCTAACGAAGAGAATGCTGTAATTTTTGTGAAGGTGTGATTAGAAATAAAAAAATTATGGCGAGCTACAAATAGCCTTCATTTGATTCTGTGCAACTGCTCATTTTAGAGAAATCCATACCCTCAAACAAATAAGGATTACGAAAGAATGACCAGAGGTATTGAAATATTTCTTTTACTGTTAGAATCCCAAGATTTTAAGGAAGAGAATGGTGTCACTTTTGTGAAGCTGTGATAAAGTGTGAATGATTTATGGCGAGTTAAAAATAGCCTGCGATTGAGATTTTAAACAGAGTCCACCAGAATATTTGAATGGAGGTGAATGGAGCAATTATGTGCACTCGTTGTGGTTTAGGCCACCTGGAGTAAAAACCGTGTGTTTTTTAAAAATGAAAACAGCACCAACTGAAAGAGGACAAAAATCTCTACCATTTAGATATAAAATGTGTGTGTAAAGGTTAATTTTTAGTTGAGAAAACAGTGCAAGTAGCAACAAGACTGAGCTTGCTCAAAGTTAGAGTGAGCCATGACATCACCACTCTAGGGCTCCCATAGGGAATGACTTGGGCGATTTTTGGGCCGAAATTCTCGATTTTTACGGAAACCGCTGATCAAATCGGTCCGAAGAGATATAGCAACAAACTACATAACAGGTTTGAGGTGTGTTGAAAGTTTCGTGGCTGTAGCTCGAACGGGCTAGGAGGAGTAGTGTTGAGAATTTTTGTCAGAAGAAAAGAGAAGAAGAAGAATAACTAGATTTTAAAGTTTGCACGCAAACTTCGATGTTGGCTTGCGTTGGTACCGTTAATACCTTTTTTTTAATGTTGTCAATTCCGCAACAATAACATAATCCAACCCTAATGTCTCTATGATTCTCATAAGCTGAGATAGGTACATGCAAAATTGGTTGCTATGGTAACCAGTCTGGTTGCTATGGAGGGGTCAGTGACCTAACATATTGTTCCTCATGTCAACACGAGTAAAATACACCAACCCCCATGTCTCTATGACTTTCGTAAGCTGAGAGAGAGATACGCCAGATTGGTTGCTATGGTAACAGTGTGGTTGCTATGGAGGGGTCGCTGACCTAATATATTGCTCCCTATATGAATACGAGTAAATTACAGCAACCCCCATGTCTCTATGATTTTCCTGAGCTGAGATAGGTACATGCAAAATTGGTTGCTATGGTAACCAGTCTGGTTGCTATGGAGGGGTCAGTGACCTAACACATTGTTTCCCATGTCAATACATCAACCCCCATGTCTCTATGACTTTCCAAAGCTGGGATAGCGCTGCGCCATATTGGTTGCTATGGTAACCAGTTTGGTTGCTATGGAGGGGTCGCTGACCTAACATATTGCTCCCCATATCTATACGGGTAAAATACAGCAACCCCCATCTCTATGATTTTCCTAAGCTGAGATAGAGACATGCCATATTGGTTGCTATGGTAACCAGTCTGGTTGCTATGGAGGAGTTAGTGACATCATGTTGTAATCTACTTTTCATTTAGAATAATATAAAGCAACCCCCATGTCTCTACTGTGTTCCGTTTAGAAGATATTTGACATTGAAAGTTATGTCAAAAAGTGGGTGTGGCTTAATTAATTTATGTTAATTCACAAGCAATGATGGGCTGGATAAGTAATTTGCTTCCTTAATGCTTGTATGACTTCCCAGTGTCAATCAATTACAGAAGCTCTTTTACATTAGGATCTATGGGGTTCATGCTCCATTCATTTCAATGGGCCATTGAAAGTCAATGAGACACCTTTGACCTACTTATTTGAAATCAGCTTGCACCTGGAGTTATCAACTGCCAGATTTTCAAACGAGTCAGCTGACTCAACTGTCAGATTTTCAAACGATGGCAAATCTGCTGGAGAAAATCCGATTTCCATGCCTCAAACAAATAAAGATTATAGAAGAACCGTAACACATATCGAAATGATTCTTTCTTTGTCAGAAGCAGAAGACCCTAACGAAGAGAATGCTGTAATTCTTGTGAAGGTGTGATTAGAAATAAAAAAATTATGGCGAGCTACAAATAGCCTTCATTTAATTCTGTGCAACTGCTCATTTTAGAGAAATCCATACCCTCAAACAAATAAACA
This sequence comes from Danionella cerebrum, assembly GCA_007224835.1. NCBI lineage: Eukaryota > Metazoa > Chordata > Actinopteri > Cypriniformes > Danionidae > Danionella > Danionella cerebrum. The sequence continues at coordinate 9,572 of SRMA01026777.1, read as the reverse complement.
TTACAAAAGAATGAACAGAGGTATTGAAATATTTCTTTTACTGTTAGAATCACAAGATTTTAAGGAAGAGAATGGTGTAAATTCTGTGAAGCTGTGATAAAGTTTGAATGATTTATGGCGAGTTAAAAATAGCCTGCGATTGAGATTTTAAACAGAATCCAACAGAATTTTTGAATGGAGGTGAATGGAGCAATTAAGTGCACTCCTTGTGGTTTAGGCCACCTGGAGTAAAAACCGTGTGTTTTTTAAAAATGAAAACAGCACCAACTGAAAGAGGACAAAAATCTCTACCATTTAGGTATAAAATGTGTGTGTAAAGGTTAATTTTTAGTTGAGAAAACAGTGCAAGTAGCAACAAGACTGAGCTTGCTCAAAGTTAGAGTGAGCGATGACATCACCACTCTAGGGCCCCCATAGGGAATGACTTGGGCGATTTTTGGGCCGAAATTCGCGATTTTCACGGAAACCGCTGGTCGAATCAGTCTGATGAGACATAGCAACTCGAGTGGGAACAGTTTGGACGACTCTGGAAAGTTTCGTGGTTGTAGCTCGAACGGGCTAGGAGGAGTAGTGTTGAGAATTTTTGTCAGAAGAAAAGAGAAGAAGAAGAATAATAAGTTTAGGAGAGATAACAATATGTTGGCTTTGCAAGCCAACATAATAACTAGATTTTAAAGTTTGCACGCAAACTTCGATGTTGGCTTGCGTTGGTGCCGTTAATACCTTTTTTTTTTTTTAAATGTTGTCAATTCCGCAACAATAACATAATCCAACCCTCATGTCTCTATGACTCTCATAGGCTGAGATAGGTACATGCAAAATTGGTTGCTATGGTAACAAGTCTGGTTGCTATGGAGGGGTCAGTGACCTAACATATTGTTCCCCATGTCAACACGAGTAAAATACACCAACCCCCATGTCTCTATGACTTCGTAAGCTGAGATAGATACGCCATATTGGTTGCTATGGTAACAGTGTGGTTGCTATGGAGGGGTCGCTGACCTAATATATTGTTCCCCATATGAATACGAGTAAATTACAGCAACCCCCATGTCTCTATGATTTTCCTGAGCTGAGATAGGCACATGCAACATTGGTTGCTATGGTAACCAGTCTGGTTGCTATGGAGGGGTCAGTGACCTAACACATTGTTCCCCATGTCAATACATCAACCCCCATGTCTCCATGACTTTCCAAAGCTGAGATAGAGCTGTGCCATATTGGTTGCTATGGTAACCAGTTTGGTTGCTATGGAGGGATCGCTGACCTAATATATTGCTTCCCATATCTATACGGGTAAAATACAGCAACCCCCATCTCTCTATGATTTTCCTAAGTTGAGATAGAGACATGCCATATTGGTTGCCATGGTAACCAGTCTGGTTGCCATGGAGGTGTCATTAACATAATATCATGTTTCAGCTGTCAGTATGGGTGAAGCTTACCAGCCCCCAAGTCTCTAGCATTTTACTAAGCTAAGATAGAGATGTGGCTATATAGTTGCTATGGTAAACAATTTGGTTGCTATGGAGGAGTTAGTGACATCATGTTGTAATCTACTTTCCATTTAGACTAATATAAAGCAACCCCCATGTCTCTACTGTGTTCCGTTTAGAAGATATTTCACATTGAAAGTTATGTCAAAAAGTGGGTGTGGCTTAATTAATTTATGTTAATTCACAAGCAGTGATGGGCTGGATAACTAATTTGCTTCCTTAATGCTTGTATGACTTTCCAGTGTCAATCAATTACAGAAGCTCTTTACATTAGGATCTATGGGGTTCATGCTCCATTCATTTCAATGGGCCATTGAAAGTCAATGAGACACCTTTGACCTACTTATTTGAAATCAGCTTGCACCTGGAGTTATCAAATGTCAGATTTTCAAACGAGTCAGCTGCAGCTGGAAATTCAACTGTCAGATTTTGATGGCAAATCTGCTGGAGAAAATCCGATTTCCATGCCTCAAACAAATAAAGATTATAGAAGAACCGTAAGACATATCGAAATGATTCTTTCTTTGTAAGAAGCAGAAGACCCTAACAAAGAGAATGCTGTAATTTTTGTGAAGGTGTGATTAGAAATAAAAAAATTATGGCGAGCTACAAATAGCCTTCATTTGATTCTGTGTAACTGCTCATTTTAGAGAAATCCATACCCTCAAACAAATAAACATTACGAAAGAATGAACAGAGGTATTGAAATATTTCTTTTACTGTTAGAATCCCAAGATTTTAAGGAAGAGAATGGTGTAAATTTTGTGAAGCTGTGATAAAGTTTGAATGATTTATGGCGAGTTAAAATAGCCTGCGATTGAGATTTTAAACAGAATCCACCAGAATTTTTGAATGGAGGTGAATGGAGCACTTAAGTGCACTCCTTGTGGTTTAGGCCACCTGGAGTAAAAACCGTGTGTTTTTTAAAAATGAAAACAGCACCAACTGAAAGAGGACAAAAATCTCTACCATTTAGATATAAAATGTGTGTGTAAATACTTCCGGTCTGAGTGAACGCTGGCATGATCTGTTGCCGCTGCTCACCGGTAAAACTTTTTTAAATATTGCTCAACAATCGCCATCTGAAGTCGAACCGACTTCACTAAACTCGGACAATTCCACTGTCCTTGAGTTTTATGGATTTTATCTGCTCTGCGCCAGTGGTACTTTTGGATTCTGCTCACCTGCGCATCTAAGTTGTCAGCGTCTGCTCCACAATGTACAAGCTATCGTCTGGCAAATCGTACTTTTGGCTTGTGGTTGCTTGGTGTCTCCTGACGCTTGTCTACCAGCCTGCGATGGGATTGTTCCAGTATACGGCTGCTGAATTACACCGCTTGCGGCTCCATCTCTCTGCGCCTTTGCCAGATGTGCTGCATCTCTATCCAGACATCGCACTCCTGCCCCGCCGGAAATATATTCACCGTGGATCCAGACGGAGTGCTCACCAGAGCTCATCGACACAAATAAAGTCCATTTGGTCCCATTTTCGGCGTCCTCCGCAGAACACCGGTCGGACTGTCAGCCACAGAGTTTTAGCCAACCTAGCCCGGTCGGCTAACACTGATGTACGTTCTGACAACATCAAGATCAACTTCGGACTTTTAAACATCCGCTCACTTACGAGCAAGGGACATCTTGTCCAGGACGTCCTCAGCGATCGCAAACTTGACTTTTTGTGTCTAACTGAGACCTGGCAACAACCCAACGACTTTACGCAACTCAATGAATCCACTCCTGGAGGGTTTGTTTACGCCTGTCAACCCCGCGGAGGAGGTCGAGGAGGAGGTCTCGCGATGATTTACCGCGAGAGTTTGAAAATCTCGCCGGTTCCCGTTCCTCCATTCTCTTCTTTTGAGTGTATGCTGTTTAAACTCTCTGGATCCATACCTACATATGTTGCCATAATTTATCGTCCTCCCAAACTAAATAATGACTTTTTAAATTACTTTGCTGTGTTCTTAACACATATTACCACCCTCTCAGCAAATATTATAGTTTTAGGAGATTTTAATATTCACGTGGACAATATCAATAACTCTCTAACAAGAGAGTTTATATCCTGTCTTGAGAGCTTTGGACTGACTCAACATGTCAATGTCCCCACACACTCTAAAGGACACACCCTCGACCTCATCTGCTGCTCTGGTGTTTCACCCACCGACTTCTCAGCTGATGAACTGCCAATAACGGACCATTTTCTCCTCTCATTCAATTTTGCACTCCCTCTTTCCTCCACCAAACCCTCCCGTATTATTTCCTTCCGTAACATAAAACACATTGATTTAGAATCCTTTTCTGCTTGTATTGACTCTATCTCTGACATTACAAACTTTTCCTCACCAGATGATTTAGTATCTCATTATAACACTAGACTTCATTACACTCTTAATTCTTTTGCTCCCTTAAAAACCAGATCTGTCTCCTTTTCTCAGTCTGCCCCATGGTTTACACCAGAACTCCGGCTCATGAAAGCCAAAGGCAGACAAATAGAAAGATTATATAAAAAAACTGGCCTTAACATTCACAAAGACATGTACAAAAATCACACCCTACAATATAAGAACTGCATTATTCAAACCAAATCCAACTATTTTTCCAATCTCATATGCTCCAATGAAGGTAACACCGCATCTCTGTTTTCACTTTACAAGTCTATCACTAACCCCCCAGATTCTCTACCATCTCACCTTCACTCAACAGCTTTCTGTAATTCTATCATGACCTTTTTTAATGAAAAAATTTTTAATATTCACCAGCACCTTGGTTCAGAATCTTTTCCAAGCATCACATCTGAACTTCCACATACTGAAAACTTATTCTCCTCTTTTCAACTACCTACAGCTACAGAAATATCAGATTTAATTTCTAAATCTAAGTCATCTTCCTCGCATTTAGATCCTCTCCCTACTGTCCTGGTCAAAGCCTGTCTCCCTTCTCTCATCCCTCTTATTTCAGCCATTATTCACTCCTCTCTTTCCACTGGAACTGTTCCTGCTTCATTTAAAACTGCAGCAATTACTCCTATACTCAAAAAACCTGGCTCAGACCCATCTAACTTTAATAACTTACGACCTATCTCTAATCTACCATATATTTCCAAAATCCTAGAAAAAACTGTGGCAACACAACTCCAAACCCACTTATCTCAGAACAACCTGTATGAACAGTTCCAGTCCGGTTTCCGCCCACTTCACAGCACGGAAACTGCCCTTATTAAAATCACCAATGACCTACTTATGGCAGCTGATTCTGGACTAATATCTGTTCTCATTCTCCTTGACCTGAGTGCAGCCTTTGACACTATTTGTCACAGCACCCTCATCAGTAGACTATCTTCTCTTGGCATCACCAATATCCCACTTGACTGGTTCAAATCTTATCTCTCTGGCCGCACTCAGTTCATTCAACTTAAATCATTCACTTCTCAGCATTTTACAGTTTCTTCGGGTGTCCCCCAGGGCTCAGTCCTGGGACCCCTGCTTTTCATCATTTATCTCCTTCCCCTTGGTAATATTCTTCGTAAATATAACATACAGTTCCACTGCTATGCGGATGACACCCAGCTCTATCTTTCTGGCAAACCCTCTCCTTGTTTTCCACCTACATCCCTTACAGTCTGCTTAGCAGAAATCAAATCTTGGCTCTCTCTTAACTTTCTCAAATTAAACAGTTCAAAAACTGAGGTTTTGCTTGTTGGCACCAAATCTACACTCTCCAAAACTGACAGCTTTGCTCTTTCTATTGATGATTGTTCTATTTATCCCTCTAAACAGGTCAAGAGTCTGGGTGTCATTCTCGACAGCACCCTATCTTTCGATTCTCACATCAATAATATCACCCGGTCTGCTTACTTTCATCTACGCAACATCAACCGTCTCCGCCCCTCTCTTACCCCTCCCGCCACTGCTGTTCTTGTCCATAGCCTCGTCACATCTCGTTTAGATTACTGCAACTCCCTTCTCTTTGGTCTCACTAATAAATCCCTCCGTAAGCTTCAGTTGGTCCAGAACTCAGCTGCCCGTATCATCACCAGAACCCCTTCTTCTCATCACATCACCCCTGTCCTGCAGCAGCTTCACTGGTTACCAGTTAATTTTCGAATTGATTTTAAAATTTTGATTTTAACTTTCAAAGCCATCCACAATCTCGCCCCTCCTTATTTGTCTGCCCTCATCCACATTGCTGCTCCCTCTCGCACCCTGAGATCTTCCTCTTCCCTTCACTTGTCTGTTCCCTCTGCTCGGCTGTCGTCAATGGGCAATAGAGCATTCAGCCGCTCTGCTCCCCAGCTTTGGAACTCACTACCACCTGCCATCAGAAACATTGACTCTCTCACATTATTTAAATCGAAACTCAAAACCCAACTATTTAAGATGGCTTTTAATGTTTAATCTGTTCCTGCACTATTGTTGTGTATTTTAATATTATTATTCTTAGTATCTTATTGTTCTTATTCATTGTACGGTGTCCTTGAGTTGCCAGAAAGGCGCCTTTAAATAAAATGTATTATTATTATTATTATTATTAAATGTTAATTTTTAGTTGAGAAAACAGTGCAAGTAGCAACAAGACTGAGCTTGCTCAAAGTTAGAGTGAGCGATGACATCACCACTCTAGGGCTCCCATAGGGAATGACTTGGGCGATTTTTGGGCCGAAATTCGCGATTTTTACGGAAACCGCTGGTCAAATCGGTCCGAAAAGACATAGCAACTCGAGTGGGAACAGCTTGGATGACCGTGGAAAGTTTCGTGGCTGTAGCTCGAACGGGCTAGGAGGAGTAGGGTTAAGAATTTTCGTCAGAAGAAAAGAGAAGAATAACTAGATTTTAAAGTTTGCACGCAAACTTCGATGTTGGCTTGCATTGGTACCGTTAATACCTTTTTTTTTTAAATGTTGTCAATTCCGCAACAATAACATAATCCAACCCTCATGTCTCTATGATTCTCATACGGTGAGATAGGTACATGCAAAATTGGTTGCTATGGTAACCAGTCTGGTTGCTATGGAGGGGTCAGTGACCTAACATATTGTTCCCCATGTCAATACATCAACCCCCATGTCTCTATGACTTTCCAAAGCTGAGATAGAGCTGCGCCATATTGGTTGCTATGGTAACCAGTTTGGTTGCTATGGAGGGGTCGCTGACCTAATATATTGCTCCCAATATTTATACGGGTAAATTACAGCAACTCCCATCTCTCTATGATTTTCCTGAGCTGAGATAGAGACATGCCATATTGGTTGCTATGGTAACCAGTCTGGTTGCTATGGAGGTGTCATTAACATAATATGTTTCAGCTGTCAGTATGGGTGAAGCTTACCAGCCCCCAAGTCTCTAGCATTTTCCTAAGCTAAGATAGAGATGTGGCAATATAGTTGCTATGGTAAACAATTTGGTTGCTATGGAGGAGTTAGTGACATCATGTTGTAATCTACTTTCCATTTAGACTAATATAAAGCAACCCCCATGTCTCTACTGTGTTCCGTTTAGAAGATATTTGACATTGAAAGTTATGTCAAAAAGTGGGTATGGCTTAATGATTTTATGTTAATTCACATGCAATGATGGGCTGGATAAGTGATTTGCTTTCTTAATGCTCGTATGACTTTCCAGTGTCAATCAATTACACAATAGGATCTATAGGGTTCAGGCTCCATTCATTTCAATGGGCCATTGAAAGTCAATGAGACACCTTTGACCTACTTATTTGAAATCAGCTTGCACCTGGAGTTATCAGCTGCCAGATTTTCAAACGAGTCAGCTGACTCAACTGTCAGATTTTCAAACGATGGCAAATCTGCTGGGGAAAATCCGATTTCCATGCCTCAAACAAATAAAGATTATAGAAGAACCGTAAGACATATCGAAATGATTCTTTTTTGTCAGAAGCAGAAGACCCTAACGCAGAGAATGCTGTAATTTTTGTTAAGGTGTGATTAGAAATAAAGAAGTTATGGCGAGCTACAAATAGCCTTCATTTGATTCTGTGCAACTGCTCATATCAGAGAAATCCATACCCTCAAACAAATAAGGATTACGAAAGAATGACCAGAGTTATTGAAATATTTCTTTTACTGTTAGAATCCCAAGAATTTAAGGAAGAAAATGGTTTAAGTTTTGTGAAGCTGTGATAAAGTTTGAATGATTTATGGCGAGTTATAAATAGCCTGCGATTGAGATTTTGAACAGAATCCACCAGAATTTTTTAATGGAGGTGAATGGAGCAATTATGTGCACTCCTTGTGGTTTAGGCCACCTGGCGTAAAAAACGTGTGTTTTTTAAAAATGAAAACAGCACCAACTGAAAGAGGACAAAAATCTCTACCATTTATATATAAAATGTGTGTGTAAAGGTTAATTTTTAGTTGAGAAAACAGTGCAAGTAGCAATAAGACTGAGCTTGCTCAAAGTTAGAGTGAGCGATGACATCACCACTCTAGGGCTCCCATAGGGAATGACTTGGGCGATTTTTGGGCCGAATTTTATGATTTTTGGGGAAACCGCAAGTGCAATCGGTTCGAAAAGACATAGCAACTCGAGTGGGAACAGTTTGGACGACCGTGGAAAGTTTCGTGGCTGTAGCTCGAACGGCCTAGGAGGAGATACAATTTGAAATTTGGCTCAGAAGAAGAAGAAGAAGAAGAAAAAGAATAATAACTAGATTTTAAAGTTTGCACGCAAACTTCGATGTTGGCTTGCGTTGGTACCGTTAATACCTATTTTTTTAAATGTTGTCAATTCCGCAACAATAACATAATCCAACCCCCATGTCTCTATGATTCTCATAAGCTGAGATAGGTACATGCAATATTGGTTGCTATGGTAACAAGTCTGGTTGCTATGGAGGGGTCAGTAACCTAACATATTGTTCCCCATGTCAACACGAGTAAAATACACCAACCCCCATGTCTCTATGACTTTGTAAGCTGAGATAGAGATACGCCATATTGGTTGCTATGGTAACAGTGTGGTTGCTATGGAGGGGTCGCTGACCTAATATATTGTTCCCCATATGAATACGAGTAAATTACAGCAACCCCCATGTCTCTATGATTTTCCTGAGCTGAGATAGGTACATGCAAAATTGGTTTCTATGGTAACCAGTCTGGTTGCTATGGAGGGGTCAGTGACCTAACACATTGTTCCCCATGTCAATACATCAACCCCCATGTCTCTATGACTTTCCAAAGCTGAGATAGAGCTGTGCCATATTGGTTGCTATGGTAACCAGTTTGGTTGCTATGGAGGGGTCGCTGACCTAATATATTGCTCCCCATATCTATACGGGTAAAATACAGCAACCCCATCTCTCTATGATTTTCCTAAGCTGAGATAGAGACATGCCATATTGGTTGCTATGGTAACCAGTCTGGTTGCTATGGAGGTGTCATTAACATATGTTTCAGCTGTCAGTATGGGTGAAGCTTACCAGCCCCCAAGTCTCTAGCATTTTCTTAAGCTAAGATAGAGATGTGGCTATATAGTTGCTATGGTAAACAATTTGGTTGCTATGGAGGAGTTAGTGACATCATGTTGTAATCTACTTTTCATTTAGAATAATATAAAGCAACCCCCATGTCTCTACTGTGTTCCGTTAAGAAGATATTTGACATTGAAAGTTATGTCAAAAAGTGGGTGTGGCTTAATTAAGTTATGTTAATTCACAAGCAATGATGGGCTGGATAAGTAATTTGCTTCCTTAATGCTTGTATGACTTTCCAGTGTCAATCAATTACAGAAGCTCTTTTACATTAGGATCTATGGGGTTCATACTCCATTCATTTCAATGGGCCATTGAAAGTCAATGAGACACCTTTGACCTGCTTATTTGAAATCAGCTTGCACCTGGAGTTATCAACTGCCAGATTTTCAAACGAGTCAGCTGACTCAACTGTTAGATTTTCAAACGATGGCAAATCTGCTGGAGAAAATCCGATTTCCATGCCTCAAACAAATAAGATTATAGAAGAACCGTAAGACATATCGAAATGATTCTTTCTTTGTAAGAAGCAGAAGACCCTAACAAAGAGAATGCTGTAATTTTTGTGAAGGTGTGATTAGAAATAAAAAA
>SRMA01026776.1:118656-194971 GCA_007224835.1 Danionella cerebrum | reverse complement strand
ATCACACAGCAAATTTGGTCTCAATTCACCGAATCGCTTAAGAGATATTGCCATATGGCCATTTTTGCTAGTTTTATATTTTATTTATTCATTAATTTCTCTAAAACCATAAGATGAAATAAATTTCTTTTGATAACTTTTGCACAAGAGGGTCTGTAGATGATACTGCATGAGTTTCATGGGAATTGGATGAACGGTTTAGGAGGAGTTCGAAAAAGTTGCAATTTTGAATATTCAAAATGGCGGCTAATTGGATAATTGGAAAATGAGATCATTGAGATCATTAGAATCATCATGAGCCATGGAATCAGGGGCAAAAAGAATTTTGTTTTTACACCATAGAATTCTGGAGTTATTGGCATTTACATATGTGAAACTTTGGACTAGTGGTGGCGCTATAGAGTTTGAGTTAGAGGGTCCAGATTTGGTCAGATTTCTTATGATGACCATTTGAATCCTTGGGCCAAATTTCATAACTTTCCAGTAATCGGTTCATGGGGCTGCCATTGACTTCAATGGCGGAATAATAATAATAATAATAAATATAATAACTGCAAGCAGTGATACGGGGCCAAGCGGCCATCAGAATGAAGAAGGGGAAAAAGATGAACAAAGGCTGAAAAGAAACAAAAAAGGTATTTTAAGTTTCGTCGAGAGAGCTGAAGTACATGTGAGCAAAGAAAAATTGGGCAAAAAAACTATATGGCTGACATCTAATTAACTAACATAGTAAACGTTCAAAGAAACTGACTCAGCATGATGCTTCAAAAATATGAAATTAAATTTTAGGATTTTGAAAAAAAAATCATTTTTCATATCTCCTGGCCACTAGGGGGCACCGAATTCAAACTCCACAAGGAACCTTAACACGTGGCTCTTACAACACCCACCAAATTTAGTCTTATTTAACTGAACGGTTTGAGAGAGACATCCAATTGACCTTTTTACTAGTTTCACAATGTTTATTCATTAATGTCTCTAAAACCATTAGACCAAATAAATTTCTAGAGAAAATTTTTGTCAATCGGGTCTGTAGATTATATTTCATGAGTTTCATGGGAATTGGATGAACAGCTTAGGAGGAGTTCGAAAAAGTGGCAATTTTAATTATTTAAAATGGCGGCTAATTGGATAATTGGAACAAGACGTCATGGTGTTCTTTGAAATTGCCATTGACCATTGAATCAGTTGTAAAAAGAATTTTGTCCTTAGACCACAAATTACATGAGTTATTGGCATTAACGTTTGTGAAACTTTGGACTAGTGGTGGCGCTATAGAGTATGACCTAGAAACTCCAGATTGGGTCAGAGTAGTTATGATAGCCAACTGTATCAGCGTGTCAAATTTTATAATTTTCCTGCAAGGTGTTCATAAGGCATTTGGACAAAACGTTAATTTTTGACAAAAAACAAAATGGCTGACTTCGAAAATGGCTGACCTAGTAAAAATGCACATGTACCGACTCGGTATCATGCCCTGAACACTTTAAGACCAAATTTATGAATTTTGGACAAAGTGATATGAAGTTATTAGCCAAAAAAGACATTTTTTTGTATCTCCTGACCACTAGGGGGCACTGAGTTAAAACTCAGCAGGCAACCTCAGGACATGACTCTTATAACACACAGCAAATTTGGTCTCAATCCACTGATTGGTTTAAGAGATATAGCCACATGGCCACTTTTGCTAGTTTTATATTTTATTTATTCGTTAATTTCTCTAAAACCATAAGACCAAATAAATTTCTTTTGATAACTTTTGCTCAATAGGCTCTGTAGATGATACTGCATGAGTTTCATGGGAATTGGATGAACGGTCTAGGAGGAGTTCGAAAAAGTTGCAATTTTTAATATTCAAAATGGCGGCTAATTGGATAATTGGAACATGAGATCATTGAGATCATTAGAATCATCATGAGCCATGGAATCAGTGGCAAAAAGAATTTTCTTTTTACACCATAGAAATCTTGAGTTATTGGCATTTACATATGTGAAACTTTGGACTAGTGGTGGCGCTATAGAGTTTGAGTTAGAGGGTCCAGATTTGGTCAGATTTCTTATGATGACCATTTGAATCCTTGGGATAAATTTCATAACTTTCCCGTAATCGGTTCATGGGGCTGCCATTGACTTCAATGGCGGAATAATAATAATAATAATAATAATAATAATAATAATAATAATAATAAGAACGCCAACAAATACAATAGGTGCCATCGCACCTTCGGTGGCTTGGCCCCTAATAAATATAACTGCAAGCAGTGATACGGGGCCAAGCGGCCATCAGAATGAAGAAGGGGAAAAAGATGAACAAAGGCTGAAAAGAAACAAAAAAGGTATTTTAAGTTTCATGGAGAGATCTGCTGTACATGTGAGCAAAAAAAAAGTATATGGCTGACATCTAATTGACTAACATAGTAAACATTCAAAGAAACTGACTCAGCACGATGCTTCAAAAATATTAAAACAAATTTTCGGATTTTGAAAAAAAAAAATCTTTTTTCGTATCTCATAGAGTATGACCTAAAAACTCCAAATTGGTTCAGAGTACTTATTATGGCCAACTGTATCAGAGTGCCAAATTTTATCATTTTCCTGTAAGGGGTTCATAAGATATTTGGACAAAACATAAATTTTTGCAAAAAAAAATGGCTAACATCCAAAATGGCTGACTTAGTAAAATTTTACATGTCCCGACTTGGTATGATGACCTGAACACTTTATATCACTTCGTCTAAAAATCATAAACTTGGTCTTAAAGTTATTAGCCAAAAATACACTTTTTGTATCTCCTGACCACTAGGGGGCACTAAAATGAAACTCAACATACAACCTCAGGATATCAATATCATGACACATGGCCAATTTGGTCTCAATCCACGGAACTGTTTTAGAGATTTATCCATATGGCCACTTTTGCTAGTTTTCGATTTTATTTATTCTTTCATTTCTCTAAAACCATTAGACCAAATAAATTTCTTTTGATAACTTTTGCTCAATAGGGTCTGTAGATGATACTGCATGAGTTTCATGGGAATTGGAGGAACGGTCTAGAAGGAGTTCGAAAAAGTTGCAGTTTTGAGTATTCAAAATGGCAGCTAATTGGATAATTGGAACATGACGTCATGGTGTTCTTTGAAATTGCCATTGAACATTGAATCAGTTGCAAAAAGAATTTTGTCCTGAGACCACACATTTCATGAGATATTCGCATTAACGTTTTTGAAACTTTGGACTAGTGGTGGCGCTATAGAGTATGACCTAGAAACTCTAGATTGGGTCAGAGTACTAATAATAGCCAACTGTATCAGCGTGTCAAATTTTATAATTTTCCTGCAAGGTGTTCATAAGGCATTTGGACAAAACGTTAATTTTTGACAAAAAACAAAATGGCTGACTTCAAAAATGGCTGACCTAGTAAAAATGCACATGTACCGACTCGGAATGATGCCCTGAACACTTTAAGACCAACTTCATGATTTTTGGACAAAGTGATATGAAGTTATTAGCCAAAAAAGACATTTTTTGTATCTCCTGACCACTAGGGGGCACTGAGTTGAAACTCAACAGGCAATCTCAGGACATGACTCTTATAACACACAGCAAATTTGGTCTCAATCCACCGAATGGTTTAAGAGATATAGCCATATGGCCACTTTTGCTAGTTTTATATTTTATTTATTCGTTAATTTCTCTAAAACCATAAGACGAAATAAATTTCTTTTGATAACTTTTGCTCAATAGGGTCCGTAGATGATACTGCATGAGTTTCATGGAAATTGGATGAACGGTCTAGGAGGAGTTCGAAAAAGTTGCAATTTTTAATATTCAAAATGGCGGCTAATTGGATAATTGGAAAATTAGATCATTGAGATCATTAGAATCATCATGAGCCATGGAATCAGTGGCAAAAAGAATTTTGTTTTTACACCATAGAATTCTTGAGTTATTGGCATTTACATATGTGAAACTTTGGACTAGTGGTGGCGCTATAGAGTTTGAGTTAGAGGGTCCAGATTTGGTCAGATTTCTTATGATGACCATTTGAATCCTGGGCCAAATTTCATAACTTTCCCGTAATCGGTTCATGGGGCTGCCATTGACTTCAATGGCGGAATAATAATAATAATAAATATAACTGCAAGCAGTAATGCGGGGCCAAGCATCCAATAGGCAAAACGTGAGCAGAAGCACCATCAAAATGTAAACCAAAGACATATGAAATCACCTCAAGGCATGGTAGCATAAAAAACAAGTTGAATTGAGCACTATCTAAAATTTTATGAATTTTGACCATTAGATGGCGCTCCTAGTAACTTTTGTTCTGGGGTCAGTCTTTGGTACTGATGACTCACAACAAATTTGGTGTCAATATGGCAAACAATTGCAGAGATAGAGCTTCGGAAACCACATGACCCGACGGCATCACAATCGTCATGGCTCTTATCGAAAACGGCAAAAGCAATCAACACGTTACGAAAACCTTTTTGCCAGCAAGGTCTAAGGATGTTCCAATTCAAATTTGGTGAGAATCAGTCAAACGGCCTGGGTGGAGGTAGAAAAAGTAAGGTTTTCAGCCAATTCAACATGACAGACAGGAAGTTCAATCAATTATGGTAAATTTTATATCTATGTTTCAGCTCGACCTAAGGAACAAAACTGGATGAGATTTTTGACAATAGGCTAAACTAGCTAAAGTTATTAGCATTTTTCTAAAATCGTTTATATCTTTTGACCAAAAGGTGGCGCTGGCGTAAAATTTGTTGAGTCTCTTCAGGGCATGGTGTCAAACATGCACAACAACTTTCAGAATTTCAAAGTAAAGTATGTTTGAAATACAGCATTTTTTGGCATAAATCAAAATGGCCGACGCCCAAAATGGCCGACACAGTAAAATGGACATGGTCCGACTCGGCTTGATGCTCCAAACGCGCTGATACCAATTTTATGAATTTTGGACAATTGGTTTGGGAAATACAGGCCGAATTGCCAATTTTTTATATCTCTGGACCACTAGAGGGCAGAGCGACGAAACACTGCATGCAGCCTCAGATCATAGGTGTTACAACATAGACAAAGTTTGGTGTACATAGGCTAAAGCGTTGTGAAGTTATTGCCTTACAATCATTTTTGCGAGTTTTGCGTAAGGATCATTTGCGAATAATTCAATAACGGTTTGAAGATTCAAAAATCCAAGCAATAACTTTTGTTCGGCATAGTCAGTAGATGACGTGGAGCGAATTTCGTGAAGTTTGGACAAACGGCCACGGAGGAGTTAGCAAAAGTAGGTTTTTCATAAAATTCAAAATGGCGGAAAAATTTGCATGACGGAAAATGACGTCATAGGGTCAGGTCGATTCGTCTTGAGCCAAGGAATCAGTGGGAAGTGGAATTTTGTTTATTCGACTTACGGTTCAAAAGTTATTAGCATAAACGTGGGTGTAACTTTGGCCTATTGGTGGCGCTAGATGGTTTGGTTTGGAGACTTCAAATTTGGTCAGATTGTAGGTCAGAGGCTTGGCAGTCAGTGGGCCAAATTTCATAACTTTCCCGCAAACGGTTCATACGGCTCCCATTGACTTCGCGGCGGAAGAGGAAGAAGAAGAAGAATAATAATAATAAATAATATAACTGCAAGCAGTAATGCGGGGCCAAGCAAGCAGTAGGCAAAACGTGAGCAGAAGCACCATCAAAATGTAAACCAAAGACATATGAAATCACCTCAAGGCAGAGTAGCATAAAAACAAGTTGAATTGAGCGCTATCTAAAATTTTATGAATTTTGACCATTAGGTGGCACTCTTAGTAGCTTTTGTTTTGGGGTCAGCCTTTGGTACTGATGACTCACAACAAATTTGGTGTCAATATGGCAAACGGTTGCAGAGATACAGCTTCGGAAACCACTTGACTCGATGGATCACAATAGTCATGGCTCTTATCGAAAACGGTAAGAGCAATCAACACGCTATGAATAACTTTGTGCCAGCAAGGTCTAAGGATGTTCCGATTCAAATTTGGTGAGAATCGGTCAAACCGTCTGGGTGGAGTTAGAAAAAGTAAGGTTTTCAGTCAATTCAACACGGCAGACAGGAAGTTCAATCAATTATGGTAAATTTTATATCTATGTTCTCAGCTCGACCTAAGGAACAAAACTGGATGAGATTTTTGACAATAGGCTAAAGCTAGCAAAAGTTATTAGCATTTTTCTAAAATCGTTAATATCTTTGGACCACAAGGTGGCGCTGGCATAAAATTTGTTGAGTCCCTTCAGGGCATGGTGGCAAATATGCTCAACAACTTTCAGAATTTTAAAGTAAAGCATGTTTGAAATACAGCATTTTTTGGCATAATTCAAAATGGCCGACGCCCAAAATGGCCGACACAGTAAAAATGGACATGGTTCGACTCGGCTTAATGCTCCAAACACGCTGATACCAATTTTATGAATTTTGGACAAACGGTTTGGGAAATACAGGCCGAATTGCCAATTTTTTATATCTCCGGACCACTAGGGGGCAGAGCGACGAAACACTGCATGCAGCCTCAAGTTATAGGACTTACAACATAGACAAAGTTTGGTGAACATAGGCTAAAGCGTTGCGAAGTTATAGCCTTACAATCATTTTTGCGAGTTTTGCGTAAGGATCATTCGTGAATAATTTGATAACGGTTTGACGATTCAAAAATCCAAGAAATAACTTTTGTTTGGCATAGTCAGTAGATTATATGGGGCGAATTTCGTGAAGTTTGGACAAACGGCCACGGAGGAGTTAGCAAAAGTAGGTTTTTCATAAAATTCAAAATGAAGAAAAAATTTGCATGACGGAAAATGACGTCATAGGGTCAGGTCGATTCGTCTTGAGCCAAGGAATCAGTGGGAAGTGGAATTTTGTTTATTCGACTTACGGTTCAAAAGTTATTAGCATAAACGTGGGTGTAACTTTGGCCTATTGGTGGCGCTAGATGGTTTGGTTTGGAGACTTCAAATTTGGTCAGATTGTAGGTCAGAGGCTTGGCAGTCAGTGGGCCAAATTTCATAACTTTCCCGCAAACGGTTCATACGGCTCCCATTGACTTCATTACGGAAGAGGAAGAAGAAGAAGAATATAACTGCAAGCAGTAATGCGGGGCCAAGCATCCAGTAGGCAAAACGTGAGCAGAAGCACCATCGAAATGTAAACCAAAGACATGAAATCGACTCAAAAAAATCGAAATAAAGTGCTATTTAAAACTATTTAAAAATTTATGAATTTTGACCATTAGGTGGCGCTCTTAGTAACTTTTGTTTTGGGGTCAGCTTTTGGTACTGACGACTTACAACAAATTTGGTGTCAATATGGCAAACGGTTGCAGAGATACAGCTTTGGAAACCACTTGACCCGACGGCATCACAATCGTCATGGCTCTTATCGAAAACAGTGAAAGCAATCAACACGCTACGAATAACTTTTTGCCAGCAAGGTCTAAGGATGCTCCAATTTAAATTTGGTGAGAATCGGACAAACGGTCTGGGTGAAGTTAGAAAAAGTATGGTTTTCAGCCAATTCAACATGGCAGACAGGAAGTTCAATCAATTATGGTAAATTTTATATCTATGTTTTCAGCTCAACCTAAGGAACAAAACTGTATGAGATTTTTGACAACAGGCCAAAGCTAGCAAAAGTTATAAGCATTTTTCTAAAATCGTTTATATCTTTTGACCACAAGGTGGCGCTGTCGTAAAATTTGCTGAGTCCCTTCAGGGCATGGTGTCAAACATGCACAACAACTTTAAAAATTTTAAAGTAAAGCATGTTTGAAATACAGCATTTTTTGGCATAATTCAAAATGGCCGACGCCTAAAATGGCCGACACAGTAAAAATGGACATGGTCCGACTCGGCTTGATGCTCCAAACGCGCTGATACCAATTTTATGAATTTTGGACAAACGGTTTGGGAAATACAGGCCGAATTGCCAATTTTTTATATCTCCGGACCACTAGGGGGCAGAGCGACGAAACACTGCATGCAGCCTCAAATTATAGGTGTTACAACATAGACAAAGTTTGGTGAACATAGGCTAAAGCGTTGCGAAGTTATAGCCTTACAATCATTTTTGCGAGTTTTGCGTAAGGATCATTCGCGAATAATTCGATAACGGTTTGACGATTAAAAAATCCAAGAAATAACTTTTGTTTGGCATAGTCAGTAGATGATATGGAGCAAATTTCGTGAAGTTTGGACAAACGGCCATGGAGAAGTTAGCAAAAGTAGGTTTTTCATAAAATTCAAAATGGCGGAAAAATTTGCATGACGGAAAATGACGTCATAGGGTCAGATCGATTCGTCTTGAGCCAAGGAATCAGTGGGAAGTGGAATTTTGTTTATTCGACTTACGGTTCAAAAGTTATTAGCATAAACGTAGGTGTAACTTTGGCCTATTGGTGGCGCTAGATGGTTTGGTTTGGAGACTTCAAATTTGGTCAGCTTATAGGTCAGAGGCTTGGCAGTGAGTGGGCCAAATTTCATAACTTTTCCTTAAGCGGTTCATAGGGCTGCCATTGACTTTGCGGCGGAAGAGGAAGAAGAAGAAGAGGGAAGAATAATAATAATAGGAAGAAACGGAACAAACACAATAGGTGCCTTCGCAGCTTGCTGCTTGGCCCCTAATAATAAGAAGAAACGGAACAAACACAATAGGTGCCTTCGCAGCTTTGCTGCTTGGCCCCTAAAAATAATAGGAAGAAACGGAACAAACACAATAGGTGCCTTCGCAGCTTTGCTGCTTGGCCCCCAATAATAGGAAGAAACGGAACAAACACAATAGGTGCCTTCGCAGCTTTGCTGCTTGGCCCCTAATAATAAGAAGAAACGGAACAAACACAATAGGTGCCTTCGCAGCTTTGCTGCTTGGCCCCTAATAATAATAATAGGAAGAAACGGAACAAACACAATAGGTGCCTTCGCAGCTTTGCTGCTTGGCCCCTAATAATAGGAAGAAACGGAACAAACACAATAGGTGCCTTCGCAGCTTTGCTGCTTGGCCCCTAATAATAAGAAGAAACGGAACAAACATAATAGGTGCCTTCGCAGCTTTGCTGCTTGGCCCCTAATAATAATAATAGGAAGAAACGGAACAAACACAATAGGTGCCTTCACAGCTTTGCTGCTTGGCCCCTAATAATAATAATAGGAAGAAACGGAACAAACACAATAGGTGCCTTCGCAGCTTTGCTGCTTGGCCCCTAATAATAGGAAGAAACGGAACAAACACAATAGGTGCCTTCGCAGCTTTGCTGCTTGGCCCCTAATAATAAGAACGCCAACAGATACAATAGGTGCCATCGCACCTTCGGTGGCTTGGCCCCTAATAATGCTGCTACTTATTTTGAGAAAAATGCTGCTGATTGGGATTAATTGAAGAGACGCATGAAAAAGTAGCCGATGTTGTTGGTTTTTTTTTAGTGCACAGAACACAGTACTACTGTCCATTTTTTAAACAGAGCCTATCGTTTGAGTAACTCAAACATTTACAGCATTTTGTTTTTATGGCAGGGGTGTGCTATGATGTCACCAAGAGGAATTAGAAAGGTCTAGCTGAGGGATGCGTCTTGAGTGACATGTCTAAACCATTCCCCGTCAGAGACGATACTGGAAGTCAAGTCTAGGCGCACTGGATGGCTCTCATGGCAGGATGTACACATAAGAGTTTATACAAGACAAAAAGTGACTCATACAGTCAATTTTTGAAGGACAAAATGAGTGATTAAGTGACTACAAAAGGCAATAAAACTTACTGTGACCCACATAATACCTTGGAACCAAAGAACAATTTTATATCAGTCTTAGAACAATTTTATGTACTTCTAAATGATCCTTACTCTTGACTTTTACATCACCAGTTATAGAACTTGTGTGGAGAAACGCACAATCTCACATTCATTTCACTGCTAGTAAATCGACACCGGGAGTACCCAGAGCACAGGGACAGGCCAGAGAACACCAGAGAAACTGAAAACCTTTTAGCTAGCCAATAAAAACATCACTAGTGTGCACGGTACAAATTTGCGGCAAGGATGTTGAGGGCTTTTGTCGGATTGTTAATTCAGGTATTTCAATTGATCAGATTAAATTGTGTCGTGGCTCTGATTGAGCTGCTGTCTGTTTCATTGATTCTACTTGGTTTCCAGTGAGAGAGCTTCCCCCAATCTGTCCAGATGTGAGGCAGAAGCACCGGATCTCTATTGATGTGATCCCCCCAGAGTTGAAGGCTCGTTTTGTTTCAGATCCTATTATTCCTGTTCGGACAAAAACTACCAAAGAGTTTCAGTAAGTACCCCTCCTCATCTCAGTCTTACTGGAGTATTCTTAGGTCAGAGACACCATGTTTTTTTTTCTGCTGTAGGGAAGATGTGGAAAGGGCAACTATCTCAGGGGACTGGAAGCAGGTCCACGATTTCTACTCCAACACATTTGAGTCCTTTTTGGAACTCAATGCTGCCTTTAAGGTGTGTTCAATCTCCTAATGTTTATGTGTTTGTTGGTTTTCTTCTTTTAATTTGTAAATTGGGTAAAGTATTCAAGTTCTATCGTTTGAAAAATGATCTTGGTTTGGTATCAGCCACTGTAGCTACCTATTAGCATAGGTTAGCATAAATCATTGAAACTGATTTGACCAGAAACATTTAGACTCAAAGGATTAGAGCTTCACTGTTGTTCTTTTTTAAAACGGGCTCTTCTATAGTAACATCTTGAAATAAACTCAACAGAGTATAAAGAGTCGTATCAAAGGGATCATGAGCCGGGCAAAAACAGATTGCAGAGTATAAAGAAAAAATTAAATTCTGGCTGTTAAAGCCTCCTTCACCCGAGTTCCACAAGTGTGCAGGTCATCTCACTCGGCTACCATTGGCAGCTCTATCCAGATTTATTGGGTTAACTTGCTTTACATGCTCATGAAATCAATCTTCAACACTTGAAAAATTAAATCAATTAACTGACTTTAAATAAATGAATTGGTGTAAAAAATATCTAAAATGAAAAGCTAAAACCCTCCCAAATTATGTATTGCACTGAAATAAATTAGTTTCACTGAAAACAAAAAAAAAAGTTTTAATCAAGGTAAAAGTTTGGAAAGACAAAAGTTTTGTTGCCTATAAAGAACAAATTTATTTTTATAAATTAATAAACAAATTTATTGTAAATATAGAATTGTGTCCAAAAAAATTATTAGTGGTGCTGTGAGATCCAAACGTAATATCTTATATGACTTCCATGAGCTTGAAGGACTGCATCCATGTGGTTTGGCAAGGATTTGTGCAAGGATGAAGTCCTCAGTTATAGCAAAGAAAGCAGTCTTGCATACCTCCCAAAGTTCATCAGTATTCTTTTGTGTTGTCTTCCCTTCTTCCTATTTCGTCCTACCCCTGACCTGCTCAATGATGGAAGTATGCGATAGAGCAGTATCCTACTGCACTCTTACAGCGTGTTCCCCGCCAGGTGCGGTGGGTAATCGGATGAAGCAATATTAACTCGCTACCCTGTCTTTGTTATATTTTATCGACACATCTTTTTCTCGTGACGATAACGAGACGCTGATGAGCTAAATATTTCTCTGTTATGAGACGTGCGCGAGTTTTGGTTAACGAAAATGTTAATGAATGGACAGTTACACGTTCAAAATGCATGATATTTTTGGCTTTTCATGATTCGTGGCTGTAATTCAAAATATAAAGTATCCGGCGCTTGTAATCCTTTGTCTGGTCATTCCCACCACCAGACGCGCTGCAAACACATTGCAGTGACTTACATGAGAGTTTTCGGCCTGTTTGAGGATCATGCGAGCAGCATCAACAAAAGAGCTTTATGGTTGGAAAAGACTAAAAGATTCTGCTGCGAATTCACCCGAGGAACTGTGGAAATAAAGTTAATAAAGTTAGCAGCCTATTTTGGCCTGGAGTTATGTGCAAAACTAATTTGCTAATTCTCAATTTAAATTAATACAATGTAAACAAAGACCAGTCTTTAGCAGATTACCATATATATATATATATATATATATATATATATATATATATATATATGAAAAGCCTATTGACGATGTGAAATGGAGCATTAATTCATGAAATAAATTTAAATACTCCGTTTGTAATATTTAAAGAGTTAAATTAACTTATTAAAAGACAATTTTAATCCATTAAATAAAAATCAACATTGACTAAAACTATTTTAAATGACTAAAACTAAAATCATTTTCGTCAAAAAGACTAAGACCAAAACTCAGATGGCTGCCAAAAACAACACTGCTACTGTCAGCACGCGCGAGAGGTTATGATTGCCAGACAGTGAAGTGATGTATCTGTTCTGGTGCCCTCGCATTTGGTATGTGGGGTGTGGATAAATGAGTTGTCCCACTGCTCCCAGGTCTCGTGCTCGGAAGTGCAGGCTCAGTTCAAGCAGCTCCCTGAGTTGGGTTGACCCTTAGCTCCCCTGGGGGATGTGGCCCTGCCAAAGAGACTAAAACATACTGTGGCACCCTACAGGTACCGCAGCCCCTGCCTATTTGTTGGCTGAAAATCTGTAACCAGCCAGCATCTGTTTTTTTGGATGGTATAAAGCTAAAGAAAGGCTGTCTCCAAGCAATACTGTCTCAGTGTTCAAGCTATTAGTCTTGCCAATGCCGTCTCATTTAGTCAAAACTTGAATGGTCCTTAAAATGCACACTTCAAATGCATCCTACTTTTTATAAAACAGAATGAAGCTCGACCATCATCCTGGTCTAAATTACGCACAACATAAGAGAGAAAATACAGAGCATGTTTTAATACAATGTATTCAGAAAAGACAAGAAAGAAAGAAATAGAACAATTAAAAATAAACCTAGAAAATAAATTTAGCAATGAAAGAATTTATATCTTACAGTGATCTTAAGACTGTATCATACACAAAATATAAATGTAAAAGATTCACTGAAAAATATTAATAATACAAGAAAGTTTCATTCATTTATTTCGGGATCCAAACTACTGATCCAGCTGGTGGCGCTAATGCACCATAACTTAAATGCGAAAAAACAACAGAAGAAGAATAAGAGACTCAACCGTCCCGTTTACCAAGGGTTTATGCAGCCTTCGGAGGATGGGTAGGAAGTAGGGGTGTAACGGTTCACGGGAATGTATTGAACCGTTTCGGTGCGGCCTGTTCGGTTCGGTACACTTGCGTACCGTTTCGGTATATTTTTTTTAATTAAATAATATAAATGTATTATTAGCGCGATATTAAGCGCAGCGGAACAATGTTCCTAGGCGAGTTTCCGCACGGACGCTATTGAGTGACGCACAGTAGAGCTGCACGAGTAACTGAGAGAAATGGTAACAGCGAAAGAGAAGCCAGAGCTTGAAGACCCTCCCACCTCACTACGGTCTCCTGTTTGGGAACACTTTGGCTTCTCTGTTAAAATACATAACGGGGATAGACGAGTGGATAAATTTAAAGTTGTATGCCGACATTGTTCCACGGAGATCGGGCAGGCAACACATTTAACATTTTTTACTGCTGGAGGTAGTCACTGCAACCAGATCTGTGCTCTCTTCAGAAAATGTGGATAGGTTAATCTTTTTAGCCAAAAACTTAAAACTTGAATAGTTAGTTTTGTTGATATACAAGCTGAAGCTGTTGCTAGTGTTAAAAGTTTTCAGGTCCTAACTAGTTGCAGTATTTAATTTTTTATTTAAAAATAAAAAATGTGTATTTCTTTATAAAGAGTGCAATTTATTTAAAATATCACCCAAATGTGTCACTTTTATATATTGTATGCAAGAATTCTATTGTCTATTGGCAGCTTTTCAAAATAAATATTTTGTAAGCTCTTATTGTTTTGTACCGACAATTAACCGAACCAAGCTCTCCAAGATACGATTTTAGCATACCTTTACACCCCTAGTACGAAGGATCCTCCGAAGGCTTTTAGAACCTGGATTGGGACACAGTTTATACCATGCCATGTTGACATCATCACATCCACATTTTCCTGTAGACTTGTTTGGTCTGATTTGTGATTGTTATTTTCGGTTTTTATATGCTTGAGTGTTTTATTATTCATTTTTCTGCTGAGATATTTTCACCTATAGCTGTGACTAACTCCACCTTTTTTAATGGTGTGGTCCACGGGCGGAGCTAAGAACATAAAAGAGCTCCCAGGCTTTCATTTGCTGTGGTTTGTTGCAGGAGAGCGCCATTGAAGGTCTGTTGGCGATGTTCAATATATACCTGTAAATATTGTAAATATCTAGGGAAGGGCCGAACGAAGCTTCCGAAGCAGCGAAGCTTTTACTACAAACTGCATCGACTCAGTGTTGTTCTCCGCCATCTGGTGGCCAAAAGAATTCCCTACGCTGTGTTGTTCATTGTAAGGTTTTGTTTGTCTATTTAATAAACATGTCTTTAGCAAGATGGTGGTGAGTATGAGGAGCTCCCCCCCCCTCACAATAAAAAAAAACTTTACTTCCTTTACCTCTTACTTTTAAATTCTGCGAAGAAACTTTTTTGTTTTTCATTGTTTTTCTGTTTTGATTTTGCACCTGAGCACTAACAAACCACTTTTTGTCCCAACTTCAAAGGCTTTTCTGGTCACTCCAGCACCACACTGTCAGGCCAACCCGTAACAGTGTATAACCCTAGTTTTTGGGTAATTTTTTTTAACAAACTGTACTTGCACATTTAAATGCAATGATGGAAATGTACCTGAAAGCCATAAAGGCAGATATTTGTATCTGCGAGTGAATAAACAAGACCATTTAGAGAGTGAAAAGCAGCATCTGTTCCGTGAGATTATTCTTGAGGTCATTGCTTTAGTCGTCCTTTAGGAAATACTTGATGTTTTTCTGACATATTTTTCCTCAGAAAGAGGCAAACGCTCCATTCAACACGATTGAAGACTCAGGAATAAACATCAAATTTGTCAGCGTTGTTTATGATGCCTTGCTCCACACGGTATGCGAAGCAGCTTTCTTTGAGAGGGTCGCTAGCCATTGTCATCGTTTTAATTGTTTGGCTTTTGTTCCCAGCCCGCTGACACGCAGAGAGCGGTCCTGAAGGGAATTATCAATAGTTTATTGAGGGAATGGAAAGGGTGAGTGTTGCATTGTATTCTGTGACTGTCTGTGCTAAATATTAGAATTAAATGCCTGTCTCTGTGTTTTAAGGCCTCGGACAAAGGATGACCTCAGGGCTTATTTCATTCTTGTACAGGTACGTTTTTAGTTATATAAGAGGTTTTTGCTCTTAAGGTGGCCTGATGAAATTTCATCCTTGTTCTGAATTATATATTGTTACGATATTAAGATAAGGAAAATAACTAAATAAGGGCTACAAGTAGGGCTGGGCAATATAGCAATATTATCGATTAACTCGACTCTGTGGTATACATTGATGTGCTTGAATGAAAATCTATTTTATCTTTAGCGTAATATGTAAACGCTGTTCCGTTTCCTTACAATGCACGCTCACCGCTCGTGTTTGCCATATATTAAGATACAAAGCAAGCAGCATCGGCGGATGTCGGTCTGCTGTTGATGGTCTGCTATTGATGCCCTCATGAACATTGCCACGAAATCACAAATAAAGTATTGTAATAGACCTCCAAATCAAACATATACGCTATATATATATATATATATATATATATATATATATATATATATATATATATATATATATATATATATATACTTTTTCCAGAAGCGTACACCTCAGTCTCAGTCACGTACCCCCTGCTACCAATGACTATGTAATAATAGATTATATAAAATGACAAATACTGAACAGTCGATTGTTTTTGATGAACAAAAATTTACTATAAATAATGATTTTGTGGTTCTGGTTCTCTTTTATAAGTGAAGCGATCATCTCTCTGTTTAATGTGATGGATTTTTGTTTGTTTCATTTATTTCATAGAAATAAATAGTAATGAAAAACAAATTTGTTTTATTTGCATTTAATTAAATTGGCAAAATAAAAAAAATGGCACAAATTAATCAAGACACTGCGTTTTTCCAGGTCATATTGTAAAAACAGGCTAATCATTTTCAATTATTTGAAGATATGATTTGAAATAATTTGTATAGAAATTTACGATAATATTTTAAAATGAAAAAAAGAAAAAATTGATCAGCATTGCCAGGTGCGACTCATCGTTATCAAGCTGTGTGGATTAAAGTGCGACAGCAGCCGGTGAGAGGATGGACCATTTCTTTGTATTATTTTATTAATATTCTGTACATTTAGAAAAAGCATATGACAGGGTGCCGAGAGAGGAGCTATGGTCCTGTATGAGGATGTCAGGAGTGGCAGAGAAGTACTTCAGAGTAGTTCAGGATATGTATGAGAGAAGTAAGACAGCAGTGAGATGTGCTGTAGGTCAGACAAAGGAGTTTAAGGTGGAGGTGGGGCTACATCAAGGATCAGCTTTGAGTCCCTTCTTATTTGCTATGGTGATGGACAGGTTGACAGATGAGGTCAGGCAGGAATCTCCCGGGACAATGATGTTTGCAGATGACATTGTGATTTGTAGTGAGAGCAGAGAGCAGCTGGAGGAACACCTGGAAAGTTGGAGGTCAGCTCTAGTACGTAAGGATTACAGGGGGCTGAGGTCAAGAAGGTGCAGGAGTTTAGGTATTTGGGGTCAATAGTCCAGTGCGACTGGGAGTGTGGAAAAGAGGTGAAGAGACGAGTGCGGCCAGGTTGGAGTGGATGGAGAAAAGTGTCAGGGGTGTTGTGTGACAGAAGAGTGTCAGCAAGAATCAGAGGAAAGGTGTACAGAACAGTAGTGAGACCAGCGATGATGTATGGGTTGGAGACTGTGGCAGTGAGGAGGAGACAAGAGGCAGAGATGGAAGTATCAGAGATGAGGATGTTGAGGTTCAGTTTAGGAGTGACGAGGATGGACAAGATTAAGAACGAGCACATCAGAGGGACAGCTCAGGTTGGTTGTTTTTGGAGACAAAGTCAGAGAGGCCAGATTGAGATGGTTTGGATATGTGCAGAGGAGGGATAGTGGTTATATTGGTAGAAGGATGTTGGAGATGGAGATACCAGGCAAGAGGTCAAGAGGACGGCCAAAGACAAGATATATGGATGTGCTGAAAGAGGACATGAAGGTAGTTGGTGCAAGAGTAGAGGATAGTGAGGACAGATTTAGGTGGAAAAGGATGATTCGCTGTGGCGACCCCTAAACTGGAAACAAGCCGAAAGGAAAAGAAGAAAGAAATAGAATTAAAAACAATATTTTGAGAACAACTATACATTTCTAATATAAATAGATTATAAAAAAAACACGATTAAAACATTTTGTTATCTTGTGGGTTTTCAAATAGGTTTCTTTCTCCTTTTTCCACGTGTAAATTTTCCATTCATGTATTTTCTGTATTATAGATCAAACTGTATATTGTAAAATGTACAGCAATAAACCGTATTTTTATATGTTTTTAACTGTTAAATTTAAGGTCATGTTCTGTAAAACTAATAACAGTTCACTGTAAATTATCTCATATTTTATAGAATACAACCTACAAACCTTTTTCAGTAGCATTTTTATGGTTCTTTACAGTTAAATTGACAGACGTTTTTTACAGTGTGTCGTTTGTCCATGGGTTGCCCTTGGCATCTGTAGCAGCATTAAACTCTCCAGGATTAGCGAAAGGTGAAGTCGAGTGGCGGGAAACTCTTTATCTTCTGTCTCACCACATGCTCTATTGACTCCAGCCATAGCGCTGCTCTGCTTAGACAGAGCAAAGTATTTACTTCACACAGGACTTGGCTGGTCTGCGAATGTCCAAATAAGGAAACAGCCACTCGGTCTCTGCAAAATTAGAAGCCTACGCTGTAGTTCATCTGAGATTCCGTTATATTTCGTTTCACCAAAACCCAAACACAATCATCCACAAACATTGGCTTCCTTCAGAGTACATGTATTGTTTTGTAGATCTATAGACCGTTGATGGGGCTCCCGACCTACATTTCTCAGAGGACGTGTTTGGTAGAACAGCAGAAGCAGTCAGCCTTTGTATTATTTGCATGCATCATGCCTATGGAAGGGATGAGGTCATGCTTGAGAGGAAAGCGCTGGCTTCCACTGTAATGGCTGAAAAACACCAGATCTCTTACTCTGCCTTACTGACAGGAACGGTTCTATGACCGTTATGAAGTTTGATGAAATGTCTTTCTGTCACAGAACCCTCAGTACACCAGCCCTGCCACTTATGTCATCTATGCACACCTCCTGAGGCAAATAGCAGGCCTGGCTGAAGCCGACCACCATTTCCTCATGCACTGGTTTAAAAAGTGAGTTTGATTACAATACTTAATTGTAAAGTTGACACTTCGTTTCTGTGTCTCTCCATACGAAATACCAGCATTTGAAATCATTTAATACCCTGTTGCTTTCCCATTTGCAAAAGATCACAGCTTCTTGTGGGTTGTTTCATTCTTCAGACTGCCTCAGAAGCGTTTCAAACAGCTGGTGGAGCGCTTGCAGCTCTTCATCACAACCCGCCTATTTCCTGCCAAACCAGAAGAGTTGCCGCCCATGGCCAAATGCTCCTGGTGGATTCCCTCAGCCACTAAAGTTCTCTCCTTGCTTAGTGAGTTGCTGTAGAGTTAGCCATTTGTAAGGTGGCTTGCAGGACTTTTTAAAGTTTGCCATTAGTCAAATATAGTAATCCTAGGGTTAATAAAGTTTATTTCTCTTTAACAGATGCAGCCAACAGCATTTCGTCTCCCCCCCTCATTCCTTTTACTGATTTCTACAACCTGACACTGGACCACATAGACTTTATGGAGGATTATCACACATGGAATGTTCATGGAAATACAAACAGGTGTCACCACATCAATTTCATTTTCTATGTTCATTCTATTGGAAAAGAGGGGTCGATGACATTGAGGGAAAATAAATAAAAAAACCCGTGGCATCTGCTTTAAGACAATCGAAAACACTACCTGCGTTCCCCTTTCTCTTTGTGCAGGATATTATTGTATAAGTAATAATGCCTTCAATTTACAATGGTACATCGATATACGAAATTAATGCGTTCCAAGGAGGCTTTCGTATCTCAAAGCAAGTTTTACATGTAGAACGCTTAATGGCTCTCAGAAACAACAGTATAAGTTGATAAAAAATTTAAAACCAGAGACAAATCAAGTAACGTTTCTTAACCTCTTAAACCCGAGAGTCCCCGGTACCGGGGACTTGCCCCCTTGAGCGTTACATTTTCGCTCATAGCTCACTAACCCTGAGAGTAACCCACACATATTAAATACTGTTGTGTTCAGCGGAAACTCCTCTAAAAACGTATCGAATTCAATTTCATATCCGTGAACCACAGCTTGAATGGCATGCAAATAAACAACAACATGTCCGGAGTATAATCCATGACCAAGTTTTTGTTTATGTGCGATATGTATCCACAATATAAACGGAAACACCAAAACCATGGCATTAAATGAAAGCTAACAACCAGCAGAATCCAGCGATATGCAACATTTACATGGCGCAAAGTATTTCATAGCAGGGAGCTAAAGTTCCCCGAAAAAACGCCAGCAAAAACCAAGCAAGCATGTAAATCTTGTCTTACCTTTGCCATTTTTTCAACAAAAGTTATTTCCATAGCGATAAAAGTCTGTTTGTTGTTATGTCCGGTCGATAGCTTCGCGGAAACTCCATTTTGGATCTTTTCTGTTGCTCCGTGTTCTCATGACGTCACCAAATATGGAATGACTCCTCGTGCGTAAGAGGTGGTCTCTCCACGCTGCGCGTCGTGTGATTCGTCGGCGATCCCGTCAGTCTCAAAATGGTTGAGCTCATTGGCTTCCTCAGAATCAGAGCGTTTCAGCGATATATAGAGCTCCCGGATTGGACAGATGGTCGGGGGGTAGGGACACTCAGAATCTCGAACGTCGATAGCGTTTGTGAATGAAAGGTTCCCAAAAGCGCAGCAAGATGGGGTAAATGAGCTTCCACCCCCCTTTTACAGCGTTTCTTTAGGAGTTTTTTTTGCTGAAATCATGTCCCGTAAGCAAGAAAAGAAGACTATGAACGTAGCTGAAGCTTTGGACAAGATTTTTTCCATATTTCAATAATTGTGCCAAATTATGCCAAACTGTGCCAACATGGATTACGCCTGAACTTTGTTCAATCAAAACCTTTACAGAATATTAGTTTCTTGTAGTATGGACACCAAACTTGCTACAGATGTCTTTGACATGTAGTGGTTACAATTGATTGTGTTTATTTGCTTCGTTATAAGTAAAATAAGGAGATATTGGAGGAAACGTGTTTTTTTTTAGGCGGAGTTCATTTTTTGGCCATTCCAACATCAATTACTCTTACCCAGTGTTCTTGACTGTCAAATTAACTCATCCACACCACTCCCCAAGAACCTATCTTCATTTTGATACCAAGATTTGTAGTTTAGACCTTGTAAAAGCTGAGAAATGCCTTAAAAAGTAAAAGTATAGGATTTTCGGAAAATAGGCCTCAGGGCTTAAGAGGTTAAAGAACGTGTCACAGGGTTTCTCTAAGTTGCACTTTCCACAAAACAGCACTTTCCACGTTATAAACGTTATTTATTTTACGACACTTTGACTCTAACATTTGTTATAGTACATTATTGGTAATCTATACATAATGATTCGCTTGATTTAAAGTGTTTTAAAGTGTATCAGCCCCCTTTAGCACTGTCTGCAATGGTAGAATAGAGCACCAGGACCCGGAAGCGCAGTGCGACGTCAGACATAACAAGCGGATAATAGAGCTGAACTGTTGGTGTTTTTCGTATCTTTGAGGTACCACTATATATAGCTTTTTTCCAGACTCATTCACTTGGTAGTGACAGAACGTGGCTGCCATTTCACCGATTCATTGCCGACCACCAAACACACCCCACCAAGTCACACACATCCATATGTGGGTGAAGGCCACCTTGCAGAATGGACCTCTAACCTTGTAGATGGATGACTAACACCACCAATACACCACCTGCCGCTCATATTAGACATTAATGTTATGGGGGGAAAATAACAACCCGACGCTCAGCGAATTCTAAATAAATAATGCACAGCTGAGTGTGGAATGTCCTCAGTTTATGCCATGATCATTTGCCAACAAAAAAAAATGTTTAAACGATTATTAGTATGTATGGCTGTAATAAATTAATGGAATTCGAGTTATTTTAGTTTAGCTCACAAATACCGTTAACACACAACAAATTTTTGTAATTATGGGATCTGGATCCCCTTAACTATTACACTAATGTCCATTTGTTTACCGTAGGCGTTTTAATAGCTACTGTGCGTCTGATATGTTTAATTTATATTGTGTAATGTTGTTATTAGCATATAGCTAGAACATGTAGGAAAACCATGTTACCGTTCGATCGGTTTTTGTTCAAGACAATACAAATATCATTTAAACTACGGTTTATTGACATGATGCAGCTGATTCTGCAGAGTCTGTGTCGAAATGTGTTTTATTCCCTCCCGCGATTGTGAAAGTGGCGTAAACTCGGGTAAGGCTACTAGGGTAAGGCTTCGATAAGAAGGCGCTTGTTGGACGCTATCTGATGCCGCATCTGTCCAAATCCACGAATCCAGGCCACTTTCTCAGCACATAGGGGGTAAATCAACTGGATTGAGGATTTTTGGGGGTGGGGGCTGAAGCGGTGTTTTAGCCGGTGATCCCCGCAGCATAGAGCGGTAAAATGGAGCGCATTGATACACAGAGTGAATAAACTGACCAGGACAACCTCTGCGGTTATTCGAAATTAATCAACACCTGCAAGCCAATCAAAATCGAGTATTCAGACAGACCATAGAATAATTCGGAGATAATAAATATATTTATATAAGCTATACATCAAAAGCGCTAAGTCTTTGGAGATCCGTCTGAGAGAGCAATTTAGCTAAATCTGAATCCTGAGAACATCTATGGGTGCGGTTCATTCTCCAGCAAAGTTAGTGTCCAAGGGAACATCTGGACCTTTGTCATATCGAGACCTAACATCAGGCAGGTTTATTCAGCAGAGAAGACCAAAAGATCCGCATCTTCATGACTCTACGAAAGCTCCACAAAAAAAGTGCCTTGAAGGATGACAGAGAGGCCATATTTACTTGTCAAAGAGTCTCAACTACCTAACTAGATAGGGACTGTGGGGTCCTCTGCTGTGCCTCAGGGGAATGTAACGTGAAGGAACTGTCAGTTCCAGAAGAACCTTCTCATCGTCTTCCCGGATCTCGTGCAACAGCTGTGTTAGAAGGCTCTCTAGGGAAAATTAAATGATAGGTTTCTATCTGGACCAGCA
This sequence comes from Danionella cerebrum, assembly GCA_007224835.1. NCBI lineage: Eukaryota > Metazoa > Chordata > Actinopteri > Cypriniformes > Danionidae > Danionella > Danionella cerebrum. Next base: position 172,637 of record SRMA01026776.1, on the reverse strand, counting down.
GCTTACCAATTGTCCCAAAAATAGCCATGGGTATGGAATAAAAACCTGACAATTAATGTTCTCGCGGGAACTGCCATGGAACAAAGTCTTCAACCTCCGCAGGATTTCCATCACACATGCTAGTCACATACTGCACAGTGCAGCACAGTGCTTTCATAAGGCAGATATAGGCGACCAGAGAAGATTGGCGGCCTGACGTGGATTCCCATAGTTCAGTGATTCAACTGGACGTGACATGTAAAGCAGATGACTGATTGGGAACTGTGCAATAGAGTTTCTTGAATTCCGCTCCACCACTCTGTTGTTCTCCTGCACTATTGTCTCCTCTTGCAGTGGGGCTGCTGCAGACCCAAGTAATATTTGAATAAAGTGGTGTTTGAAAGCACACCCACTGCTATGTCTCCCATCTCTCTCTTTCTGAAATGTATGCAGACTGTTATCGTTTTCTGTCACTAAACGGTGACCTTGACTTTTTGGGTCGAGGAGTGGAACAACTCTTCGCTTCCCTGCTGTCTTTGGCAAGATGTTGTGATCGATAATGGCGTCTTTGAGATTGATCTCAGTGAAGGTTCACAATGAAAATGCACTGGGCTTCTTCGGGTGTTTTTGTGGCGGGGGAATGAGTAACAGGGAGGGGCTTCTCCTGAGAGGAAGAAGATTTTCTGTCATTCCTGCCAGCGAATGACAACGGACGCACTAAATCAGCTGTTGGCTGTACTCCACTGCTGGACCATGGATATACTGGCTTCTGGGGGATACACACACACATCTCAAGATCACTACACCAGTTTGTCTGCTCGTCCTTTGCATTTAAACCACCAGCACAGTCCAGAATGTCTCTTAGGACCTCCTATATCGCAGAGTTTGGTCAGGTTTATGTTACGCAAACGAGTATATGCCAACTATCGGGATTAGGGCAATGTGCTTTTAAAAATGAATGTGCTGTAAAGGTTTGAAAAGTGTTTTACTGAGATTCCACGTGTTTTTATTTTGTCAGGTTCACTTTCTGTCAATTTCCCTTCATCCTGTCCACAGTGGTAAAGAAGGCCATCATTCAGAGAGACTCTGAGCAGCAGATGATCAACATGGCTAGGGTAAGAGTTCACCTGTGCCCTCTCTACTGAGTCTTAATACATCAACAGTGTCTAATGAAAACATTCCTAGCAAGGGTGGGGCACCATTCCAATGACTCCCTCCCAATCGTTTGTATCCAGACGATTGCGTAAGCAGATGCATGGCTTTAGAAAAGTTGTATCATACACATTAAAGGACTTGTTTTTTGGAAAGTAAACATTGCGCACATGTACCCAAAAGATATGTATATCTTTATATATAAATATATGGACCGCTAGATTGTTGAGTGCTGCATTTCATCCTGTATGTGTAGCAAACCCTGGTGGACAAGGTTTCTCGGAGACAAAGGGTGGATATGAGTCTACTGTTCCTCAACATTAAAGTGAGGCGTCTGCAGCTGGTCAGTGATTCACTGGATGAGGTAAGACTGCTCTGTGCAGGTCTGAAAATCCAGAGCTGGGTATCTTTCAGGAGGTGTTACCAGGATTTCTCTTGTTCTTCCAAAACTCTTTAACCCCGCTGCAAAGCTGCATGTTGTTCTCCAAGGCTGAGAGTACTTCCAGCCAAAAGTGCAAGCAATATATTCTGGAAAGATCCGACTCTCCATACACGTGTTCTCTTTTTAACAGCTTTCGAGAAAGCGAGCAGACCTGAAGAAAAAACTGAAAGTGACATTTGTTGGAGAAGCAGGGCTGGACATGGGCGGACTCACTAAAGAGTGGTTCCTTCTCCTGATTCGACAGATTTTTCATACGGACTATGGTGAGAAAATGAGATCCAGACATGGGCATTATGCAGCTGCAGTACTTTGTCAGTGAGGCCATTTGTTTTCAGGAGTACTGTTCTATAGCTCTTCTATAGCAGGCTCGAGGATTTACTGATGCCTGTGGAACATGCTGTTCATGGCTAGTTTAAATGGACTGTTGTTGGAAAGTGTAGTCATCTTGGATGAACATTGCATTTCTGACTGACAGATCATTAATTTGCGTATTGAATGGGTTTTATCTACTATAATGATGTGAGCCCCTGATGAATCTGTCTGGGCTGGGATGCAGCTCACCCAATCAAAGTGAGAAATGTTTGGGTAGAAACACTGCAGAAAATCAAAACGTTAACTTGCAGACAATTTCACTGTGGTGACCCCTAATTTGGGAATAGCCGAAAGGAAAAGAAGAACAAGGAGACAGTTGATTTGCTATATTTAAGTCTGTACTATTAAGATGATTGAGCTCCAGGGGACGCGTGATTAATTATTTAAGAGGCTCCTCTCAAATTTTGTAATAGAGGGTGTGCATTGACATTGCTTTTCCATCAGGCCATGCCCCCTATCACTGAGATGGAAAAACTGGTTAAAATGTATTAAGTTAATACTAGGGGTGTAACGGTACGCTAAAATCGTATTCGGTTCGGTACAGTGTCTTGGAGAGTTCGGTTCGGTACAAAACAATAAGAATTTACATATTCTTTATTTTGGAAAGCTGCCAATACACATTAGAATTCTTGCATAAAATAAATAAAAGTGACACATTTGGGTGATATTTTAAATAAATTGCACTCTTTATAAAGAAAAACACTTTTTTTTAATAAAAATGAAATACTGCAACTAGTTAGGATAGATTACCTATCCACATTTTCTGAAGAGAGCACAGATCTGGTTATAATATCTCCAGCAGTAGAAAATGTTAGATGTGTTGCCTGCCCGATCTCCGTGGAACAATGTCGGCATACAACTTTAAATTTATCCACTCGTCTATCCCCGTTATGTATTTTAACAGAGAAGCCAAAGTGTTCCCAAACACGAGACCGCAGTGAGGTGAGCGGGTCTTCAAGCTCTGGCTTCCCTTTCGCTTTTGCCATGTAATTTTCCTACTCGCGCGCGTGCTCGCCACTCAATAGCGTCCGTGCGGAAACTATCTCCGTGGAACAATGTCGGCATACAACTTTAAATTTATCCACTCGTCTATCCCCGTTATGTCTTTTAACAGAGAAGCCAAAGTGTTCTCAAACACGAGACCGTAGTGAAGTGAGAGGGTCTTCAAGCTCTGGCTTCCCTTTCGCTTTTGCCATGTCATTTTCCTACTCGCGCTCGTCACTCAATAGCGCCCGTGCGGAAACTATCTCCGTGGAACAATGTCGGCATACAACTTTAAATGTATCCACTCGTCTATCCCCGCTATGTATTTTAACAGAGAAGCCAAAGTGTTCTCAAACACGAGACCGCAGTGAGGTGAGAGGGTCTTCAAGCTCTGGCTTCTCTTTCGCTTTTGATATGATTCCATTTTCCTACTCGTGCTCGTGCTCGTCAGTCAATAGCGTCCGTGCGGAAACTCGCCTAGGAACATTTTTCCGCTGCGCTTAATATCGCGCTAATAATACATTTATATCATTTAATAAAAATACTGAATAACGAAACGGTACGCAAGTGCACCGAACCGAACAGGCCGTACCGAAACGGTTCAATACATACCGTGAACCGTTACACCCCTAGTTAATACCGAAAAAAACTAGAACATCACACAAAATAATTGAATACGACTGCGATCCTTCACAACTTACCAGCTTTCTGTGGAGCTAGAGATTCCTGATTTCAACAGTGCACCAGTGTTGTTTTTGGCAGCCATCTGAGTTTAAGTCAAAATCATTTTAGTCTAGTTTTAGTCACCAAAACATAAAAGGTTTAAGTCTAGTTTTAGTCAATGTTGATTAATATTGAATTGTTTAAAAATGGTCTTTTAATAAGTTAATTTAACTCTTTAAATCTTACAAATGGTGTAGTAAAATTTATATAAATATGATTTCCTAAGGACTAACTTGTGCAAAAGAAAGTGTTAAAACAACAGATATTCACTAACCTGATATTCTTTTAAAGGTAAGTTACATTTATTAATTTAATTTGAGATTTAGCGAGATGAATTCATAAACAGCTTAAAGCTTTGCACATAACTCCAGGCTAAAATATGCTGCTAACTTTATTAGCAAACGTCCGTTGCAGTCAGTGGTCTAACAGCTGTTGCTCGGGTGAGTTCGCTGCAGATATCATTTCGTCATTTCCACAGACTGCAGGTGCCCTGTGCTCAATGTGTGTGCAGTGCGTCTGGTGGTGGGAGTGACCAGACAAAGGATTACAAGCGCTGGATACTTTATATTTTGAATGACGGATTACAGCCACGAATCATGAAAAGCCAAAAATATCATGCATTTTGAACGTGTAACCGTCCACTCATTAACATTTTCGTTAACCAAAACTCGCGCACGTCTCGTCATGTTTTTATCATAACAGAGACATATTTAGCAGATTTAGAGACATATTGTAGTTACCCTCTCGTCAACGAAAACATTATTGTAATGCATGCCTATCCATTTTAATGTCGTAATCACTTTTGGCATAAATAAAAACATGTAGAACTAAAATAGCTGTTTCAAGTTAAACAATTTTCAACATATCTGTATTGACAAAATAAACTAGGACCAACGACCAGAATTGGTGGCTGCATTTGCTTCGTTTTTGTAGAAAAGAACCCTTTGAAAATCAGTTTGAGTGGTCAATCGCACAAAAGCTTTCGTCTATTTTAAGTATTAAAGGCCTGTACACATCGACACAAAAGTTTGTTGCAAATTTTTGTGTCACCATGCACCTCGACCAAAAACCATGGCTGCCAACGAGACAACACGCATCGGGCCAAACGAGTGCTGCCAACGTAAAAAAAGAGTTTTGGGGAGCCAAATCGGATCCGTTTTTCACAGGGAGAATAACCAATAAAAGTTAGCTCTATTGATGACATTAGTAGGATGTTAAAGAGCCTCTCAGTGGCGCTCATATAGCACTCAGTAGCTCTGATGTCTTCTCTGTCGTCGTCTTCTTCCAGCTCTTCTTCTTTCCTCTTTTCCCATTTGGCTCAGTGAGCATCTGCTGTACCCCAAACGCCATTTTCAGACAGTGAGCACCATTGCATCAATATTTCCTCGACCCAGACGAAGAGCTCCCCTTTTAGAAGCATCTGAAGATCAGATGATAAAATATGACTTGAAGCAACTCCAGATGAAACCTATGAGCTCACACATGAAGTGTCCCAAAAAAAAGTTCATGAGTGCTTTTTCTTCGCCAGGTATGTTCACGTATCTGAAGGAGTCCCAGTGTCATTGGTTTAGCAGCTGGAAATGTGACAACTACTCTGAATTCCGATTGGTTGGTGCTGTATCCTTTCTTTTTTTCTTTCTTTCTTTTTGAAGAGCATGCTGTATAGGTGGTCACGTGTGGGTGTGTGAGAAACCTAAAATAGCACATAAGTACAGCTTCCACTTAGCCCAAAAATTTGACTTTTTCTCCAATGTGACTTTGATAAATAGCAAAGAATCAAGTTTGTGCCGTAACAGCGGAATACGCCAAACTTAGAAGCTATGACTGACAGCCAACGCCTGCTCCTCAATGTCCTGCTGCAGATTCCTGTAATGACCCCTGAGCATCATCGTGTGAAGCACAAGATTGCTCTGTCACCTCTGTAAGAAATGAGGAATAAAGACTCTTTTGTCTCGAGAGCAGAAGCCTGGACTAGTTTGTGTTGTTTGGTTGCTGCAGTCCTCATGGAAACTCTCTCTCTCTCACTCTCGAGTCGAGGACTTGTTTCCATGACTCTTGCTGCTACTGCTGCACATATGGAGAGCACATGGGCTCCGTCGTCAGCTGCATATGAAAGACCTCGCGTGTACGGCTCTTCAGATTTTCCCCTAAATGTATTAAACACCTGTTGTGAGCTCCTCCATGCTTCTTTCTCTGCTGCTCCAGGTGATAAATGTTAGGCGTTGCTTGTTGATGTGCAGACATTACACATTACATGGTAAACCAGCGTATTGAAACAATCTAATCAATTGAAACAAGTTTATGTATTTTATTCTACATAACAACGTCTTAACAATTTTCTTACGATCTCAAGGTTTTCCTTGACAGGGTTAACCTTTGCTTTAGCTTCCGGATTGCAGTGTTTTAAAGAAACATCCCAGAACAAAATGCTACCAAATACTCCGGTGTTCTTTGTAATCTACACCAAATACAGACAATATAATTGAGTTTTGGTCTTAAATTATCATCTTAGTGAAGATAAACTTGCTAACGTTAGCGGTTTGCTAACGGGTTAACCCACAATAAGAGTTTATTAAGTAGTCTTTCCTGAAATGTAGGTCCAACGTCCCGTCTAACTTTAACAATCCACGTTTTATAAGTTCTGTGACTTGTGGAAACTAATGTTCTCGTCCTTTTGTCTGCTAAAAAAATTACCTCACCGCCTCGTCTTCGATTCAAAATGGCAGCGAGCTGAATAAGGTCTATGCTGTTGCTCAATGGTTGTCAAACTAGGGTATGTTAAAGGCCAAAAGGGAGGACAGTGGGAAAAATCACAACCTAAAAAAAACACATTTTAATCAGAAGTATTTTTTTTTCATGAATGTTCCAGTTTGATGAGGTGTAGACAGCACTGCCATTAATAGCACCCTGAGATTTTGTTTGTCTACATAAAATTCATTGAAAAGTATTTATTCTTGAAAGTACTCTAAGTAATGTAGACGAACACAACAAACAAATCCAAAAGTTTCACAGCACTCAGTTTTGTTTTGCATTCTGTGGCAGGGGGCGGTTTTACTGGCACAGCACCCTGCTTTCGCCACGCGTTCTGTCAAAACTCAGATGCCTTTCACCAACACATACCTATGTGAATGTGGATGAAAGCAAAGCACCGAGACTTTGTGTGGAAAAACAATGTAAGACTCAGACTTTGACAAATTGAACCAAACATTTAGGAGCTGTCTGCCTTTTTCCCAGAACGTCGTTTCACTAATGAAAGACGACCTGCCAATACGCTCAACAAAATCTTTATTTATATTACATTTATTTGTTGTAAAGAAAAATAAAAAGAACTGTTCCATAATTATTTAATTCTATAGAGTTGGCTGACATGTCGTAGTTTTAAAAAGTTTGGGAACCGCTCGATACCATTATTGTTGTGTAACAGAAAATGTAAATTAAACCCTTAACATCTATCAGCTCATGGGCCTGGCTGTGTACAACAGCATCACTCTGGACATCCGTTTCCCACCCTGTGTCTACAAGAAACTGTTGACCCCGCCCATTGTGCCATGTGACCCTGACATGCCTGTTGGCATGGCGACTCTCACTCTGGACGACCTGCAGCAGATTATGCCGGTATGAACACTACATGCAAACAAATGCTATCCCTGTTTAGTGACTCCTGATTCTCCTGGTGAAGCGGTCCAATGGATACTAGGTTCATATTAAGTCATATTAATTTTGCATCTCACAGCACCATTAATTTGAATTTGCGGACATATTTCTATATTTGCAGTGAATTTATTTCACTGAAATTAACACCATTTTGCAGGGTTTTAGCTTTCCAAATAAGCTGTTTGTAACACCAGTCGATTATCTAAAAGTCTACCATAGATAAGCGACAAGGGGCTCTATACATAGAACAATTGTGACCAGAAAGGTAATTGTGAATCTTGAGGTGAACACAATTTTTTGTATTGGTTTTGTAGATTAAATTATACTTTAGATCACAGACATCACTTTTGGTAATGGCAGATAAATGGCATATGAAATGGAATTGATGGTGAAAGTTCTGCAATGTGCCAGTGTTTTACTGGTATCTAATAGGTGTATGTTTTAGTAACTAACAAGAGACCTAGAGTGCAGTCTGGCCTCGTGATTCCAGCAGATGGCGCCCATCAGCTGCTGTTTGGCACTAACCAAAGTGTTTGCAGAAATGGAACGTACAGCTGAGAGGAGGATTGATTGATTGATTGATTGATAGATAGATAGCAGTTCCTCTTTTCTATTGATTCTCTCTTCTGTGATTGAGAAATCTGATTTTTCAAAGCCAGATGGCCTCTGGCTTCCTCCATACTTACAGAACTGCCTGTAGGTGCTTTTTGGTGGATTGTTTCAAAGTTTTTTTAAAGTTCATGTGAACAATAAAGCTTGTTTAGCTGAAGATTTACAGAAACGTCTTTAGGAAGCTGCTATAATGAAATACTCTTGTCTGAGATCTGGGTTCTGATTTCAGGATCTGGCCCATGGTCTCTGGGAACTGCTCAGCTACGATGGAAATGTTGAAGAAGACTTCTACACCACCTTTCAGGTGATTCTCCTGAGCATTACATCAGTGAACAGTCTTTAGCTCCACCTGATCTTCTTGTACTAGACAGTTGCTCAGAGATTTTCTCTGCTGCTCCTCTCTAGGTTTTTCAAGAGGAACTCGGAGTGGTCAAGGCATATAATCTGAAACCAGGAGGAGACAAGATCCCTGTAAATAACTTGAACAGAAAAGGTCTCCCAAATATTTTTCCAGCATGAACTGCCTTGTTGCCTGCTTTCTCCCCGTTAACGTTTGATTTTTTTTTTGTCCCCGTTCAGAATATGTTCAGCTCTACATTGAGTTCCTCCTGAATAAATCTATCTACAGACAGTTTGCTGCGTTCTATCATGGGTTTCACAGTGTTTGTGCTTCAAACGCCTTAATGGTAAGTCAGCGGTTATTTCGCTGTCATTTCTGCAACATGAGAGTTCTGTGAGCAATGTTCTGAACGGACAGGACCAGCTTGACATTTAACAAGCTCTGGAATATTCTACAAGTGGCTCTTGGGGCAGGATCTGTGAGTGTTAGTGTGTAGGCTTCCGTATATAGCCCATCCCTTCCCCCTCTTTTGGAATGGTGCCAGAGAAGGAGGGTCTCACAGAATGAATGCGCAGAGCCCCTCAGGAAACCGCTCTGCACAGCATGTCGATCGCATTGTGAACAAAGCTTGTGAGCATGCTCATTAACATGCGCTCCTTCATGTGTGTAATCACACAAGAGCAACATTGATTCAAACTTTTTTTGCTGTATTGAATTCAGGAAAACATGTATTAGTAAATAATATGGAAATGGTGAAGGGCTGTTTTCACTTTGTTCAGTTCATGGAGGTCTAATTATAAAGAGATTCAAATCTTCAAATATAGGCCCGAGACACTCAGGCCCGACAAACTTATCAGAATTCTCGGCCGAGTTCAATGTTTTTTTTTTTTTTGTGTTTTTTTTTTTTTAAATCCTAGTACACATCTTATAGCGATAAAAAATTTTCAGCATGGTTTTAGTGGCTAAGTTATATCTTTTTTTGTTCTTTCTTTAATAATTCTGAAAAATGATTGGAGCACTTTTTGTTTAATAAATTAAGTTTTTGTTTGTTTTTAAAGACGAAAGAGCGGCTAGCGGACGATCGGGAGCTGACTTTAATCAGGTCTTGAATCAAAACTCAGGTTGCTTGCAATAAAATCCAAAGATAAAAAAACTGAATAAATAAATAATAACTTTAAGCAAATTGCTGTGTTCGTTTAAACGTTTAATTAAAAAGCTAAGACATTAGAAAACGTATAAAATCTTCTTATTGTTTATTATTAAAAGGCAGTTTTAACAAAGCGATTGTGGAAAAAACATAAGAAAATATGTAAAATCTCATTAAAAACACTAATAATAATAATAATAATAATGTTAAGAATAATATGATATAAATTATAATACCAAGCAGCAATAGCGGCCTAACATTGCAGCATTACTAGGGTTGTCACAGTACCAAAATTTCAATATTCGGTGCCGATACCAGTGAAAAGCCACAGTTCTCGGTTCAAATTTCGATAGCAAAGTACTTTTATAAATACGGCTGAATATTGATAAACATGATTGAATAACTCACTTTTTATTTATAAAGGTAAACCTTTTTATAAACGAAAGAAAACTTTGTTATTATGTTTATTAATACATCGTTGATTTCCTCAGACTGCAACTGTTAAAGGAAAATATAACATACTTTAGTAACACAATGGACTGAGTCTGACCAAATGCAACATTAGATCATTGACCCCAGCTAAAATATACCTTTTCAGTAGATAACACTGGCGATGGACTGACGACCTGTCCAGGGTGTACCCCCTCTACTCGTGAGCTGGACAGACCCCCGTGGCCCCAAAAACGGGAATAAGCGGGTTGGAAAATGAAGGAAATCACTGTTACAATGATGGAAAAACTAGTATTTCAATCACAACAACGGTGACATATACAACATCATCAAGTATTATTCCTAATATCAAAATACATTAATACATTAAATTGTTTTACATTAATAGTTCATTAATTAATTCACTCTCTGTAACTTGGTGCAAGATAGTACACGATGAAGTCATGTTAATGAATGGTGTCTTATTGATATCAAACTGCGTTGATGGCTCGTAGCTTAATACCATAAAGCCTTTAACCATACATTAAATACACTCTATAACATGCATATTTTGGAGACACAGGTAAGACTAGTAAGCATTTAATAAGTAAAAGAAACTTACCTGCTTTAGCCTTTTTATAGCAAAAGCTTTAAATATAATTTTTAATTAAAACTTACTGGAACGCCATCAAATCTGGATGTCTGTCTGTGACCAGCTTCGCCAGTCGCCTTGTCTGTGTTCTACATGGAAAAGGTGAACGCGACGTTGCGAGAAGAACTGGGTTGACCAGGTCCTCTGTACTACTGGTACTTAAGAAATCCTGGTATCGTTTTTTTAGTACCCACTTGGTACCGAAGTTCCAGGACTTTTGACAACACTAGGTTCAACATTAGCGCCGCAAGCTTGTGGTGATATAATCATAGACACTGCAAAAGTAAACGTAGCAGATATTTATGCTGCTGAAAAACCTTCCATCATCTACTTTATTCTGGCAAACATTTCCAAACATTTTAATTAACGTTTGCCCTCATGTATACCATCCTCAATTAAATCTGTTTTTCTATAGCCAAAATGTACATAACGTACGAATCTCTCATCACTGACGTGTGCGTACCACGAAACAATCATCCTCAGCAAAGTTTTCAGGCTAATGCTTATGTATTGCCTTGGCTAAAAGTGCCGCATGTTGCATACATGTTTATTTTGGCTCATTGTATCAGGACATGCTGTTAACTTTTAATAGCTCCAGTCAGTTATTCAACAACCACTGATGAAATGCTGAAAAATAAACATGATTCCAGCTCTGGCCTGGTTCCAGCAGCCACGATCCACTTTAGCCCCTTCCCCCATCCACGGTGATTGTGCAACAGTTGACAGTGTGTCTAGCTTCTTATGTAAGAGGAAAAATCAGTGTGATGTGAGCCAGGGAGGGGAAGGGCATGACACTGCACTCAGGATCACTGCTGCTGTTCCCGGCTTAAAAATCTATCTTTATCTGTGGCTCTAGCTCTCTGTCATTCCTCTCAGCGACCAGGATTTTTCCGCTCTCTCTCTCTCTCTTTCTCTCTCTCTCTGTGTGTACGTGCAAGGCGTGTCAGGTAATATAATGATAAGATAAGTTTGTTTATTTGTTATGGCTTTACCAAAACAAGATTTCATTAGTGCTCTCCTTACATAGAAAAGTGAATAAAAGATGCAATGTCAAGTTTTATTGCAAGAATCAACAAAAACAAGGGGAAAGTTTAGGATTCTCCAAATTCTGAATTAAGTATTTTTCAGTTTAGTAAATTAGTGCAAAATCATAATACAGTGGTACCCCGAGATACGAAATTAATCCGTTCCAGGGTGGCATTCGTATCTCGAAGCAAGTTTTACATGTAAAACACGTAATCCGTGCAACGGCTCTCAGAAACAACAGTATATGGAAAACCAGAGAAAAATCAAGTAACGTTTCTTCAGTCCTTAAATCTACACATTGTTAATGTAATAAACGATAATAAAACAAAATAAAACACTTGCAAAATACGTAATATGTACACAAATGTGAAACCTTGCCTTGAAAGTGAAGCGATGTGTTGGAGGAGGTGGAACGGATGCAGAAAACATTACGGCACCACGTATGAAAGTTAACTTTCTCGAGATATTTCACGAATTACTGACACAAACACGGATTCAAGCACATGTGAAGACCGATGGAGAGACGCTTCTGAGAACACGTCACAGGGTTTCTCTAACTTGAGCTACAGAACAGCACTTTCCACGTTATAAACGTTATTTCTTTTACGACACCTTTACTCTAACATTTGTTATAGCACATTATTGGTAATCTATACATAATGTTTCGCTTGATTTAAAACAAATTTAAACTGTTTTAAGGCGTATCAGTCCCTTAAAGCACACTTTCTGCAATGGGAGAATGGAGTGTCAGGACCCGGAAGCGCAGCACGACGTCAGAATTAACAAGCGGATAATAGAGCAGAACTGTTGGTGGTTGTTTGTATCTCAAATTTTTTTTCGCATCTCGAAGCAAAAAAATCCCCTCGAGACATTTCGCATCTGGAACATTTAGTAACTTGAAGCATTCGTATCTCGAGGTACCACTGTAATTTATTCCCAATACTTCACTCCTGTCTTTACTCTTTGCTGCACAACTTAAAGTAAATTGTTGGCCGACATGAGCCAATCAGATTTGAGTAGCCTTCTCAAGGCCAGAAAGTCAGCTGGTATCCATGCTCTGTTAATTGATCAGGGTGATTATTTTGCATATAAGATTGTGAATATAATATATATTTGTGTATAGAAGGGATATTCAACACTCAGCCGTGCATTAGAAATATATAACCACACGACGTGCAGCGTTTTATTCCCTCTCGTGTTTGTGAAAGATGCTGGCTGTTGTATGTATATAACAATACTCACATAGTGCGATGAAGTCATGAAGTTTCCGTACATGTTCATGCTTGCGTGTGGGTGCTAGGAGTGTGTACGGACAAAAAGATACAACACAACTGTCCATAACTAGGTTTAAGCAGCTAAACCCAACGAATGCAATGTTTGTTCTCACTAAACTATAACAAAATCTGCAAACACATAGTTTCCGAGGAAAGTTAAACTATGAATGAAGTTTCTGATTTCTGTGTTTACTGAAAGCATTCCTCCTAGAACAACTGTTGTGATGTACTCTGTAATTTATCTAGCTCTTGAGGCCAGAGGAAGTGGAGATCCTGGTCTGTGGGAGTCCTAATCTAGACATGGGCTCTCTGCAGAGAGTGGTCCAGTATGAGGGCTACAGCAAGACTGACCCTACCATCCGGTACACTTCCTGTTTACAGCCTTTCATGCTCACAACTGTAATTAGCGGGAAAGTGACAGTTTGTTGTGATGTTGCAGGGCATTCTGGGATGTGGTTCTGGCTTTCCCTTTGGAGCTGCAGAAGAAACTGCTGCACTTTACCACAGGAAGCGACCGTGTTCCTGTCGGCGGGATGGCTGACCTCAATTTTAAAATCTCCAAGATTGATGTCTCCACTGATTGGTAATCATTACATTGGCTTTATATATATATATATGTATATGTATATGTATATGTATATGTATATATATATATATTAGGGGTGTAATGGTTCACGGGGATGTATTGAACCGTTTCGGTATGGCCTGTTCGGTTCGGTACACTTGCTTACCATTTCGGTATTCTGTATTTTTATTAAATTATATAAATGTATTATTAGCGCGATATTAAGCGCAGCGGAACTATGTTCCTAGGCGAGTTTCCGCACGGACGCTATTGAGTGAAGCACAGTAGCGCTGCACGAGCAGCTGTGAGAAATGGACACAACGAAAGAGAAGCCAGCGCTTGAAGACACCTCACTACGGTCTCCTGTTTGGGAACACTTTGGCTTCTCTGTTAAAATACATAACGGGGATAGACGAGTGGATAAATTTAAAGTTGTATGCCAACATTGTTCCACGGAGATTGGGTATGTGGCAGGCAACACATCAACATTTTCTACTGCTGGAGATATTGTCACTGCAACCAGATCTGTGCTCTCTTCAGAAAATGTGGATAGTTTAATCTATCCTATCTATCCTAACTAGTTGCAGTATTTCATTTTTTATTTAAAAAATTGTGCTTTTCTTTATAAAGAGTGCAATTTATTTAAAATATCACCCAAAAGTGTCACTTTTATTTATTTTATGCAAGAATTCTATTGTGATTGGCAGCTTTTCAAAATAGAGATTATGTAAGTTCTTATTGTTTTGTACCGAACCGAATGAACCGAACCGAACTCTCCAAGACACTGTAAATCAACCGGACACGATGAAGGAAGCACCGCTACACCCCCCCTAATATATATATATATATATATATATATATATATATATATATATATATATATATATATATATATATATATATATATATATATATATATATATATATATATATATAAAGAACAGATGTCACAAATGTTTTATTTTATTTTACTGCAGGCTGCCAGTGTCGCACACATGCTTCAACCAGATCTGTCTACCTCCATACAAGAGCAAGAAAGAACTCCGGCAGAAGCTGACCATTGCTATTTCAAATGCAGAGGGCTTTGGCCTGGAGTAAACTCTGGATGTTCAATGAAAACAATGTATTGCACCTAATTTATTTAAATAAGGAGATGATTGATAATAATGAGTGATATTAGAGGGGTCATGAACTGTTTTTCTTTTAAGTTTAAATGAGTTCTTCTCATTGAGCTCTGTTGATGCTGATAAAAAAATAACATTTTATTTACTGTTGGGTGTCTCTAGTTTACTAAATGTTCTGCATAAAAAAGTCTTAATAAGTTTAAGACGAATATATCTGATAAGAGATGAAATGGTGGCCAGCTTGGTTCTGTAGAATCTGGAGAGAATAGCTTTCCCATCAATAGCGAGCATCCAGCATAAATGTTTAATATATATATTTTTCTTTTTCAATAAACAAAAAAGTTTTGAAATAGTTTAATTTGTTTGATCAAACAATTTCAGGTTCGTCCGTCCATGACCCCTTTCATTTTTACAACATTTTAAAAAGCACAAATCCTTCAAACATTAACGATATTTTGTTTACAGCACTCAAGTTTTCATACCTCTGCTGAAGCGCAGTAATGTTCACTTTCAGTCTCTGGAAAGACGTGTTTGAGCAGCAAATCTACTCCAATCACGTGAAACAGTTTCATTGTGAAATTAGCTCTTGTAGAAAGCATTCCTGTTTGCTTTTGTTTTTCCTGGGGGCAAGTTTTGCCCTCTGGTACCCTTCTTCCCTGAAGTGCATCAGGAGCTCACTACAACTCTCGCAGGCACCCCTCTCTGTGAGGTATTTGAGCTCCTCCCCCCTCGTCTACTTTCAGACAGTGCTGCCACTTGGAGAACTCATGCGAGGGTCTCCTCCAAACCTGGTAAGGTTTAGTCTGCCCTGATGCCTACACAGTGGCTTCCACCGTGTGTAACCCCTCGTTCCTTGAAAAAAAGGTATTGACGCATGTGTCCCTTTTCACGACCACATGAGCTCATGTGCTGTAAGACTGGCAGGTCCAGCTCCTCCAGCATCACAGGAAGAGTGAATCCATGGTGCCCGCTTTATGCTGGTGCTCATGTTAATCTGAGGTTGGAGTATATTGGCCACTCAAACGTGTCTTCCCATTCGTCTCAAGGGAACAAAGGATTACGGAAGTAACCTAGATGTTTTTTTTTTCCGGTGTGTATGCTCAGATCTCATCTAAGAAGAAAAGTCACACTCACAGAGAACCAGGCATACGTAGAAACTCTAGACGTAGTGTTCCAGCTGTGATGTGTGGGTTTTTAATAGTGTAGTTATACCTGGTGAACCAGGGCTCGCTGTGGGACCCAGTTAAGCTGTTAGTCTTCGGTAACGTGCATCATCATCTCCAGCACTGCTGAGACAGGCAGCAAACAATGTATATTGTGTGTTTGTTAAAGAAACTCCACTGTGCTGGGGATAATTGAAATAGAGTTAGGGCAAAAGAGCAAGAGCAAGTTGCAGCGCTTGGTGTCCAGGGTTACTGCAGCCCGTCGTTGTAAAAGCTTGTGTAACTCAGGCATTCGCTCTGATGCTTGTAGTCGTCAATAACCGTTGCGTATTTAAAGTTGAGGTTTGTGTCTGAGTACTAATGGCGCACTTATGCTAACATTAGTTGGATATTTGTCGACAAAGCTTTCTCATCCTCTGTAAGGCTTGAGTGAACGCTTGGATTTGTGTGTGCATTAAATGTCAGAGATGCTTATGTTTGATGACTAGCCATGATATGGTGATTATAGCAATTACTCGTGTAGACCGGTTGATTATTCAAGTTATCAACGTGTTAAACATTTAGCAACCTTTCTTAGAATTGGTTACAGTCAAACACAAGGTTTTGTCTTGAGATGGATTTCTTTAACTGAATTTCAGTCTGAAACTAGAGTTTCATGCTCCAAGGAGACTGAATACAAATGCATTTATTATGTATTTATTTTCAACTTTACACTGTCATGAATAAATATATTCACTAAAAAAGTTTTGTGATTTATTTTTTTCGTGAAACCTGAAGCAAAACTAATGCAAGAAGCATCTCGCTTAGGCCGACGGTTAGCCACGCCCACGGTGAAGAGTGATGTCAAGCACCGGGCCATTTGTTTTATTAAAATATGTATAAACATATACAAATAAAAATGACTGATTTATAGACAAATCTAAACTTATTCAGCCTTAAACAAGTAAAATTTTTATGCATTTCATATGAAAATGAGGCTACTGCAAAATAAAAATAGTTCAGTTTGTTTATGCCCTACTGATTGGATAAATAGCGCTGAATACTCGTTTTTAAACATAGTGATTAGTGAAATAAGTTATCTTTTAGATAAACAATGTTATATACACGTTTTTAATGAATAACACAATGATATGATACGCTGTTAAGTACAACACAACTAACTGTATGTAACTTGTATAACGTCTATAAATGAACGTAGTGTTTTAATTCAAATGATGAGTGTGGCATAACTTTACAAATGTTGGATCAAAAGGTTTTGGCGTAGGTTTAATTTGTTTATTAGTAAATATTAATCTCGGACGTAGGCGCAGCCAGATCGCCGGGGATGATGTCACTGGGCGTGGTATTTGCCGTCGATCCCCACCGTGGGCGTGGCCAACCGTCGGCCCCAGGCAGCGAGCAGTACATCATGGAACCTTTTACCAATCTCTTAATAGCCATGCCATTGCGATGAAGCAAAACAGCTAGTTTATTTTCTTTTATCGCTTCAATTACCAGGAAAATTGTTATTCTCTCTCGTGCTCTTTTTTCTGTCTTTCTACTGTTTTCCACTCTCAATATCACTCTCTCTCTCTCTCTCTCTCTCTCTCTCTCTCTCTCTCTCTCTCTCTCTCTCTCGTTCTCTTTATTTCACTGTAACGCCTCTCTTTTTTGCTCCCTCTCTTTCACTATATCTTTCTTGCTTTCTCTTTGCTCTTTTTTCTCTTTCTATCCCCCTCTCCTTTACTTTCACTGTATCTTATTCTCCTGTATTTATCTTGTTCTCTTACTCTATAAATCTCTCCCTTTCTCTCTTTTTAATGTATCAGTTTCTCATCTAATTCACCCAAGGACTAGGTGGTATTGGACTGAAAGGGGGAGTGGATAAGGGATTGGAAAAGGTGAGGGGGAAAGGTTCAGGAGTGAGAACAATAGGACGAATACGTACATGAACATACCATGTAAGTCTGTTACAGTTCCTGTTGTCCCGTTTTGTAGTTGGTACATAGCACACATATATACAGAACATCTACCTAGACAAACCATGTCCGTTATAGTTCTTGCAGTTCAGTTTTTGCAGTTGCTTTTTCTTCTCTCTCTCTCTCTCCTACTCTTTCTATTTGTGTCTTCTCTTTCTCTCTCCTCTCTTGTCCCCCTTCTCTGCTTAGAAACATCCCTTAATAAAATGGCTCTGCTGTGAGCTACATTTTCAGGTGAAATCATTTATCAGTGTAATACTCACTTCTCTTGAGTAGTTTAGCAAGAGCTATTTTTTACTCGTACTTTGAGTCATATTTAGAACAGATTCTTTTACTCTAACTTTTTATAGTTCTCTTTGTACCACTGGTAATAATAGACCTAATCATGGATCTGGCTAAGTCTGGTAGATGAGATGCAGCCCACCTTCTCTGAACAGTTTGTCTAGCGTGCTCACACAAAAGAGACACTGCAATACCCCAGCAAACATGGCCATGATGTCACTGTGAAAAGCACAGGCAGATTTGTTCAGAACTGAACTGTCCGTGCGAGTCCAAAAGAGCTAAAACACGAGGTCCAGAAAATATAACAATACGCAGCTGTACATGCACATGTACAGTCTGGGTTTGAATGGATGGTTCTTATTTTACAGTTACGGTTCATTTGTCATCAATCTGAAGACCTTTTCAACAATGTTGAATACAAGTCGAGAATTCACGTCCTCTGGGAGTGCAGAAACACACCCAATAATGCCGCCTGAGTAAATACAATACAAAACCATCAATGCTACAAAGCGTTAAAATCCTGTGTTGTTTGTACTCTAATATGAGTGTGCTGTGCATTATTTGAATTGTCAAGAATTACATGGTTACAAAGAATTACACACAAAAAAAGAGTGGCTGGAGTCAGAAGACTTACCGCTATATTACCAAATGTACTTTTATTTTGCACTACATGTTTGTTAACTTGCGTTCTTTGGCATTGGTGAAACATTCTTGAGTAACCAATGTCTGATTAACCATCGTTGTCTCCTTCCCCTGTGTCATTGACTCGTTTATGTAACTGCATCTTGTGTCTGCCTACCTTTCAGCCAGTCATAACCACCAGGTTGACATGATGAAATATAGTTCCGTATTGTTGATGTATTGCTGATATTGTAGTGATAATTTGTCATAGGAGGAGCATTCCCCAAACAACCCATGCACACAGAGAATAAAACACCAAGCATCACAGAGGCAAGTCTATACGTTCTCATCTCCATACGGTAGCCGTTCCCCCTGACACGTAATCAATGTTGGTTGGAAAGTATCTCTGTTTATAACGCTCAGTCTAACATGGCAATCCAACTGAATGACAGAAGTCTGTGAGCCCACGGAATAAACAGAGCTATTGTATGTACCACATCGACCAGAGCTTTAATGCACAAATACTGGAAGATCAACCGTATTTCATAAATTACTTTACTTTGGAGAAAAATCCAAACGTGCTTGTTGCGGAGATTGTTTATCCTGCACAAGGTTTCTTAGAAGGCATTTTCTAATGGCATGCTTTTTATAAATTCAGAGAATGATGATGAGAAAGAAGGTCTCAGTGTTTCTAAAACACAATCCACTTTAAGGAAAAGTGCAAGTTTGCTCAAATCACGAGTTTCAAATCAGATGCTTAACTTTCAGACGCTGGCGAAGATTTCCACTTTTGTGGATGACCTTTTCATTTGGAGCCATTTCTTTATCATGGAGACTTTGTAAGTGGTGTGCTTGTAAAAACATAGGTTTGAGAGTTTGGCTTTCACACCCTTTGCTCAAGCAGATGCAGAAATGTGTGGAGAGTGCTGAGTTTTTTAGCATGTCTTTGGGTTGACCTGCATATCACATGTTAGGGTGACTGAGAGAGAGCTTTCTTTAAAGTTAGGATTTGAGGAAAACTGAGGAGCGTGGATCCAACAAAAAAAAAAAAACTCAGGAAAGACTTTAACTCCTAAACTTTTTAATTTCCGTCTGATCTTCAAAAGATTACTGTGGATGTTCGTTGTAAGCAACTTCAAATGATTGTGTTTGTTCAGGAATGATGTGCTTTCTATGAAGTCCAAGCTCTCCTTGTAATAAACTAGTATCTTCAGTTCTGGAGAGGGGGGGAAATCTCTCGAGAATCTGCCCAGAGCATGTCATTTCTTTGGATTTTCTGAGTCCAATTTCATACTGGTTTCAGTGAGATCTCTCAGAAGCAGTGGAAGCACGATGAGCGTCTAGGATTTGCCTTCACGTTGCTTTATGATTGTTAACATCACAGCTCTGTTGAATTTTTCATGTTTAAAGTCGCTTCGAGGCACAGCTTGATTCCAACCACAGATAGATGCCGTTTTATGGAAGCTCAAACACATTTAGGATCAAAGGTTAGCAAGTGCTAGACCTGATTAGGATATAAATTTGATTTAGTATCTAAAGTTTCTGTGTACCTCAAAATATGAAGCACTCATTTTAAGCTTCTTCTCAAACTCAAAAGACATACATCTATGTTTTGCTAACAAAGCATTATAGAAAAGTGTGATAGGTACCTAACCATATCTTGAAGAAAAGACAAACCGGAAATCTCTGGAATCGCTGACCGTGAATGTTTTGAAAGGGCATAAATGTGCGTGAAAGTCATGTGGTGCTGGATCAATTCATGCTTGAAGGATACCTTGGATGTTTGGTTCTGAAGAAACACACAGGTAAATGTTTCTGTCATGTGGTTTTTGTAGAGTCTACCTGTAGCTTTAATCTCGGGTGGTGGCCCTTTCCTCCTGTAGATTCTTTCTGTTGCTACGACACATGACTCGGCAGTATATAGACGGATATTATTTGTGACGTTATGCCTTATTTCAGTAATATCTCCAATGGCAGTGGAATAAAGGATACTGAAATATTATACTCACATAAAAGTACCATTAGTTTACAAAAAAGTAAAGAAAGTAGATTAAAAGAATCAGTTCTAAATACGACTCAAAGTGAGAGTAAAAAGTAGCTCTTCTAAAAATACTCAAGAGTAGTAAGACATTTTCATAAGTGTTTCAAGAGATAGAAATAGAGAAGAGGTAAAGAGAGAGAAAGTAAAAAAGAGCAAGAGGGAGAGAAAAGGATAGTGAGAATAAAGAGAAGGGCAAAAAGAAGAGCATGAAAGAAAAGACAGGAAGATAGCATTAAGAGAATGAGAGCAAAGAGAGGAGAGAAAAAAGAAAGGAGAGAGAAAGAATGGAAAATAGAAGAGAAACAGAAAGAGTGTTCATTTCATAAACAGATCAAGATGTAGTTTTTCTTCTGCGTCTTCCTTGAGGGTGTACCTTTCCTGTGCTCTTCTCAGCTTTAGTTCGGTTGCTGGAAGGAAAGACACAGCTGCCACTCACAATAATCTGATCTAGGCACGGCTGTACTTCCCTCACTTTCGGACTGTTCTCAGATTGTACATTATCTTTAGATTTCCTCTTTTGTTGGGGTCTTTGTAACGCTGCTGTAGACAAACGTTAGGTGCGTTTACTGCCAGGTGGCCAGGCTCAGAGACTCCAGTCCCCTCCTTGAGCACAATGGCATGAGCGTGGTCAGTACCAACTTTATCTAGACTTATTCTACAGAGAAACACTGGCTATTTTAATCCCTTTTTGTGTCCTAGTTTCCTGCTCAGTCTGCTATCATGTGTTTTATTTAATCTCTTCTGCACAGTAAAACAGCCAACCCATTCACTCAATAAACCCAGTACAGAATGCATTTGCATGGGTCATTAAAGGTGTGACCAGGACCAGCCACCCAGTCCTGAAGGAGCTGCCCATAAACCAGCACATAAGCTTTTAATATCCTGTAGCGCAAAGCAGAGAGATCATGTGTTCGAACCCCAGGTAAACCAGAAACTGACCAAATGTGTAAGTCACTTGGGATAAAAGCAACTGCCAAATGCGTGAATATTGTTTTAAACCGTATAAACCTTTTCCGCTACAGTGAACATGTTCCATTACTTTGCTATGATTCTGTTTTGGAAGGTCACTGTTTCAATCCTGTTCCATATGGAAGGTCAGGGGCCTACCACCAAAAATAAACAGTGCTTTCGGTCGCATATTGATGCATTAATACTGCAGAGGAAAACGAGTTCCTGTGCATATTTATTACAGACCATTGCCACAAGATCATCTGATCCTTCAGGTAATTCTCTGTGATCTTGTGAAACCAAATCAAAAACAGTAAATGTCTACGTACATTTTCTAAGTGTAGTGTTTGAGGCACTTTCAGATTGTTTTACACTTGTTGTAATGTGTGGCTGTTAGGGAAAAAGATGAGTCCGTTGACTGGTGCTGCATTTGTGGAAAAACTGCTCTAGTAACATCTGTTTCATCTAGCAATCTGCGTTAAGTAGTTTCAGTGCTCTACAAATACAATCGATCTAAGAGGCAGATTTTCACTCTTAAATGCAGGGTTTGTATAATTTGGACGAGTGAACAATAATCTGGGTAACTTTTCACAAATTCACAAAAAGTACATTTCTGGACTTGTTTAACAGATGAATGGTATCACATCGTCTGAGTGATGAAGGCAACCAGCTAGAAATACAGTGAACGAAATAAGTATTTGAACACCCTGCTATTTTGCAAGTTCTCCCACTTAGAAATCATGGAGGCGTCTGAAATTTTCAGTGTAGGTGCACGTCCACTGTGAGACATGATCTAAAAAGAAAACTTTTTTTACAATTTTTTTTTTTAAAACTAAGATTTTTTAACTTTGTATGATACAGCGGGAAATAAGTATTTGAACCCCTGTCTATCAGCTTGAATTCTGACCCTCAAAGACCTTTTAGTCCACCTTAAATAAATCCACCTCCACTCCATTTATTATCTTAAATTAGATGCACCTGGTTGAGATCATTAGCTGCATAAAGACACCTGTCCACCCCGGACAACCAGTAAGACTCCAACTACTACCATGGCCAAGACCAAAGAGCAGTCCAAAGACACCAGAGACAAAATTGTTCACCTCCACAAGGATGGAAAGGGCTACAGGGAAATTGCCAAGCACCGTGGTGAAAAAAGGTCCACTGTTGGAGCGGTCATTAGAAAATGGAAAAAGCTAAACATGACTGTCAATCTTCCTTACACTGGGGCTCCACGCAAGATTTCACCTCGTGGGGTCTCAATAATCCTGAGAAAGTTGAGGATTCAGCCCAGAACTACTCGGGAGGAGCTAGTCAATGCCCTGAAAAGAGCTGGGAACACCATTACCAAGGTTATTGTTGGTAATATACTAAGACGACATGGTTTAAAATCATGCATGGCACGGAAGGTTTCCCTGCTTAAAGCAGCACATGTCCAGGTCAGTCTTAAGTTTGGTAATGACCATTTGGATGATCCAGAGGAGTCACATGGTCAGATGAGACCAAAAAAGAATTCTTTTCTCATAATTCCACTAAGCGTGTTTGGAGGAACAAGAATAATGAGTACCATCCCAAGAACACCATCCCTACTGTGAAGCATGGGGGAGGTTTGGGGGTGCTTTGGGGATGTTTCTCTGCACATGGGACAGGGCGACCGCACTGTATTAAGGAGAGGATGACCGGGGCCATGTATTGCGAGATTTTGGGGAACAACCTCCTTCCCTCAGTTAGAGCACTGAAGATGCTTCGAGGCTGGGTCTTCCAACATGACAATGACCCAAAGCACACAGCCAGGAAAAAAAAGGAGTGGCTTCTTAAGAAGCAATGTTCTGGCATAGCCTAGCCAGTCTCCAGACCTAAACCCAATTGAAAACCTTTGGAGGGAGCTCAAATTCAGTTTGTCTCAGCGACAGCCCAGAAACCTCAATGAGTGAGTCAAAGGAGTGGGCTCCTGCTGTGAGTGCAAACCTGGTGAAAAAGTACAGGAAGCGTTTGACCTCTGTAATCACAAACAAAGGCAACTGTACCAAATATTAACATTGATTTTCTCAGGTGTTCAAATACTTATTTCCCGCTGTATCATCTAAATAAATAGTTAATACCAGTGTTTCCCTTACCATTATATTAGGAGGCGCCCCGCCCCCCCAACGGCACCCCCCGCCCCCCTTGAAGGTCAAGTTAATTTTATTTTATTTTCGTCGAAAAACGACAGAAGTAATGTATATATAACAGGTCTTTGCTTTTTTCTTTTATTAAACTAAATAGCATTATGTTATTTATACGATGGCATGTAATTTCTGTCTCAACGTTTGCGCGTTTACAATTGTCCTCCGTATCGCGCACGGCGGAGTTCCGCCCCGATGCGTGCGCACCGCAGAGTTCCACTCCGATGCGCGCGCACACACACACACACCCATCAGCGGACATAGACCGCGGAGAGTATGTCGCAGCAGGCAAAAATATCCGTTTTTTTAAACGCACCCAAGGTGGTGACGATGACGGCACGTGTTCGGCTGCGAGCAGCAACCGGTGTAGCTTTCCTACTCCGAATCAAAGTACAGAAAAGAGGCCAAGTGCTGCATGTCTTGCCCCTGACAAACAGCAAATGTCTAGCCACCACAGGACGACAGGTTTTGACCCAGCTTGGCTGTCAGAGGGGAAATACTCCCCCTGGCTGTACAAGACTGATCTTGGTAAGTAAGTAAATACACACATGCATGAATGAACGAATTGATAAATAAATTGCTTAATTAATAGCTAGCTAGTTAGTTATACAATGGCATTTCCTGCTTTAAACTATCACTATGTTAAGTTGATTTTTACTGTTGTTACTATCAGTTATCACTTTTAAAGCCTAACAGTTAATGTATTTACAGGTCAAAACAGACATTCGCAATAGGCTGCAAGGGGACCATCTTGCAGCCTGCATGCGGATCTCAATAAATGGGCCAGAAGTTTCAGACTATCCATACTAAGATGCTCTGGAAATGTTCTTTCAGAAGCCCAGAAAGATACACTGCAGTGACAAAAGCTGCACACTTTGTGAATAATTAACATATTAAAATAAATCTGATGTTTAGTGTTTAGTTCAGTGTACAGTTGTTTAGTTATTGTACAGTAATTGTTCAGACATTACAATATATTGGTATACTGCAATTAAAAGAAACATATACCTGTAAACACTATTACGTGTTTGTGTGAGTGTTTTGCCGCACCACCCATAACACCCCCCCCCCCAAGGCCATGATCCTAGGGGAAACACTGAATACATACAAATAAAAAAATCATACATCGTTATTTCTGGATTTTTCTTTTTAGATCATGTCTCACAGTGGATGTGCACCTACGCTGAAAATTTCAGACCCCTCCATGATTTCTAAGTGGGAGAACTTGCAAAATAGCAGGGTGTTCAAATACTTATTTCCCTCACTGTAGCTGTCTGAATCAAAATGTGAGCTGCATTTGCAAGCAACTCCATGAGTCCCGCTGACAATCCTATTTAGGGGAAACACTGGGTTGTGTCCACTGCGTGGTCAACCCTCCTGCTGCGATCAATTCAATGAGCACCAAAAATACAGATTTCCATGTGTTCCAGAGTTTCGGTTTATATTTGGCCCATACAAAAATGTCATTTACTCCACCTCTTTGACTCATATCAAATCATATCTGGTCTCCTCAATGGCAGTTTGTAAACGATACCTGAGGCTGATAAAATGAGCCAATGCATTATTAGTGCTTCCTGGTACAGGGTCCTTAATAAAATGTATTTTACTATTTCCTAATGACGATTTAATACAAACAGTACTCCAGCCATCGTATAAACGTCTTTATTTGTAAAATATGCACAGAATGTTGTTCCACAATCTTTAGGACATACATCTTACTTTGCAGTACAAAAACACGCAACCATACATTTTCAACGTGCACAATCCCTCTTCACAAACGTAGCAGCTGTTGATCACATCGTCTTTCAGCGGAATAAAAAAAACTCTTCAGTCTCAGTTTGCCTTAGCTTCACATACTACAGCCTTCAACAAGTTCCACATCCTCCAAATAGCCCTAGTGTTCCCACACACATCTGCATGCAGCACACATACACAGACTACACTATAGCAGCAGAATGGATGTAGGACATCACCAAGAGTGTAGCGTTTAACTGCGGTAATAAACACTGTAAAATGAAAATGAAATGCAAAAGCAGGAACTTACTGGAAATCTAGGGACGACTCTCTTATTCTACGTGCACTCACAGGAAAATGAGCAATATCTGGTGTTAGCAAATGTGAACCACAAACTTCAATATGAAGTAACACTTCTCTATCTTCTGGATTAGTAATTGAAAACTACAAGCGGTAGTTCACCCACATATTCATTTTCATGTTCAGCCAAACGAGAAGAAGGATTTCTAAACTGAGTGGAGACGGCATCTCCAAAAACATTCCTCTAGGAGTAATTGTGTGCCTGTGACAACCATTGACTGAATAAAACAGGGCCCCATCTCCCATGGGTTTCCCCAGGGGCTCCCAGTCATCGCCATCTTAGAAGTGCATCGTTTCAAAATAATCGACAACAAGCAAAGTATGGTCAGGGGACGAGATGTGGGCGTGATGATGAGTGACTGAAGGTTTCAACCGGATCTAAGCAGTCACCCAAGAAAGTGCATCCTTCATTTAGCATAAAAGTACAGAAAAATCCCCCTCAAGCTTTCATGAAGGTAATACTTCATATTATGCATCAAGACGGAAAGTTGGGGGCTGCTGTTCAGGCTGTACACCACATTTTGCCCCCATGAGCTGGTGGCTCAAGCAGTAGAGCATTGCACCAGCAAGCAAAGATCATGGGTTCAAACCCCAGAATGAACCGACCGAATGTTCTGCTCACTTGAAATGTCTAGATGGATGGATTTTGTAAAGTTTTCAAAAATCAAAATGAAAAATCCACTTCAGAGAAAACACCAGTTTGCTTTGCATGAGGAGATCTATCCAAGAATAAGTTGTGGTAGTAGTTAAGCAAAGAATAACACAAAAGAAGCCATCTATGACACAAACGGCTATGGGTTATACTGTATAGGCGTGCACAAATAAAAAACTGTTTAGGAAACAGTGTCATTTAAAGAGTCGAAATTGTAATTTAAGCTACAAGTGCATCACATAATTAATGTGTGCCAAACCAGACAGAAGTAAAAAAAAAAAAAAGCATTTTTCTGTTCTTCCTAACTTTAGGAAAATCATTCTGTAATCCACCAAGAACACTGCTCAACACAACGTTTCATTTATATTATGTTCATAAATGGGCCCTGAACTGTCACCAGTAGGGGGTGTTGTTTTCAATACGACCCCAGCTTTGCCACTCAGGAAAGAATCCACTAGACGTTCTGGGACTCCCAAACTGGTCAAATTCCATCTCCGGTGGGCGCTTGCCCCGCGGCTTACAATCTTTTGACGTATTTTGCAAGACATTGGCCTGGCTGGATTCGCTCTCTGCATGAACCAACTTGTAATTTTTCCCATCGTTATTGTCCCAGTATGTTTTATCATGGGTTTTGTAGGAAATGCAGAGTTCGACGTGCTCATTTGGAGCCACAAATCTTGGAAGGTCGATGGAAAACGAAAAGGTGTCAACATCCTCACAACCATAAACATTGTTCATGTACATGCAACAAACATCAGTGTAGCTTTTCCACGAGTCAAACGTTATTCGCACATGGACGACCTTTTCGAAGCTTATGTTGCTCACCTTGATGGTACCAGAGAGTATATTTTCTTGAATTATACAGTTTTCCAAGCCTACCAGATTCTTCTTTAGACGGTTTCGGAAGTCCAAGTAGTCCAAGGCAGGTTGAGGGAAGTCCAAAATAAAACCCTTCTCTTTTCCCGCTTTCATGGCAACTATGGCATCCTCAAGATCTGATAACTCAAACTGCAGGTCTACCAAAGGATCCTCCTCAAAGTCCTTAAAGACATGGACTGCCGTCAACGACATGCCTTTGGAATCAGCGAAAACCACTTTCTTTTTAGCTTTCGTGTCAGGACTTTTCAACTTTATACTAGCTGTGTCCACATCTGTCTTAGAGCTGATGCAGGATCGCAGAGGTTTGTACTGGTTGACAAGGTTCCGGGACTTGCAGTCCTCGTATGAACTGAGGAAACTGCAAATGGGGGGTGAATGTGCCAGACAGAGTCGCATTGCCACATCCACGGGCATTATTGGACTTGGCATTGGCCTGGGATTCAGTATCTGCAAAACCCTGTCAGGAGAAATTAATGAAGAACATCAGTGAGCCATTTAACCGAGAGGACAGTCACACTGCTGGCTGGAGAACAAAGCCTGGCAGTTCTGACTTTAGAACTCCTGCTGCCAATGTTGGCAATAATTTGTGATAAAAAAAATAAACAATTTTTGGAATTAGTGATCAATAATATAGTGGAATTCTATTCAGTATATGTGGGTGTGTGTGTGTGTGTGTGTGTGTGTGTGTGTGCGTGTGCGTGCGTGTGTGTGTGTGTGTGTGTGTGTATGTGTATATATATAAATATATATTTCAGACTATGTCACACATTTAAAATAATTTTTTGTCGCCTATGTTCAGTTGCTTTATATCCTTAGGCAACTAAAAATTATTTTAAATGTGTGAGGTAGACTGAGTAAACGTATAAAAGGGTATCGTTTCGAATTGTATGATAAAACTTTACACAGCTGTAGTTCACATGAAAACACACATATTAAACACGCAATCAAACTTTACACAGCTGCAGTTCACATGAAAACACTCATATTAAACACTCAATCTCAGTGAAACGCTCTCGTGATGGATATCCGAAGCTAAAGGTCATTGCAAGCCCGTTAAGAAGCTTCTCGTTGCGGTGTGACGCACTCTGAATTCTTACCTGGTGCAATTCATCGAAACTCGTGGTTGGCTTCCAAAACAACACTCTGGGCTTTTCGTGCTATTAGAAAATAATCTAAAGTTTCCTAAGTGTCATTTAAAAACCTGTTAAAAATCATTCCCGAGCAAAGCCCAGACTTTGTGAGGCACGCCCCCCGCGCACAGCTGAACTGTAAAAGTTCAGACACTCTCGGTCGGAACATCGAGCCCGGAGCTCATTGGTGCGCGCAAGCTCCTCCTCCCACCCAATGGGTGAACGTGAGAGTTAGGCGTTGGACCAATCGGCGCCCGGGGAACAATCAGTCGGAGGCGTACAAGGCTAAAAAGCCAATGACAGCCAAGTTATCGCGACTAAATGTAGAAATGTAGAATTTCTTTCTTTCTTTCTTTCTTTCTTTCTTTCTTTCTTTCTTTCTTTCTTTCTTTCTTTCTTTCTTTCTTTCTTTCTTTCTTTCCTTCCTTCCTTCCTTCCTTCCTTCCTTCCTTCCTTCCTTCCTTCTTTCTTTCTTTCTTTCTTTCTTTCTTTCTTTCTTTCTTTCTTTTTCTTTCTTTCTTTCTTTCTTTCTTTCTTTCTTTCTTTCTTTCTTTCTTTCTTTCTTTCTTTCTTTCTTTCTTTCTTTCTTTCTTTCTTTCTTTCTTTCTTTCTTTCTTTCTTTCTTTCTTTCTCTCTTTCTTTCTCTCTCTCTCTCTCTCTCTCTCTCTCTCTTTCTCTCTCTCTCTCTCTCTTTCTCTCTCTCTTTCTCTCTCTCTTTCTTCTTTCTTTCTTTCTTTCTTTCTCTCTCTCTCTCTCTCTCTCTCTCTCTCTCTCTCTCTCTGTCTCTCTCTCTGTCTGTCTGTCTGTCTGTCTGTCTGTCTGTCTTTCTTTCTCTCTCTTTCAATTGACTTAAAAGAAAATTGAACGATCTCAAGTTGTACGATCTTCATCGCCGTTGACATTTATTCTGCTCAGGTGACTATTGTCCTCTGCTGGCTCACCTCGGTATATATCAAATATCTGGCTCAAATATATTTTCTTTCAAACGAACATCCAAATACCACTAACTGTTTATCAATACCTTCTATAATGTGTCTATAATCTAATTCTATTCATATATTTTGACGTGAACACTTTAATAGTAAGATTTAATAACTGCAATAAGATAAATAATAGAAGCTATTAACCTAAACTAAAACGATCTATACTTTTCATCTTTCAAGTACCTACCGGTAATTACGTTGCACAACAAAGTTGTACCGTAGTAGTGTGTGCAAAGCACCGATCAATCAATTAAAATGGAATTTTAATTAATTTATAAAACCCGCCCGGACTTGACGTAAAAAGAGGACGATTGGTCACCATATCATAACATAAATATGTTTCTTTATAAGGAAAAATAAATAAGGTAATAAGGATAAATAAGGAAAAAAGTTTTTCTTGCTCTATGTTGTTTTAAATGCGGGCGGCACGGTGACGCATTAGGTAGCACTGCGGCCTTCCACTTTGAAGGTTGTGGGTTTGAGGCTCGCCGGTGACCTTCCTGGAAGGAGTTTGTTCTCCGGTTTCCCCCACAATCCCAAATACATGCGGTTATGTTAATTGAATAATCTAAATTCTCCTTACCTGTGATGGACTATTTGGTATTTGGATTATTTATCTTATTGCAGTTATTAAATCTTACTATTAAAGTGTTCACGTGAAAATATACGAATAGAATTAGATTATAGACACATTATAGAAGGTATTGATAAACAGTTAGTGGTATTTGGATGTTCGTTTGAAAGAAAATATATTTACCGAGGTGAGCCATCAGAGGGCAATCTGTCACCTGAGCAGAATAAATGTCAACGGCGATGAAGATCGTTCAATTTGTGCTTAAGAATTTCTCAGTAACTAATTATTTTAAGTCAATTGAAAGAAAGAGAGAGAGAGGGGGGGGAAAGAGAGAGAGACTTTTTTTTACTTTTACACTTCTTTTAACAGTCACTTCAGTTCTGTACAATTTTTAGAGCTATTTACTCAGTCTCGTCTCGTACACAGCATAAAACATTTTCAACACACTTATACATATTTAAAATAAGAGAGAGAGAGAGACTTTTTTATTTTTTTACTTTTACACTTCTTTTATTTTAACAGTCACCTCAGTTCAGTACAATTTTTAGAGCTAATTATTACTCAGCTCTAGCATAAATATGATTGTATCGTCTCGTACGCAGCATAAAACATTTTCAACACACTATACATATTTAAAATATTCCACATTTTTCATCTGTTTATAAAAATTAAAATCTATTAAAATTCTGGCTTTCACAAGTCTTTTAAAAATGCGGCTGTCATCACGGTCCGTGTTCTGAGCAACTTTGTTTTTTCTGGATAAGTAGATGGCCATCTTTGCTTGTCCAAAAATAAAAATAATGAGTTGGCATTTGTTCTTGTGTTTCTTAATGTACTTAAAACCAGAAATAAAACACTGAACTGTAAAATCTACATTAAAACCCTCCAAAATACTAGTTAAAAGCACAAACAGAGGCTTTTAATATACTCTCCGGGCGAGGCTCAGCTGGGGAAAGGGATGGATCTTTTCATCACCGGCCTGGGCGATGTACACCCGAGCCAAGCTCGCTCCTCTGATGTTAGGATGGACCTCCAGCTATGCAGCAGTCGTTCAACCACCCTCCTGGACCGGCCTCCTATTCTTTCGGCCAGGTACTCCGTTTGCGACAGGTCCCAGAAGAAGTCCAGCAGCTGGGCTTGGAGGGTGGTCATCAGGTCCGCTGGTGGGTCCACGCAGGCGAGCTTGTGCCAGAGGGAGGATGCGGCGAGGTTGTTGATGACCAGCACCCTCCCCCTGTAAGACATCTTGGGAAGCACTCTCTTCCACCTGTTCAATTTACTTCTCATGTGCTCTACAGAGTCTTCCCAGTTTTTGCTTAAAAACGTGTTGTCCCCGAGGTAGACACCCAAGTATTTAAAACCACCTCTCTTCCACACTAACCCCTCTGGTAGTGATAGTTGTTGCCCTCCCCACTCCCCGATTAAAACAGCTTCACTTTTCCCCCAGTTCACTTTGGCAGAAGACAGCACTTGAAAGTCTTTTAAAACGCTCGTTAAAAAGTCCACATCGCTCTGTGTGTTCACCATCACTACCAGGTCGTCTGCATAGGCTGATAAAATCATTGGGGTCTCACAGTGTGGAATCTTAAAACCAGAGATAAAACATCTTAACTTGTTTAAAAGAGGTTCAATTGCGAGTGAGTAGAGCATGCCTGAGAGGGAACAGCCCTGTCTGATCCCTCTGCTGACTTTAAAAGGAGCACATAAACCACCGTTTACCTTGAGCACACTCTCAATGTCACTGTATAAAATCTTGACCATACTTGTGAATTTCGGGTTGAACCCAAATGCTTTCATCACTTTCCACAAATACTGGTGTTCAACCCGGTCGAAAGCTTTTTCCTGGTCTAGGGAGATCATGCCAGTCCTTAAGCCTAGAAGGCTGGCAACATTGAAGATGTCCCGAATTAAATAGATGTTATCAAATATTGACCTATCAGGCACACAGTACGACTGGTTATGATGGACGATCTCCCCAATTACCTTAGTCAGTCTTGAGGCTAATGTTTTGGAGAACAGCTTGTAGTCTGTGCACAGCAGGGAGACCGGGTGCCAGTTTTTCAGCAGGGTGAGGTCTCCCTTCTTGGGCAGCAGGGTGAGGACGGCTCTTCGACAGCTCAGCGGGAGTGATCCTCTCCGCAAACTGTCTCGTAGCACATCCAGCACATCCTGCCCCATCACGTCCCAGAATGCCTTGTAAAATTCGCAAGGGAGACCATCGATTCCTGGCGCCCTTCCGTTCTCTATTCCCTGGAGTGCCCCATAGACCTCCTCGAGGGTTATCTCCTCGTCCAGCTCTTTGGCCTCCGCCACTGGGAGTTTAGGCAGGTCTATGAGGAAGGAGTCCTCCACTGCCTGCGTTCCAGACCACTCGCTGCTGTAGAGCTTCGAGTAGCTCACTGTCTGCTGGCGTATTTCAGAGGGTTTGGACACGAGATCCCCTGTTTCGGTTTGCACAGCATGGATCAATCTTTTCTGTCCATTCTTCTGCTCTAGTCCAAAAAAGAAACTTGGATGGGGCATCCATCTCCGCTGGGCTCTTGAAGCGCGAGCGGACCAGCGCCCCCTGTGCCGTGATGTCTAATAGGTCATTTATTCTAGCTTTTTTATTTTGATTTTTTCAATGTGCCTGTCATTCTCATGAGTTTCAAGCTGTTGGAGTTCTAATATTTGATCTTCAAGGGTTCTTAAGGATCTGACGGTGTCTCTGGTGATATTGAGAGTGTACTGCTAACAGAACTCTTTTATTTGTGCTTTGGTCACGTCCCACCATAACTGAAGTGAATTAAAAGCTGATTTCTCAGATTTAAAAACACTCCATAAAAAAGTAAAAGACTCTTTAAAATTGTTATCTTCTAGAAGAGTGGTGTTAAAAATCCAGTAGGCACTCGAGGGCTTGATCTTCTCTTTAGCTAAAACACACTGAACCATACAATGATCTGAGATACCTACTGGAACAATAAAACATTTCTTAAAAAGTGTCTGCTGATGATTAAAACCATAAAACCGGTCTAATCTAGCCATGGAGAGCATGTTGTCTCTGGCATGAAGCCATGTGTATTGTCTTTTATTTGTATTAAAAGATCTCCAAAGATCATTAAGCTCATGCATCTCCAGCATCTCCTTCAGACGCTTCCGGGAGGCCATGTGAGGTTCAGCATGGTTCCGATCAATAAAATCTGTTGTACAATTAAAATCACCACCTAAGATTAAAAGCTCTGCGGGATCACATCCTGCGAGAACATTGCTCAGCGTCTCTAAAAACCCCATTCTCTCTGTAGCACTGGTGGGAGCATACACACAGATAAAAACTAAAACCTCATTCTCATAAAACGTCTTCACTTTTAAAAGCCTCCCATTTAAAAACTCTTCAACAGAATAGGAACAGGGAATAAAAGAACGAGTAAAAAGCAAGGCTACACCACCGCTCATCATTGTTCTGTGGCTTAAAATCACCAACCCCTCCCACTCTTTCACCCAGTCAGAAGCATTGCGGTCATCGCTGTGTGTTTCTTGGAGCAGAGCTATGTCGATGCGCTTCTGCTTTAAAATGGTGAACAGCTTCTGTCTCTTGCTCTGCTCTCTTGCTCCGTTAATATTAAAACTCACTATATTTATCCCGGCCATTAAAATGATGAAGAGGATTAAAAACCACTCTAAAACTAAAAAGATAACACACATTAAGAAACTTCTAAAAAGACCAGCTCTTTCCTGATCGTTGTTAACATTTTCTTCAGGCGAGCGATTTCTTGATCATTAAAAAAACCTTTTTTTCTGAAGAAATTAACATCATTCATAAACTGGAGTGTGTTGGAGAAGTGTTCGGTGAGCACCACACCCCGCTGGCCTTTGGTTTTCTCTAAAAATTGTTTAATCATTTCACCACTGTATTCATTTTTTTCGTTGGGTTCTTGAGAGTCACCTAGGAAAGGTGACATCCATTTCTTCTTCATTTTCTTCCTGATTGTTTTCATTTTCTTCTTTTTTCAACAGTTTTTTTTTACTTTCTGGCTACTTGATTTTTTACGTTTACCTTTGTTCTCCGAAAGAGACTCTTCGGCCATCTCTACGTCAGTTCTCTGCTCCGGCTCCGGAGCGTTCTCCAGAGTCTCCGAGCGGCCGCTCTGCGCCTCCGTTCCTGTCACCGCCAGCTCAGGTGACCGTCCCGCCGCACCGAGAGCCGCCAAGCTGCCGGCAAACGCTTCCCATTCGCTCACGATCCGGTTCTCAATTGATTCGTTCGCCGGCTCTAGTGTCGCTTTCTCCGGGCTCGGCTCTGGGCAGCGGGTTCCGCGGGGGTCTGGTTCTCTTCCGGGGCAGGCGCAGCAGCGGCACCGGAGCCTTCAGCGACCGGCCGATCCTCGCCCGCAGGGGGAACAGCCACGGGCTGCTCAGAGGCCCCAGAGCCGCCCCGTTGCTCGGGACAGGCTCTAGCCAGGTGACCGATTTCATTTCTGTATCTGAAGACACGAACACGTTGTAAGAGTGACCTTCATGATAAAACTTAAAAACAGTGTTGACAAAAAAGCTGAACTTTAGAGCCAATTAAGGCAAAAAGCCAACCGCTCTCAGCGCTCTGTCACACCACGCTCAACTTGCCACGCACATGCGCAGAGAGAGAGAGAGAGAGAGAGAGAGAGAGAGAGAGAGAGAGAGAGAGAGAGAGAGAGAAGGCCAGGTTTGAGGAGTAACGTTTGTTTATGTGCTTATTGCAGCTGTGTTTACTTTGAAAAAAAAGAGACAAGAAAATTCAAGACGTGTTTCTTTCTAAAGATGGGTTGCAGCTATAACTACAGTGACAAAATTTAGCTGCCATTTCAATGTGTCCATGACTGCTGCCCTTTGGGCCTGCGCTAAGGCTATTCTTTACAGTGGACGCATTAAAGCAGCAGAAACGAAGGCTGTGACAGTGATTTCTCTCTCTCTCTCTCTCTCTCTCTCTCTCTCTCTCTCTCTACTAGAAATGCCTTACAGGATCAGTAAAAGCACAGGGCTCTCTTCACGCTGCGACTGCGATGACGTGTCTGTGTGAATTCGTGAAGGCCAATAAATTGCGTTGGTGTTCTGTCTTTGACGGGTTGATTTCTTCCGCTCGTCGCAGTCAGCAGGACAATGCCAGAAACACACAGCCAATGTCAGCGAGAGAGGTGCGTGTGTTTATGAGAGCCGACCGCACTCCAAAAGCCACACTCAAGACTCACTCAGAGAACCATTGGTATAAACAATTCTTTGCCTTCAGGTAAACAGTGACGACCAACTGCCCCTAGCCAAAAATCCATTAATATTTGCTTTTCTCCCAACCCGAGAAAAAACGAAAACACAATAAGAACTTATGAAATATGAAAGAAGACGTCAAGCAAAGAGGAGATAGGGGTAATGCAATGAGTAGCTTACAACAATCAGGACTAGCTTGGACATAAAAGGCAAGTATTATTTTGACATTTTATTATGATCAACCACCCACAACATAACATCATAATACAGACCAGTCAGTAGATTTGTAGGTGTAGCCGATTCACTTTCATTATTATGATTGTACATATATTATGTGGTAAGTTTTTATTTTACTGTAAGCTTGTGCTTGAGGTGGACGAAAGATAACCACTGGAACTCAAGGAGAAGATGTGACATCTCACTTGTAACATCTTCCTCTTCCCTTCAGCATTCTAAATGAGCGGAGGCCTGGTTCCTACAGAACTAGAGTAGTTCCGTGAATTAGGTAACGGAGACCTATCCCCTTGAAATGCTCTGGAAGTGGACGATCCGAGGTGCAGAGAGGTAAGTGGGTTCAGCTACTGGGAAAATTGTAGAATGAGTGTAGGTTCACACCCGGTTTATATACCTGGCTGATTGCAAATAATCTATGCCTGCAAATCAATTTGTCTGTTATAAATTCGGCCTGCGCACTCCCAAGGAAAGTCGTACCCATTAGTCTCCGTTCCCTCCCTAACTTTAGAAAACCATTACAACCGTTTGTGTAAATAACATAATTTCTAAGGAAATAATTTTTTAATGTGATATGATGGGTGGTAATCATTCTGCAGCCAGCACCATTGGGGTGCTGCCAGTTTAACTTCACTCTGCCAGCCATGTGAGACTCACTTGGTATAGTCCGAGTGCTCCAAGCAGGTGATGCCAGTTGCCCAGATTGCAGTATCACACAGTCCACACCGGCACGTGCACAGGTAGGGCTCAACCTGGGCAGAGCACATGCCCTTTTTAAAGTTAAGCTTGGAAGCCCTTTATGGGGGAGTTTTATGGCTCCCATTGGCAGCAGGTCATGGTATATTCATATATATATATTTCATTCCACCTTTAATTGACGTGGCATGAAGGGTATGCTTTCTACTTTAAAAGAAACCGGTGATCAGCACGTGTTCTCTACACTCGCACAGAGTAATGCGCAGAGAGTAAAATCCCACCCTGCCTGTACCAACAGCAACTGTGGAGAGATCGTAAAAAAAAAAAAATTGGATATTTAAGAACCAACTCCGTAATTGATATGAATAATAACGAATCTATTAAACCTTAAAAAAAATAATCCGAACATAATTCTCACATTCTTAATAGATCTCGCTCCAAATCCAGGCAATTACATCCAACTCGTTACACTTGCAGCAGGGTCTAAGCCAAGTGTAGCTGTTGTCAGACTGACTAATTTAATTTAGCTTTTAATTTAATTGATAAAATGTTTATGTTGAGAACTAAGAATTTATATTTTAAAGGTATTTTTGTTTTATTGCACTAATGTGTTAAAAATGAAAATCCAAGAGGATCTGTTTAATTTGTAATGCGGAACTAATCTTTATTGTTATGTTGATAGATGGATTGCTTTTACTGATGCGCAAAGGAATCCCTTGAAAAATAACTGACTGTAGCTGTGTCCCAATCCAGAAGTGTGCATCCTCCCGAGTGCGCATTTTAAGACCATAACGGTGCGCCAAGGCCGTCTCATTTCGCCAAAACTCAAAAAGCACAATCCATTACAAATTATTTAGAATCTGTCTTTGGCGTCTTATGAATGTCTATTGATTTTGCCTTGTTTATTTTTTTTATTGTCTTTGGAAATTGTATGTATATATAATGCCTGAATTTTTGTAACTTGTTGAATTGTTTAATAAAACAATTTCCCCAAAACTCGAAGGGTCCTTAAAATGCACCCTTGAAATGCATCCTACTTTTCCCTGAATTCAGAGGATGTATCGCGACCGTCTTCGTGGTCTCATTATCCCACAATGCTTTGCAGTGTTTTTTTTATTTCATTAGAAATAAAAACACACTTTAATTTGTATTTAAATGTAATACCTTTTTGAAATAAAAGAACATTATATTGAAGCATTTAATGGTGGTAGTGATAGGGGAATTGTAAAACATATTTTTATTTTAAACATTCATTGTAAACACAAGTATTGGTGGATGTCTATGTTTTAAGAAGCAGACGAAGGAGTTTATAAAACTTATGAAACAGAATGAAGCTAGAACAACATTCTGGTTTAAATTACACACAACATAAAATAGAAAATAAATGTGGGAAATGTGACCAATGTAATCAAAAATACAGAGCATGTTTTAATACAATATATTCGAAATTAAAAAAGACAAAAAGAAAGAAATAGAACAATTTAAAATAAACCCCAAACCCCTAGAAAATAAATTAAGCAACGAAAGAACTTACAGTGATCTCACACATTTATTATACACAAAACATAAAAATAAAAGAATCACTATCAATAAAATATTAATAATACAAGAATGTTTCATTCATTCAATTCGGGATCCAAAATACTGATCCAGCTAATGCACCATAAAGCAAACTGCCAAAAACAACTTTGGGGTCGGCCGTGTGTGGCTCTTTATAGCGCTGCCTAGTGGCTTCCTGGAGCTTTTTCAAAAATGTTCGAAAATGGAAAAAGATGGGCAAGATAAATATATTTTTTTGTTTTCATATAGTTTCTGTAGGACAAACATGACACAAAAATTCTTAACGTTTTCCAATGCTGTAAAAATGTGTAGAATAAATATTTGCGTCATATCCTGCGACACACGTTTCTATCAGCAGAACGGGATGCCAGGCAGGTGGCTGTTGTAAACAAAACAAAAAGGTATATACTTCACCTTTTCAAAAGGCTGCTGTTTATTTTTATGAATGCAGGATGCGTTTTATTGCACTTTGATTGTTGCCCCGATGAGGGGCACGTTATGCACGTTCAATCTTGTTGTTTTTTCGAATCCTCAAAATAAAAATGACGTCAAAAATCGGATTTCTTTCATTTCATCAAAGCAATGAAACATGATTCATCAATATTGTAATGAAGATAAACTTGAGGCGGCATCGTACAACAGAGTAGTCACGTGGTGCGTCATTCTCTACAGGATGCACTGCAGGGAAAATAAACATTTAATCACGAAGGCTCATTATGCATTTGTAGCCAACTTAGTCATTTTAATAGTAGGCTAATATAGATACATAGAGCATGTGTTGCCTTCATTATAAGGCTTTTAATTTTTTGCGCCTCCAGACATATTTGTTTTTTTGGACCAATATAGGTCTTTCAACATTTTGGGTTGCCGACCCCTGGGGGGTATTCCAGAAAGCAGGTTATGTGACATACCTGGGTATGTTTAAGGATAAGTTCGTGGATAACCTCAACTTTCGGTTCCAAAAACGGAGGTAACTTTCTGGGTATGTATGTAACCATAGCAACTGACTCTCTGAAGATAACCTGCTCGGGAGCAGGTTATGTTTCAGTGTAACTTCGTTTCAAAAGGTTGGTGAGCATGGCGTGCCCTTTTGATGAGGATCCTGTGGACGTAGAAGCACAAATTATACGAGTTTTTTTTTTTCGTCGGGAGAGGGTTATAAGACCGCGTATTGATGTGTTTGCATACCCTAATGAATATTTGAAAGAGCGTTATCGTTTTTCAAAAGATTCGTTAGTTTATTTAACACGTCTTTTAAAACCGCATATCGCGAATGTGACAAACCGCGGTTCTGCGCTTAGCACAGAAAACATTCTGTGCATAGCACTTAGGTTTTTTGCGTCTGGACATTTTTTTGTACAGTGTGGGCGATTCAGAGCATGTGGGAAAGGCAACTGTGTGTAGAGCCGTTCGTACAGTATGTCTGGCACTTAAACAGTTCTTACCCACGTTTGTACAGTTCCCTGGCCATAAACCTCTGCTTGTTATTAAAGACGAATTCCACAGAATGGCAGGTTTGTCCTTTGTAGTAAAATCTATGACGCATATTTAATATTTAGTCATATTATGTATATCTATACATGTATTAATTATTTTCGTAGTGATATAACATATTCAAAAGGCTGTATAAGTCATACTTCATTATTTTGTATTATAATAAAACGGGAGCCAATACCAAATTTGTAATTTAATACACTCACGCATTTACTCTGTCCGTTATTTTTTGCCAAGCCAACTCTCTTGCTTTAGCTGATGCAGCTGTATTGCTTCTTTTTAATATTATTGGCTTAAAGTCCTCATAAGCGTGCATTAAAACCTCCAACTCCGCCTCTGTGAAATACGCCGCTCTCTTTTTTTCGCTTTGACTTTCCATGGTGACTCGTGAAATCGGCGATCTATTGAAAATGTCTTTATTTATGCACCGTGCACGCGCATTAACTCTGGGTAACCAGTTGGAGGTTGATTAAACTTACTCTTCTCAGGTGTTTTGGAACCGACATACTCATGGTATGCCTGTTTAGGGTAAATCAACCCAGAGGTTATGATTTATCATATGGTAAGTTAACCAAGCTTTCTGGAATACCCCCCTGGTCTAGCCTTCTGTTGTTTTTGGCAGTTTGCTTTATGGTGCATTAGCGTCACCAGCTGGATCAGTAGTTTGGATCCCGACTTGAATTAATGAAACGCTTGTATTATTAATATTTTTAAGTGATTCTATTATATTTATGTTTTGTGTATAATAAATTTGTAAGATCATTGCAAGTTCTTTCATGGCTTAATTTATTTTCTAGGGTTTTAGGGTTTATATTTACCGGTAATTGTTCTATTTCTTTTTGTCTTTTTTTTAAATTTTGAATACATTGTATTAAAACATGCTCTGTACGTTTTGATTACATTGGTCACATTTCCCACATTTATTTTCTATTTTATGTTCTGTGTAATTTAAACCAGTATGTTGTTCTAGCTTCATTCTGTTTTCACAAGTTTTATAATTTCCACCGTCTGCTTCTTAAAACATAATGACATCCACCAATACTTAGTTAACATTAATTTGGCAGTGTTTAGTTAAAATTCAATGTTTACAATGAATGTTAAAAATAAAAAATGAATGTTAAAAATAAATCCTGGAGTCAATCGAGATATGTCTGACAAGCTTTGACGCCTGTTTGGCTCTGTTGGAAGTTCTGCACCAGGAGTTCACAGCGATTCGAGAATCGCTGGAATTCTGTCAGCAACAGGTTCTAGAACTCTCAAAAGCAAACGAAGCCCTGGAGAGCCATGTGAGAACACTCTCAAAAGATATCGCTCGTTTAAATGGAGAGAATAAACATATTAAAGAGACCATGCTGGACCTGCAAGCGCGCAGCATGCGGGACAATCTCATTTTCATGGGTATCGCGGAGCAACCTGAGGAGGACGTGGAAGCGACAATTCACAACTTCATAAAAAACAATCTGAAGATAACGGAAGATGTAGTTGGAAGCATCAAAAGTCACCGCGCTCATCGCCTGGGGGGAAAATGAGAGGATGATCAGCGACCACTACCCATCGTGGCAAAGTTCAGAAAACAGAAAGTGCTTTTAAAAATCACACGGTCGTGAATTAAAAGGCACGAACTTCAGCGTCAACAACCAATACCCCCGGGAGATCCTGGACAGGAGGAAGCGTCTCTTTCTTTTGAGAAGAAGGATCCTGGACCAAGGATGCAAAGCTGTGATAAGCGTGGACCGTTTTTATGTCAACAACCAGCTAGTTACTAATATAGATTTACTTCATGAGCAGACTGACCGATATTATTTCTTAAAGCAGCTAACACACACGGATGTATTTCGGTTCGTGCCCGCAGCCCTGTGCACTTGCACGAATGCCCAGATTAACATGTATACAAGCTCTGCTAACACAAACCAGTCAATCAATTAACTATGACAACACTGAGGTTTGTCACCTGGAATGTGCGTGGCATTAATAAGAAAGATAAGAGAATTAAAGTTTTAAACTATTTACATAAGTTAAAGCAGACATAGTATTACTACAGGAAACTCACTTCCCCAAATCAATAGATAACACAGTGTATTCACTACTGTTTCCCTACGCGTACTCAGCCTGTTACAATTCCAAGCAAAGAGAGGTCGCCATAATCATAAGTAAAAAAATAACCTTTCTTCATAATAATACTATTGCAGATCCTGAAGGGAGATTTATTATAGTTAACATAACCATATCAAACATAAAATACTGCATCGCTAGTATTTATGGCTCCAATGTTGATGACCCCTCTTTCTTTCACCACCTTTTCACAGCTCTATCTACGCACTCGGATTCCAAGCTCATAATAGGTGGGGATTTTAATCCCCTTAACCCAGAACTGGACAGGCTGAGTACAGCTGCTAATTGTAAAGACTCTCAATCAGCAATAATTCTCAAACAATATATGATTGATTTTGGTCTTTGTGATGCCTGGAGATCATTTTATCCAACTTCAAGGGAGTACACATATTTCTCATTGGTTCATCACTCACAGTCATGACTAGATTACTTCCTTGTAAATAACTAAGTTCTGTCAGATATTACTCTTACGAGCATTCATTCTATATTAATTAGCGATCATGCACCAGTCTCTTTCTCAATAACCACAAATGTTTCACAACCTAGGAGAAACTGGAGACTTAACACATCATTACTTAAAGACCAGGAATTTATACATTATTTTAAAAAAGAATGGGAAACTTTCATGGAAATTAACAACACCCCAGGAATTTCAGCGTGTGATTTATGGGAGACTGCAAAAGCAGTAATGCGAGGTAGAATAATTTCATTTTCAT
Organism: Danionella cerebrum; assembly: GCA_007224835.1. NCBI lineage: Eukaryota > Metazoa > Chordata > Actinopteri > Cypriniformes > Danionidae > Danionella > Danionella cerebrum. Next base: position 130,652 of record SRMA01026776.1, on the reverse strand, counting down.
CATTCAAAAAAAAAAAAAAACAAGAAGCTAGGAAAGAGCAGGAAATAGAATTAAAAATTAAATCTCTCGAAACTGCTTATACAGACAACCCCCAAGAAAACATCCTGAAAGATTTAAGGCAAACTAAATTAAAACTGAATATCCTTATCAACAAAAAAACTAAATTTCAAATCGAAAGACTACGGCTGGATAACCTCAAACATGCTAACAGGTGTGGCAAGTTTTTAGCAGGCCTACTAAAAAATAACAAGGAAAAACAAACTCTCATCAGTAATTAACAAAAATGGACAACTTGTTCATGACCCCCAAGACATTAATGATACTTTCAGTGAATTTTATAAAAAATCTATATACATCTCAAATTAATCCATCGCCAACTGAAATCGAATTATTCTTAAATAATCTGGTATCACCAAAACTATATCAAACGAACAGATAGGAAATTTAGAATCACCAATATCTTCTACAATTAGTCTGTACATATTATTTGTTGAGTGTCTACCCTTGATAAAACCTGTTTGGTCTAGCAAACAACACAAGTCTAGAATCTGCCATTATCTCTATAGATGCAGAAAAAGCATTTGATAGAGTTAACTGGAAATTTCTAATGGCAACACTTCGTAAATTTGGATTCGGTAACTCTTTTATAGAATGGATCCAAATTCTATATAGCTCTGCGAATGCGTCAGTTAGAACAAATGAACAAACTTCATCTAGATTTAACCTTCAAAGAGGAACCAGACAAGGCTGCCCACTCTCTCCTTCACTATTTGCTATTTTCATTGAACCACTGGCGCAAGCAATTAGGCAAAACATTAAAATTACTGGAATAAGTATAAAAAATATACATCACAAAATAAGTCTTTATGCAGATGATGTGTTATTATTTTTCCTTCATACACATCTCTCTCTTCCAGCAGCTATTAATGTTATAGAATCATTTTCAGCTGTCTCTGAATACTCTGTAAACTGGGGGAAATCAACAGCTATGCCACTCAACACGGTTCTTCAGAACTCTTCCTTCTCCAACACTTTTAATTCGGGGAATATTAAATATCTTGGCATTGAATTCTCACCCAGGCTGTCGGATCTGGTACAACTAAATTACTCACCACTACTTAAAAAAATAGAGGATGATCTCAAAAGATGGTAACACTTGGCAATTTCTCTTATGGGAAGGGTTGCCAGCATTAAAATCATGGTCATGCCCAGAATAAATTATTTGTTATCAACAGTGGTGGAAAGAGTAATAAATTAAATTTAAATTAAATTTTACTCAAGTACAAGTAAAAGTACTGACCAAAAAAAATCTACTCAAGTAAAAGTAACTCTTCTAAAATTTACTCTGAGTAAAATTTAATGAGTAATTTTTTATGAACAACAGTGGTGGGTGGGTGATTCTAGTGTAGTTAAAAAAAAAAAAAAAAAAAAAAAAAAGAGTAAAAGATGGGGATATAAATTTAACCTGGTTGTTTATAATTAAGGAAACAACTTTACAAATTAAAGTGAAATAAAAACAAATAAATAAAATACAACAAAAATAAATACAATAACCATAAAAAACATTTAGGGAAGTCATTTTAGTGCACATGATCCCATAAATCATCACAAGCACTGAAAATGGCATAAACTGTGACTCAGCAGAGCATCCTTATGTTAAACACTAAACAGTAGTGCAAGAGTAAGTAATAATGGGTCAGAAACATTCAAGAATTTATGAAAAAACTGAGCCATTGTCAGATAACAGACCATTCTGTCTACTAATGATTAAAAAAAATATTGTTTAATGGCCTTTACTGATCATGAAAATAAAAACAATATTTATTTCAGTATCAGTCCACGACTTGAGTCTACTGCAGGTTATCCACTTTCACAGCCAAAAAAAATCTGTTACAATTTGTCATTTAACTGAATAATGAGGGAAATCTCAAATGCAGAGTCAGCTCACACATTGAACTCAGTGACTAATCAAAACGCTTTGATTGGACACTGCATTCTCAGCATAAGTGTTTGATTGGTTATACAGTAATGCCCAGTAATTCTAACACGACATCTGCTGCAGATCAATTCTAACTCTTTTCATAGACTTGAGTAAATCGTGACACTGGTAATAGCTTAACGGTAATTGTGCATTGACAATTTTATTCTAAGTTCATGTTAATTTCTAACCCTAGTGCTAACCAACATTAGCAATGTCACGCGCTGATGCAATGCAAAAGAACAATAATTAGGTAAAAAAAAAGTAGTATGTTTAACTTACCTCATCATGCTCGCACAGGTTTGATGTTGAGCTTTTGTAAACTGCCAATTCAGTCGTCTTGGGTAAACAAAGTTTACACTGCATAATAAAGCTGTTGCCTTTCTTGCACTTAAATTCAAAGTTCTCGTAAATATGGCCATGGGTTTGTTTCTGAAGAATTCAAATTCAGCAGCATTTCACTTTCATCTGGGTTTACGTCATGTGTGTCTGTCTTGTCCGTCTCCATCTTTCTGGAGCTCATCAAGCAGTAGTTTCCGCCGTGCGCTCCCCTCCTTCCCTCCATGCACAATTATTATTATTTTTTTGGTTTATTTATTCTTACTCAGTAACAGATAGGATTTAAAATGTAGTTAGGTACAATACTTAAATCAAAACATATTAAAGTAAAAGTAAAATTACAACATTTAAAAGTTACTTAAAAAGTAGAAATACACAAAAAAGCTACTCAATTACAGTAACGCGAGTAAATGTAATTTGTTACTTTCCACGTCTGCCACTGGCAGGGTGTATGAACACAGGCGTAGTCAAATTGTGCTTTATTGGACACTGAGCAAACAATATTGGCTGAATTTAGACATCATAAAATACTGATTATGAAATTGATGTGAATACATTATTTTATCATTCTAATTAATCATTCTAATACTTGTTAGCGGAGTTTCAAAGGCACTGTAGTGATCGGCAAACCACTGTTTCTGATTCAGTTCTCATCCTCGTCACTTATTAGAGAGTTGCCCTCCTGGGCAGATATTCTTTCTCTCAGGAAGGTTTGCCGAATCATTTCGAGCTCTGTGAGCTCAAGACGAACCTTTTCAAGGTGGAACATGCGCCTGTTCTGTATCTGCCTGAGTGGAAATGGGTTCATGTCCACAAAAGCCATGCTGATTAACCTCCTGGAAAGACGGCACCATCAGTGACAAAACAAAACATGCTACATATGTTTAGAGTTAGAAAAGAGCTTTTTAGCACCTTGCATCCAAGACGGAGTGTGTGAAGTTGCGAAGATACTTAAAAATGCTCATGGGGTCCTGGAGTTTCAGAAATTCCTCTTCTTTATACTTGAAAAGTGCAAGAGCAAATCTGAAAATGATCTGTGAAGGCAGAAATAAAGATGTCGGCATAAGTGAAATGTTGCCTCTCGAACAACATGAAATATCAATGATGTGAAATGTTTCACGTTGTTTGATTTTGTAGACATGAAGAGTGGACAATGAAATATCTTTGCAGGTAACAGATGCACATTTCATCAGTAGGCAGTGCTTTTAGGCAGGTGAGCAAAAACCCAGCAGAAGGATCCATTCTTAAAATGTAACTTGCTTTGGCAAAAAGTGTCCACCAAGTGCAGAAATATCAGTGGGAATAATAACCTTGGGGCCTTCATAGAGGAAAGCATCCCAAATCTTGAAGAGGATCTCACTGACCACACTGTCCACAAACACAACTAGGAACCAGTTGAAGGTGATAAGAGAGAAATCCACTTTAAATTGCTCAAAATGGACGTGCAGCTTAGGCAACTTCTCACACATCAGATCCTTAAAGACACGCTGATCTACCTGGATAGAAAACGACACAGACAAAAATAAAATTAGTCAAAGACAAAATAGTTTGGCACAGAACACTATTTTTTTTTAGTATTTTTTATTTTGCTGAAGTGTCACTTTCATGCCTCAAAAACCAGCAAGCCATCAATGTCGTTTGAAATAGTGCCTCGTAAAATATCAGGGTTCCAGAAAAAGAAATAAATTGAAATATGTGTGTGTAAAATACACTATCAAACATTCTCCACGGCATCTTCAGACTCACGTGCTCAGTGTGAACCACGTGTGGAGAACAACATCCTGCATGGCTGTAAGCACAACCCTCACCTGCAAGGGCCGAGCCTCATACCGCTGAGGGGGGGCAACACATTATGTGTAAACTGTTGATGGAGAAGACGAGGGCTGCAGCAATCTTGCTTTCTATATCCACAAAACCCTCCATTGGCAAGATAGGGTTCGAAGAGTCTTTAAAGCCTGTAGTTCAATACATATTTAGAATGCCCTGTTTAATGCATAGAGCAGATATGGCGCTGCTTTTTAAAGCCCAACTCTCACCCTACATAGGAATCAGATATGCCCCCCCCCCCTCACTTTTGAAATCTTGTCACTGTTTGCAGGGCTCTGGCAGTGCTCCGCTCACATAGTTAGAGGTAGCTGTCCAACCGCCTCCACATCACCGTTTTCAGACCATGAGACACACCGGGTTAGGCTCTTTTGTAACACATTTCATACTCCACCAGGCCACCGACAATGTAAGCCGCAGTGCTGCGACAATCTTTGTAGTCTATCAAAGTTATTCTAAAACAGATTTCTGAGCACCCACATAAAACGAGACTGACACATCCAGAATAAATATATAAGGCAGGCTGTATTAAAATCACACTGATGATTTTCTCTCGGTCACCCTCCACCTTATGCACCTTGTGACACCTGAATACAATTTCTGATAAATCGGAAAATAAACATCTAAATAATCAATCTCGGAAATTACCTTTATTTGCAGCCCTAACTACAACTTAATAGACAAAAAGATGATTTAAGTTCCCTTGACTGTAAGACATTTCAAGCCCACATTCTCCCAACGTTATAGATTAATTTCTCCAACGCAAACCACTTCGCATCGAGTCTGTGAAGAATCAGATTAATCATCAAATCTAAATCTTGAATGTTACCAACGTACCAATGTTATCATTATCTCAAAACAGTATACAAATAAATGCATCCAATATCATCAATTTATAGATTAAATATAATTAATTCATCGCATTAATTGTAATATCATTACGGAAAGAAGCTTGAGAGGATACCTGTGAGCCAAGCAGTGTTTTAGTGTAATAGTCATGAGGCATTAGCACCTCCACGATTGCCACAAGACACCAGAAAGCATCTTCTTGGTCCAAATACAGAAGAGCAATCGCAGCGAGCCTGAAATTATAAGACATCTCTGTAACTATTGAAGCTCACACTGACGCTAGGAACGGATGCGCTACCTGTTGAGCCCTTGACAGTAGCCAATATCCGGATTCCTCCAGGCAAAAGCCAGCAGAACATTTCTGAGTTTCTGGATGCCATCCGAGTCAGGAGAAGCATAGTGCTTGTTGTTTGGAAGGGTTCGAAGGAGATCAAGCTCTATCTGTTTGCAAGCTGGGTTCGGTTTATCATTAGCCATGTTCAAAAGGCTGAGATAATAATCTTTTGACTGGCATTCACGTATTTTGTTTACGTGGAAGCTCACGCACCAACTCCACACCTTGGGCCGATGGATATGGGGTACTCCGCTGCGTACCAGTGCCTTCAGCTCCGGAGATCGAATCATCTCTCGGTTCATGGTGATCGCCAGATAGCTCTCCCACTTCACTCTCACCGATGTCTCCTGGTCCGTTAGGGAAAGGGACTTAAGGTCCAAGGCTCTTTTCTTCGCTTCAAGAATTTCCTCCTCATTTTCCTCCTCCAGGACATTTTTGAAGCCATAAATGTCATACTCACTAAAAGAATGGATTAAAAGAAACAATGATAACTGATAACTGGGACTTGCCAGGGACAGTGGCCAGCATGCAGCATTTTGTTTGATTAATTAACCATATTATTTGATGGCCCTTTGAGGGACCGCCAATCACTCTGCCCATTGTGAATAATTCTTCATTACATACCGTATTTTTCGGCTCATAAGACACACCGGCACATAAGATGCACCCAATTTTAAAAGAGGAAGATCTAGAAAAAAAGATTCTGAACCAAATACTGTTGTAAAATATTTTATATCAACTGTGTAAAAGTTAACAGCCAAACATGTAACATGAACAGACAGTAAACAGTAAAAGTAACAAAAAAAAGGCTGTAATGTTTTTCTTTGCCCCCACTCATCACTCTAAAGTCCACCATTCGTTATCACCATCACTGTTCCAGTGCAACATTGCCCCCACATTAGTAATACCGTAATAGCCAGTAACATTGTCACTACATTACTAATAATAGCTAGTAACATTGTCCCCAAATTACTAATAATAGCCAGTAACATTGTCACTACATTACTAATAATAGCTAGTAACATTGTCACTACATTACTAATAATAGCCAGTAACATTGTCACTACATTACTAATAATAGCTAGTAACATTGTCACTACATTACCTAATAATAGCCAGTAACATTGTCACTACATTACTAATAATAGCCAGTAACATTGTCACCTACATTACTAATAATAGCCAGTAACATTGTCACTACATTACTAATAATAGCCAGTAACATTGTCACTACATTACTAATAATAGCCAGTAACATTGTCACCACATTACTAATAATAGTCATTGTCTACATTACTAATAATAGCTAGTAACATTGTCACTACATTACTAATAATAGCCAGTAACATTGTCACCACATTACTAATAATAGCCAGTAACATTGTCACTACATTACTAATAATGGCCAGTAACATTGTCACTACATTACTAATAATAGCTAGTAACATTGTCACTACATTACTAATAATAGCCAGTAACATTGTCACTACATTACTAATGATAGCTAGTAACATTGTCACTACATTACTAATAATAGCCAGTAACATTGTCACTACATTACTAATGATAGCCAGTAACATTGTCACTACATTACTAATAATAGCCAGTAACATTGTCACTACATTACTAATAATAGCCAGTAACATTGTCACTACATTACTAATAATAGCCAGTAGTTGTCAATTACTAATTGTCACTACATTAGTAATAATAGCCAGTAACATTGTCACTACATTACTAATAATAGCTAGTAAGATTGCCCCCACATTAGTAATAATACAGTGGTTCTCAAACTTTTTTAGTCGAGCCCCCCTTTAAAAGAACCTGGGCACCCTCATATGTAAAATAATAATTATTTAATAAGTATTTAATAATTATTTTAATGTAAAATAAATGTAACTACTCCTTAATGTAAGTGGAACGTCCACTGCTAGGTCTATGTACCACATTGTATTTGTATGTATGTTGCCCTTTAAGAGCTGCGCGTGTGCGAGTAGAGGGAGAGACGAGTGTGTGCGAGGAGAGGGAGAGACGAGTGTGTGCGCGCTGCTCTTCCCCTGGGACCGCTACACTGTTACATATTGTTTACTTTTGTTTTGTGACGCTGAAGGAGGCTAAAAATAAAGGTTTGAGTTTGGGATGATGTGCTCGTCTTGAAGCTCCTTCTTTTTCCACTGGCTATGCGGCACAAGCGTCACATCAGGCTCAAACATCGCAGATAAACTGTTAGCTGTGCCCATTTCACATCTTGAAATGTATATTAGCTTGAGAAATCGTGTTTGTAGCGTGAGAGATCACTCAAATGTGAGAGTATTACGTTTAATGTGTGAGAAACGTGTGTTTCGCTCGTGAGTATGGATGCGGAAGCCAAAGGCATTGTGGGAAATGTAGTTTTTTCCCCGTTTTCGTTACGACCGCGCTATGGCAGAGATGGGCGATGACGTCAGCGCGCAGCGCCGGCTGTACAAATATGGCCACGGCTTCGGCCTAGCACCGGAGCTCCGAAGCTCTTACGCATCTCATACGGCCGTGACCGGACTTCGCGGCGCTCTGCATTCGGTCGATAAGACGCACCAACTTTTCCCCCTCAGTTTTGGGGAAGAAAAAGTGCGTCTTATGAGCCGAAAAATACGGTACTTCCCACCGCTTGAGGTTTTCATTCCTGGTGCTTACCTCACAGAGTTGGCTTTGAGGATAGGATGTTCCTGCTGGTCTGCACTGTCCACCTGTAGAGCATCTTCTAGTAACCGTGTGATGACATCACCTCTATGGGTTTCCTCTGTGGAGGAGCAGACTGGAGACTTCACTTCCTGGAGTAAAACCAGGTATTTACTCTCTACCTGGCATAGCTTGGCTTCCAACCCTGTGCACTGTTAGTGTAAAAATGTTTTAATCAGACGCAAAGATACTTTCCCTCGATAAAAGAAAGACAGAACTCTTTGTAAAAGGAAACTCTGGTAAAATGTAATAGTCAAACACCCTTGAAGTGCAAGGTCACTGACCTTTTCTACTAATGCCTTCTCTCTCGATTCAGCATTTCTTCGTAAGACTGTCAGCTCCAGGATTTCTTTGTTCAAGAAGTTATTTTGGGATTTGTACCCCTGAAGACTATCCTGTGAATAAGTTGATAGCTGGTGTTATCTCAAATAATATTAATAATTATCAGGACCAACGTAGACAGGAACACAGCACCAGCGGCAATACCCAAAATAGTTAACCATTTATTCTATAACTAGACAAATAATGCATTGCACTCCTGTTACACCGATTACATCGCTGGATGAGAGGACGGGAAAGAGAAAGAAAGCTCCGAGCTGCACCTCCTGATCTATGGTACTGCTCCGATTATAGCGTGTCGTATTAGTTACAGCTCAGAGTTCCTCCATTTTTCCACTCCCTTCCTCTAGAATAACATTAATAAATGCAATTGTTAATAGCATCTTTACATAAGTAAACCTTATTTCTCTCACAATAGCTAGTTAATAAAAATAAAAAAAAAACATCAAAAGTAAGTTTAAGAGTAAAAACAAATCGAAACACTTTCTTTAAAACCCATGCTAAAAAGGAAATGTGTCAATCTTCTACAGATAAAGCATTAGGATGGCAGAGCATTAAACTGAAGTTAGGGTTCTTTTTACCTAGTGTTATTTTGCTATTGAGCGATGCATCATGGTCATGCTCACAAAGATAAGGTCATTCAGTCCATCAAGCCAATACCTTCAGTGTGTATTGGGGTGGTTTGCTACAGGGAGTGAAGGGCAGGACTGAAGATCAAGCCCTAGGCCATGGTTCTTAAACCGAAAAGGGTGCCTTGCTCTTTCCCTCCAAGTTAGAGAGTTCATGCCTCTAGGGGACAGGTTTACAGTTCTTGAGGTTACACATTATTTGGGGAAAACAATGCATTTATAACAACAATGAAATATCACAAACTTTCTAAACACACTAATGGAACCATATGACTATAATGAGTATCGTCCCCTATGAGTAAATATAAAGTATACATTGGTTTATGTGCATTAATTAGGGGTATGAGGGTAAAATGCATGAATTATAGGTGGTACTAAAAATAAAAATGTTATTAATGTTACTATACATTGAGGGAAAAGGAGTCATCATTACTGATCAGACTGGATTAGGAAAATTAATCCACCAGCCAGGTAACTCCCCGGTCCCTGATCCATTGTGGTGTATAAGTCCCTCCTTGACCCCTTCCCCTGAGCCGAGACCAGGTGACCCAGTATGGTACGTTCGGCCACGTTGGACCTTAGTCAATAGTGCAGATTTTGAACCATTCAATACCAGCCTCTATGAGGTCATGCTACACAGGGAAGTGGAGTCAGTTTGACAATTGGTGCATCTCCCACCAGGAAGTCCCTAGAACATGCTCTATCCTTGTCATGCTGGACTTTATCCAGGAGGGGTTAGATAGGAGACTGCCTCCTTCATCCCTCAAGGTCTATGTTGCCGTGATTTCCACCTACAGATTGAAGGAAAATCAATTTGGCACCATGAACTTACTGTGAGATATTAGGAGCTAGATGACCACAGCCCTGTGCACCATCTCTCTGTCACCATGCGTGGGTGCAGTAGGGAAATTTGAATGTAATGAACCCGTTATGTGGGGAAAAAAAAAGCGCAATGAGGTTTAGACATTTCCGTGCTGTCACCTTACCTTCAGGGTGTCCAGCTCTTGTTGTTCACTCGTAACACTGGGTGTGGCCAACTCTGCCTGGTTATCTCCATCTCCACTTTGCTGAGTCATTTTTATAATGACTTCATCCTTGGCCTGGATAGTTTCGATGAGCATGGCGAGCTGTTCAGTCATTTCCCCCACTTTAATCTTCAAAACTTTTAACTCTTGTTGAAGACTTTCTTTTTCCACAGTTAGCCTCTCCATTTGGCCACAAAGAGTTTTGATATGGGCGTCCCGTTCTCCTATGATTTTTCCAAAAGCGGTTTCATCTTGTGGATTTTCAGGCTTTGCTGTGGATCCCCAGTTGCACTGGGAGTTTCGCAGTGTTTGTTGAAGAACACAGACCAGTTGCTGGTAGAAAAGGATTAGAGTGTGAAGTGCAAATTCCAGATACACCAGAGGAGAGTGACTAAATACAACACAGTGATGTGCAAAATGATTGAGTCTTTCTTTGACATTTTTTCTCAATTAGTAATGAAACACAATGATATTAACTGAACTGTGTTTTGCTTAAATTATAGCTTCCCATTACAGTCTAGATTCTGGATGTCTGGACCGTTCTTCTTTACAAAACATTTCCAGTTCTTAATAGTTTCTAATCATGGACTGTCCGCTTGAAATGCACCACAAATTTTCAATAATATTGAAATGGTGCCACTCTTTAGAGAAGTTGGAAAGAGGAAAAACACTTACAATGGACAATTTGCAAGCATCGCATATATCCGGCCCTACCGCAATCACCGCTCACTCAATCCAAACGAGTCTTAAAATGTGCACAAAGCAGTTTTTACATTTCAAAAACAGCAGAAGAAGAGCATAGGAACCTTTTTGAAGCCTCTTTTGAGCTTTAAGATGTTGACATCTGAGGCAACAGTGGTTTAACTACTTCTTAAACAACATACTGTCTTTGACATTATAAATATTGTTATATTTATAGCTGATATATAGTGTTTGAGTGCCCTCAAAAGATGTGCTTTTCCAGAGCATCCATTATCACTTGTTCAGATTTTTAGTCTAAAAAAAAATCATGGTGATATCACTCTTAATGGTAATATAAAAATAGTTTAATTATGTGACAATTTTGCGATATGTATAATCTAATCAAGATTTGCAGTAATGCTAGCATTTAATTTCATTAGCTGATTTCAGTTGCTCATGGAACAAGTTTCCTTTAAAATCATTTTATTCAAACACATAGTTGTTCCTCTAAGAGCTTGTATTTCTAATGTCGAATATTTAAATAGTGTACGTGTTTTTAAATCCGTGCTTTTTTGATCTTGACAACACCGGGCAGTGTATGTGTGAGAGATGGAGTGATGGAGCAGATTACTGCACAGCAATCTTCATCATTGGACACGGTTTCTACCAAAAGTGACACTGTCACACAAGAAGTTACAGCATATACAGCACACAGTATTGGAGAGTTTTGCTGCTCAGATGAGGATAGTGGGGTTTTTATAGATGACAGCTGCACAGCTATAAACTATCCTTGATCGTGTTGTCCCGGTAACACTGCACATCTATCACTGTGCCTAATTAAAGGACGGGAAATAACTAGTGTTTTGTTGGTTGTTAGATGCTACCCTTACAGTAATTTTGTTGTAAACATGGGTATTGAACAATTTTTCTCGCCATAACTAGGTCTTTATGAAGTGGCATACTTCAGTAGAGGGAGTCCCGTTTCCTTTTTAGCATAAACAACATACACCGTTCCCAATAACTTTTGTAAAATTTAGAAAAAAGAAAGTGCATGATGCAGTCTGTGATATACCAGAAATAACTAAGGCGTAATCCGTAGAAAATGGGAAGCTAAATGCTTTAGATAATTTTGAATGTTTGAAAATTAATAATCTCCACCAACTGTACAGTAAGTACAGTAAAAATCAATCCTAAGAGCACGGTAGCAACAGATCTCCAGAATAATGCAACAACTTGCAAACATTACGAGATACTTTTCTTTTATTATAAAAGTAAATATT
>SRMA01026776.1:40641-118636 GCA_007224835.1 Danionella cerebrum | reverse complement strand
TCATTCAAATTTTAAACAATTCAACACATTTTCAGCTTTTAAAAGATGTTTTCAGCTTTTTCATATCCTTTACAGATTTTTATTAATCACAGTTTAAGTTTAATGAAGAATTTGGATTTTGACCTAATTCTGCTCCACTCTAGCTTCCACTCTAATTTTTCACATCTCAAACTTCTTCATCAATTCCTCTCTCCTAAACTAAACTTTGCCCTTTATGCACAAAATTTATATTAAAGTAGTAGAGAAATTTGTCCTCTTTCCAAAGATGCAGTTGTTTCTTTCATATGACCTACGGTTTTTAAACTAGGAGGGCTAAACCTTAACGAGGGAAGCAAATTGCTCCATTAAGATCAATGCATTTCACCCAGAAAATAATTCTTGAAGGTTTTAAATTAAGGCTTTTTCTAACTCGCCATAACTAATAGAATTTTCCACATATCTTAAAAAAATTTATACCATAATCTTCATATACCATAATCTTCATGGTCAACATCTGAGAAATGTCTCCTCGATTCAAAAAGTGGCAGTTGGAGGCAGCTGTTAATCAACTAATTTGAATAACGAAATTTGATTGGCTTAGCCTTCTCATACACTCACAATGGGCTATAGAGATGCATTGCTGCCATTCATTTCAATGGGGCAATTGATTCCCATAGATCCTATTGTAAAAGTGCTTTTGTAATTGGTTCACAATGGAGATTCAAAGCAACATTAAGTACCGTATTTTTCGGCTCATAAGACGCACTTTTTCTTCCCCAAAACTGAGGGGGAAAAGTTGGTGCGTCTTATGAAGCGAATGCAAACCGCCGCGAAGTCCGGTAACGGCCGTATGAGAGGTGTAAGAACTCCGGAGCTAGGCCGAAGCCGCGGCCATATTTGTTTACCAAGCGCTGCGCGCTGACGTCATCGCACATCTCTGCCATTGCGCGGACGTAACGAAAACGGGGGGAAAAACTACATTTCCCACAATGCCTTTGGCATCCGCATCCATACTTACGTCACGAGCGAAACTACAGAGATCAGCTGACTCTCGCATTTGAGTGATCTCTCACGCTACAAACCCGTTTTCTCACGCTAAAATACATTTCAAGATGTGAAATGGGCACAGCTCATAGTTTGTCTGCTATGTTTTTTGAGCCTGACAATAAGATGATGATCGATAAGCATCGTCTTCAGTCTGTGAGGGTTTTATTTCCGCTAAACATTCACTTGGACAGTTTCACAATCTTGGACAGTTTGATCCTTTGGAGTTATTTGGGTTTTCATAAGCTGACAAAAATCAAAAGGATTTATATTAGATCAAAAAGCATACGCTTGTTTCCAGCGCTAGCTCTCTATCTCTCTCTCTCTCTCTCTCTCTCTCTCTCTCTCGCGGGCGTCAAAACGAATATGTATCAAAACGATCTCAATGACTGAAACTCTTCTTTAATAAACTCAAACTCAAATCATCTCTCAACGGTACATCTCACACATGTACATACGAGATAACAAACGTAAGTAACATGTTCTGCAATTAGGGAGTTTTTGATTACAGGGGGGCTCGACTAAAAAAGTTTGAGAACCACTGTATTATTACTAATGTGGGGGCAATCTTACTAGATATTATTAGTAATGTAGTGACAATGTTACTGGCTATTATTAGTAATGTAGTGACAATGTTACTGGCTATTATTAGTAATGTGACAATGTTACTGGCTATTATTAGTAATGTGGTGACAATGTTGCACTGGAACAGTGATGGTGATAACGAATGGTGGACTTTAGAATGATGAGTGGGGCAAAGAAAAACATTACAGCCTTTTTTTTTGTTACTTTTACTGTTTACTGTCTGTTCATGTTACATGTTTGGCTGTTAACTTTTACACAGTTGATATAAAATATTTTACAACAGTATTTGGTTCAGAATCTTTTTTTTCTGGATTTTCCTCTTTAAAAATTGGGTGCGTCTTATGTGCCGGTGCGTCTTATGAGCCGAAAAATACGGTAGTTGTTCCTCTAAGAGCTTGTATTTCTAATGTCGAATATTTAAATAGTGTGCGTGTTTTTAAATCCGTGCTTTTTTTTGATCTTGACAACACCGGGCAGTGTATGTGTGAGAGATGGAGTGATGGAGCAGATTACTGCACAGCAATCTTCATCATTGGACACGGTTTCTACCAAAAGTGACACTGTCACACAAGAAGTTACAGCATATACAGCACACAGTATTGGAGAGTTTTGCTGCTCAGATGAGGATAGTGGGGTTTTTATAGATGACAGCTGCACAGCTATAAACTATCCTTGATCGTGTTGTCCCGGTAACACTGCACATCTATCACTGTGCCTAATTAAAGGACGGGAAATAACTAGTGTTTTGTTGGTTGTTAGATGCTACCCTTACAGTAATTTTGTTGTAAACATGGGTATTGAACAATTTTTCTCGCCATAACTAGGTCTTTATGAAGTGGCATACTTCAGTAGAGGGAGTCCCGTTTCCTTTTTAGCATAAACAACATACACCGTTCCCAATAACTTTTGTAAAATTTAGAAAAAAGAAAGTGCATGATGCAGTCTGTGATATACCAGAAATAACTAAGGCGTAATCCGTAGAAAATGGGAAGCTAAATGCTTTAGATAATTTTGAATGTTTGAAAATTAATAATCTCCACCAACTGTACAGTAAGTACAGTAAAAATCAATCCTAAGAGCACGGTAGCAACAGATCTCCAGAATAATGCAACAACTTGCAAACATTACGAGATACTTTTCTTTTATTATAAAAGTAAATATTTAATATCTAAGACAGACAAATACTATTCTAACAAGTAGCTAGCGCACACACACACACGCATACACACACACACGCACGCACGCACGCACACACATCCATACGTCTACGAATATTCCTGTAACTTGATGTAAAGAAGTTACATTTAAAGGGTTCCTACATGATTCATCTCATAAAACTCTTAAGAAATTATATCATTTCAGACATCTACTCCTTTGCTCGGGAATAGAATTACGATCTTGTTTTGTTGACAATAATGCATTGTAATCTGGACTAGCGATCGGTCACGAGGTCCTTTGTGAAGTAGCTAGTCTCACAAGAAGAATTCCTGAATTTAGAGTCACTCATGGCCTCTAGATACCAAAAGTCCATTTTGGGGTTGTCTGCATTATTGGACTTCGAGAACCCTTACAATTGGACTATAACTCACTTTATGCCAGGACTAACCAATCAGCTCTGTCTCAGCATCAAGTGTTTGAAGACGCAGCAGCAAGGTTTTTAACAGGGTCACGTAAGCGCGATCACATTTCTCCTATTTCTGATCAACTCACTGGTTCCCGGTTCAATGTAATGTATATTTTCAAATTTTACTGCAGATCTATAAATCTTTACCATTTGGTTTCAAGCAACAAACGGAAAGCGCCGAGCTAAAATAGAGAAGAAACTGTACCTTCTGACTTGAGAGTTCCTCTGTGAGATTGGTTGCTTGCTGCTGCAAGCGGTTCATCTCTTCCTGCTGCATCTGTAAACAAAGTTGTAATTCTGAGGATGGGCTTCCATTACACTCCAGCGGTGAGCTTTCTGCACTGCAGCTAGATTTCCCAGAACCAAAATGAAATGGTAGCTTCATTCTTGGTGGATTGCGGAAATCAAATGTGAATGCTGAGCCAAGGGAGTCTATAGATATTAAATAGACATTATTTTTAATGATGAATGGTGGTTCAGAAAAGGCATATTCTGATCAGCTATCAATCTTACATCTGTGAAAGTGAGACGGCTTCTCCTGATGCTGGGTATCAGCTGGAGGCTTGTGCTCAGACATGGTTTTGTTTGGAGGTTCCACCATCTCCCAATCTTCATTACTGGTTGTGTAAAACACACTGCGTCGGCTCTCTCCTCCTCGCCCCGAGCGCAGGTTTGACATGCTATATCTGATCAACACAAGAGAAATGGAAAACAAAAGTCCCGATGCAGGCAAGCAGGGTTCAAGGGTCTGTGGCTAAACAAACTTAGTATTACCGGATCGGTTTAGACTTGACAAAACCAAAGCAAAACGAATCTGGCTGAGTTGGTTCCATGAAACAGCTCTTCAACTTTCTTTGTCAAGTAAAGCTTCGATCCTTAAGCTACGATTAGTTCACAGGCGCGAAAAGAGTGACGTGGGCACCAAAGAACCAATCACGATGAACATTGAAAGAGCGAAATCGTTTAGTTTTTCTGTGGAGGAGCAAGAGATTAAAAATCTGATGAGTTTAAACAATATTTTTGTCGCGTAGTAATTGGCTGCTGCCAAAGCCAGACAAGATTGTTGGCAGAAAACTGAGGATTGTGTGATTGCGTAAGTTAAAGAAGCACATTCTGTATTAACCTGATAACACCCACCCCTCTTTTTGAGCATAAGTCCAAAAAGGGCATACCCAAAATAAAATGGCAGTAACTCACATTTTATGGGTTAAATTAATGTCCTTGGTGTCACCCTTTCTAGTTTATCAGAAAAAAAGGAAGGAACTGGATACCTTAAATAAAAAAGTTATAGATTCACAAACTTTGTAGAAATAGTAGAAATTATCATTGCCTAATTTTTTTTTATGAAATAAGTGAATGCTTGAGTCCCTGGTGGACTTTTTGACAACACTGATTAGAAGCCACAACTGTGGACCAATACATGACCAAAATCTGTCTCTTTCTCTCTGTGAAAACGTGTTTTCTGGATTTTTATAAGACAATGTCCAGAAGGGCACCATTGGCACCATATTGGCTCACGGTAACAGGAATACAGAAAAAGGTTTTTGCTGTGTGTGCGTGCAAAGATTTACACAGTCACGTTACCCTGCGTCTGTTAAAAGAAGGCCACAAAAGATGGTGGCAAACCATATATCGTTGGAAAGCTGATTTCATTGGCTAAATGACCCATCAATCTGCGTGGAGCTTTATTGCAATTGGTTGGCTGTACACACGTCCGAAACAACAAGGACCCACATTGACATTCTCTCTCAAAGAGTGGCCAAGCCTTGTTGGCTGGCTGACTGATTGGCCAATCATGGTCACAGACTTCTAAAGGTGGTCTCAAAATGTTCAGGGGACTCTACTGAATCGAAACCTACCATGTCGGGTCTACCTCAAACAAGGGACATCACAAAAGGTAGGCATCACCATTTTGCTTTGTTAGGACTCTTTACACAAATTGACTAACTGTTGTAACTGTGGTGTGTTAAACCTATAATGCGTAATACCATCTGAATCATGTGAAGCTTACAAGAGTAAATGATGTTGAATTGGCCAAAAAATGAACTCCACCTAAAAAAAAAAAAACTACATGTTTCCTCTAATATCTCCTTATTTTACTTGTAACGAAGCAAATAAACACAGTCAATTGTAACCACTACATGTGAAGGACATCAGTAGCAAGTTTGGTGTCCATACTACAAGAAACTAATATTCTGTACAGGTTTTTATTGAACAAAGTTCAGGCGTAATCCATTTTGGCATAGTTTGGCACAATTTTGCACAATACTTGAAATATGGAAAATATCTTGTCCAAAGCTTCCACTACGTTCATAATCTTCATTTTTTGCTTACGCGACATGATTTCAGCAAAAAAACTCCTAAAGAAACGCTGTAAAGGGGGGGGGGTGGTGGAAGCCCCTTTACGCCATCTCCGTGCCCTTTGCGTAACCTCCCGTTAATGGCGCTTCCAAACTTGGAACTTCCACGTTTGTCCACCCCGCGTGTATCTGTCCAATCTGGGAGCTCTTTACCTAGCTGGAAAGATTTGAATCTGTAGAATCCAATGATATCCACTATTTTGAGACTGACAGGATCCCCTACAAATCACAGGACACGGAGCGTGGAGAGGACTGCTTTTACGCACGGGGAGTGTTTCCATATTTGGTCATGTTATTTCGAGCACAGAGCTACAGAAAAGAGCCAAAATGGAGTTTCCGCGAAGCTATCGACCGGACATAACAACAAACGGACTTTTATCGCTATGGAAATAACTTTTGTTGAAAAAACGGCAAAGGTAAGACAAGATTTACATGCTTGCTTTGTTTTTGCTGGCGTTTTTTTTCGGGGAACTTTCGCTCCCTGCTCTGAAATACTTTGCGCCATGTAAATGAGTTGCATATCGCTGGATTCTGCTGGTTGTTAGCTTTCATTTAATGACATGGTTTTTGTGTTTGCGTTTATATTGTGGATACATATCGCACATAAACAAGAACTTGGTCATGAATTATACTCTGGACATGTTGTTGTTTATTTGCATGGCATTAGAGCTGTGGTTAACGGATATGAAATTGAATTAGATACGTTTTTAGAGGAGTTTCCGCTGAGTACAACGGTATTTAATATGTGTGGGTTACTCTCAGGGTTAGTGAGCTATGAGCGAAAATGTAATGCACAAGGGGGCAAGTCTTAAGAGGTTAAAAATAGCGGGTGCAACTATGCAATCCTTTTCTAAGTGTCGATTTACGGCGGGCGGGCCGTGGTTGCTAACAGGCGTTAACCATCGTTCTTCCTAACTTTTAACAGATAAGACTAGACTTTTAATAGATGAGTGCATTTAATAGATGAGTGAAAAAGCGAGGAAAATTGTTGTGATCAAATTGGAAAATTTTCTCCTTTGCATTTTTGGTGTAGTGCCCCACCTCTTTAGTCCTTGTTGAAACTTGAAAATTCAGATCAAAATCCAAATTTGATTAATTTTTCCTAATTTTACACCCTACATGTATCGTGATTTTCTTAATGTTCATTGAATTCAGGTCATAATATCAGACTTTTCCCAAGAGTATAAATGTAGATCTAATGCAAGCCTTGTACCTTAGCTCAGAACCCCAGTTTCGCAGGGAGTTGATGGTTGCATTGGGTTGTGCAGGAGGCCCCCGTCGCAGCTGAAACCCAGGCAGCTCCTCATTCGGAATCTCCACAGCAAAGTCACTCCGAACGCTCTCCATGCTCTCGATGGGCCTCTCGTCAGCTTCTGTTTCTACTACAGTCACAGGAGTCATGAGAGACTAACTTCTCGATCCAACCAAACAGCCTTTATGTGCCTTTATAAAAACAGGGACTTTGAGCAGCGATGACCGAGGTCATGTGTGATGCTGCAGCGTTTTTCTTTTTTTAACTGAAAAAAAAAAAAAAATCTTTTTTTTAACTGAACACGAATATGTGTTTTTTGAAGCACGTGTTG
The DNA here is from genome assembly GCA_007224835.1 of Danionella cerebrum. Taxonomy (NCBI): domain Eukaryota; kingdom Metazoa; phylum Chordata; class Actinopteri; order Cypriniformes; family Danionidae; genus Danionella; species Danionella cerebrum. Next base: position 111,461 of record SRMA01026776.1, on the reverse strand, counting down.
TTTATTTTCATTTCAGTTGGAAAATAAACTTTACATAACTTTATGAGGTTTTAATGTGTATTTTGGAAATAGTTCATGGCAGAAACAAACCTGTAGCTATTTGCTCATATATGTTCTGTAGTTTTTCAGTTTATTAGGACAAATTAAAGGTACAAATGTGTCCCAAGATTAGCAAATGCATGATCAGGCTCCTGGTTGGGTGATGTGGAACATGTTGGGTGATGTGGAACACCTTTTCCATGTGCGATCTTTAAAAATTGTTGCATAGGTGTAGAGAGATCTGTAATTTTGTTGAGACAGCAGGTGGCACCAGTCTCCCTGAGTGCAGTACTCAAACGAGTCGCTTGGTGGGACAACAATAGCTTAGACCAGGGGTGTTAAACCCCTCTCAGCTCGCGGGCCGCTTGGTGCACAATTTGAGCTTCTGGGGGCCGGATCAAACAAATCATATTGGTTACCTTAACTGATTAATTAATTAATATAGCTTATTCATTCATTTTCCAACCCGCTTATTCCCTTTTGGGGTCACGAGGGTCTACCGGTGCCTATCCCCACATTGGGCGAGAGGCAGGGGTACACCCTGAACAGGTCACCAGTCAATTGCAGTGCAAAACCGGAGTATTCAGAGGAAACCCATGCAAGCACAGGGAAAACATGCAAACTCCTTCCAGGAAGGTCACCGGCGAGCCTCAAACTGACAACCTTCTGACTGGAAGGCCTACTGTGCCACCATGCCACATATTCTTCCTATTAATAGTAATTAGCTAGAACAAGATTCTCAAAGTTAAACTTTCTAAAAAAAACTGACTTTTTATCTCTATGTATAATGTAACTTTCACATCTCTGAAAAAAAAAACAAAACTGTGAAGTTACTAATGATTATAATACGATCACTGCTAAAATGTTTCCGGAGAACCTTTAAGTTGCTGATGGGACAAAAACAGTCTCGCCGTGTGTTCACGAGAACTGTTTCCTATGGTTGACCTCGACAGGAAAACGTACAATTCCGTTGAACTTTGCAGACGATGAACACAGCGATGAAACTGTATACCTTCTGCTGTTTGTGAAATCTATAAACACACTTTTGTCTGAACATTTCTCCAAACTCCAACAGAACTGGAACTCAGCTAGTGCTATTACTTTGAGGACGAGGTTCATCAGGAGTCTACGTGCAAGTAGTCCAATAGCAATGAATAGAAAAACCACTAATGTTAATAAACATCATAAACTGCAAACTCCAACTTGGATACGAAATTTCTCACCAGCATCTTTTGCCACAAGTCCTGCACGTGGATAAAGCTGGGTCGGGGAACACCAGCTGTCTCTACGGCCCGTTACGATGCCGTACTCCCATCGTTTCTGCTGCAACTCCTGGAGCCAAAAATGCTTCAGCTGCCTGTTGGGTGCCTTCAACAGAAAGAAATGGGGGTTATGTAAATTAAAGCTTACTCTGCTCAGATGTGACACGGCTAGCTGAGAGTCTGGTGAGGAACAGAGAACCTTGTGAAAGTGGATGTCCTTTTTGAGCATCAACAGGTTTGTTCTCTTCTCAGTTTCAGTTACTGATTCGAATACCAAAATCTGTAACTGAATGTGAGACGTTTTACTTTATAAAAAGCTCTTTTAGAGAGTTTATGTTATGCTTTGGTTGATGCACATTGTCAAAGCATTTTTTGTAGCGAAAGAGACATTTGTTCAATTTTAAACCACATTGTCAAAAAATTATTAGGTAACTAGATTTACAAGTATAATTTCTTGTAAAAATGAGTCCTAACCTCTTTTGGACCCTGCATTCATTTCACTGAAAACCATCCAGTGAAACGAACAAGTATTCCTTTAGCTTTTCGATCAATTTAGTTCATTTAGTTCAAGTCTATTTTCATGACACCATCCACTGTGTCATTGGAATAAATGACACACATCTGGCACACATCTGTGAGTGGTGGTTCTTGAAGCACTGACTCCAGCTCCTCAACATTCTTTTAAATCTCCCCCACACTTTTGATTATGTACAAGCAGTAGGGACGATTAAACTAGTGGAGAGGATTGTGGAACAAAACCCAGAGCACTTTGAACTAGAGATGTTCGATACCATTTTTCATATGGACATGAAAAAAAATAATAGACATACCCTATCTTTGAAAAGTGGATACAAGAGAGTGGCAACTGCGTACAGGGGCTCTTCCTCATTGGTTGCGAATCGTTTCTTGATTGTTTTTATACCAGTGTCCTCCTGGATCTCCCGAGCAAGGTGCCGTTTTAGAACTGTAACTGAGGGGATCACTTCCGCTTTTGTCATGTTGCTTGCATTGTCCCGCAAAATAACATAAACACGGGATTCAGAAATATTCCACTTCACAAGCATACCCTCGACTGATTCAGCTATAGACTTGCCAGTGTGCGAGCCGCGAAACTCATTAGCCTGCAGCACTGCACTTTGAAGAGTAAAAGGTGACGGCGTCACTGTGTCCAGCACCAGATGTCAGTAGTGAAGCTGAAATTTTGCACGTCCTTTAGTTTACATGAAATGGCACTGTCTCATATAGCTTAGGGAGCGCTGTTTCGGAGATATATTTGCGACCAGGCAAACTGTACCGGGGCTCCAAATGTTAATTAAGCGGCGAAGGCCCATGTTTTCGACCACTGACAGTGGCTGGTCATCCAGTACAATAAACTCGATAATCCTGTCAGTTATCTTTATTGCTCATTGGCTGTCTTGTGTAAACTTTTCTCTTTGTTTGAATGAAGCTTCCAATGTTTGTTGAGTCTGGCGCGGCTTGTCCTTCTCCTTGGTTGCTTGTGGCAACACGACACAACTTCCTGTGTTTACATTCTGAGCAGCGCCAGCGAAGAAGAATTGATTTCCGCTTTGCAGCGATAAGCGAAGCTAGCGGGCATAACTAGATTATGTTTATGAAAATGGTATCAGATCGGTACGTGGACTCAAATACTCGCCGATACCGATGACAGATTTTTTTGTGGTATCGGCAGCATTTTCGATACTGGTATCGGAATCGGAACAACTCTACTTTGAACAGCAGCCTCTTTTGCAATGATCTTTTGTGTCTTGCCCTTGGCAATATGTCAATGGTTGTTCATCCAATGGATGTGTAGCTTAAAGAACTAGACTGTGAGACCAGTTAGGGGCCTTTGCAGGTCTTCTATGTTATACTAATTAGCTGATTAGAGCGTCATCAGAAGTCTTCGAACCATTCCACGTTATTCTAATTTTCAAAGATACTGAATTAGTTCTCTTAGTTGTCAGTTATGACAATCTAAATTGAATTTATGACAATCTAAATAAAAACTGGAAATAGATAAAAAGTTCAATCTATTTGTATAGGCCATGTGCAATAAGTGAGTACATTATACAGGTCTCACTTTTTAAAGTTACAGGAAGAAGAAAAAAAAAACATGTTTCATGATATTTTAATTATGTGTGTTAAAAGTGTAATATATTTACGCCTTTGCTATTTGTGTTCTGCAGGACTCTAACTTTGTATGCTTCACACTTCTTTTTCTTCTTCCCGACCGCGAAATTGTAAGAATGCGTGTTGCATTCATTTTCAATAAATACACCACTGAAGGCTAAAGATTGAAGGTTCGTTCATCCGTAAGTTCATAAGGGAGACGACTGCGCACCGCCTTTCAACAGGTTATGGGCCCAGGCAAAGCTAAGTCTGCCTCAGTTAACTAGCAGTTACGTCAGCTAACAGCAAAGTTAGAACCGTGACGAATTACACAGAGCTACCGTAAGGAAACCTGTGGATGAACAAAAGAGAAAAATTTAGTGGAGTGTCACACTAATGTCACTAAATGTGAGTACAAGAATAAAGTACAAAAGCATATTCGAAAATTTTGCATGAACCAACTGGGGCAAATGAAGAGCAATTGTCTGAAGATAGACAAATGAATGCTGACTGCTATGCCGAGCTCATCCGCCTGATTGATGATAAAAGATTGTCATTGATAAGACACGAGGCTGCTGATGATGGCAGGAAAGCCCTAAAATTATTGAAAGAGCATTACTCAGGGAAAAGCAAGCCAAGGATAATAAGCCTGTACACATCCCTGACAAAGTTACACATGGCAAGCAATGAAAACGTCACAGACTATATCATAAGAGCAGAGAACATCATTACAGCTTTAAGAGATGCTGGTGAAACTGAGTGATGGATTGATATAGCAATGGTAATTGGTGGACTACCAGACTTCTTCAAACCACTTGCAGTCCACGTAACACAAAATGAAGATAATGTTACATTCCCAGATATGGAATAAAAATAATACAAAAAAAATTTGAAATAAAAAGCTTGTTGAATTACACAACTGGGAAAAAAATGCATTGCAATTAACAGTGCTTACATTTAAGGCATTGTATTTACAGGGGTTACAATTTTGTGTGCTGCATATTAACATGGTCGTATATTTAGATCCAACCAGGGCAACTCTAAGCTGTGAAGGTTAGGTATTAGTCAGGCTAGAACCTCCTTCTGCCCCTTTGCCCAGACATAGTCTATTACGGGGTATGTTGCGGTCTGCTGAGGAGCTCGAAGCAGGGCAACCAGAAGGAGTGTGTCCCTAATGTGAAACAGGGGCACACGGAGGCTTGCATCCAGACCTGAAGAGGGCTTCCAGCAAGCGAAGAGCGTTCCGCCGGCTGAAAAGGTGGCAGAATCGAAAAGCCATCGTTCCCCACCCAAGTAGGGGACGGAACGGAAACGGGGTATACAACACACCTGAAGAGGGGCCTTGAATAGAATACACGGATTGGGCCACCCAGATAGGGGGGGTCCGCAAGTCAGGCCAGAGTTCTGTAGGGATCAGGCTCAACGGCAAAACCTTACTAGAGAACCTAGCAGAGCTCAGTGCTCCGCGTCAGCCAAATGCAGAGTGGGTGGGAGGATAGGGTTCACCGATCCATCAGTCGGGAGACGTGAAAAAAGGTTCATTCCCGCAGGACTAGGAACCTGCAGGTGCAGCACATCCTTGATGCGGGGGTCCTAGTGGTGCTTAGGCCCCGGATCAGAGTCCTCATCGGTATTGGAGTTGGTGATGAGGGAGCGGATGTTCGACAGACCCATGGGGATGTGCGTCCATGGGTATTGCCACCAACTGTGCCTACGGGTTACTACCACCACTCAGCACCGCAGAAGGCACAGCACCTAGATCAAGGCAGTAGTGCCTGATAAAGGTTTGGGTGTCGACCAGTCCGCAGCTCAACATATGTTGGCTAGTGAGACCCCCTTGGCCATTGCCCACGAGGCGGCGATGCCGCGGGTGGAATGGGCCCTCAGCTTCATTAGAGGGCAGGGTACACCACTCGCCTGGTAAGCCAGCTGGATAGCCTCCACAATCCAATGCGCTATCCACAGCATACCCCTTGTGCTGGCCGTGGTAGCATATGAGGAGCTGCTGGGAGTTCGGAAACTCCCGGGTTCTGTCCAAGTAAAGCCGAAGGGCGCGCACTGGACCGAGTGTACCCTGGGCTGGGTCTGCCTCCTCCCGGGGCAGGGCCTGCAATGCCACCATCTGATCCCGGAGGGGGACTGACGGGACCTTGGGGATGAATCCGGGGCTGGGCCTCAGGGCCGAATTCCAGGCTGGATTCGTCGGCGGAGAGTGCTTGGAGATCTCCAGTCCTCTTTAGCAATGTTAGAGCCAGCAAAAGCACCGTCTTTAGAGAGAGCGGGCGGTAGAGGCTGGGGGTCCACCGAGGCCCAGAAGGCTCACTGGGGGAAACACGTATAGGCGTTTCTTCCTGGGCCAGCTGTGTGCCAGTGCGTCTATCCCAAGAGGAGCCAGGGATAGCGAATAGAAGAGCTGGCAGTGGGTGTTCTCTTGGGAGGCAAACAGATCTACGTGGGCCTCCACGAACACACTCCATATATGCCGGACAGCTTGGGGGTGGAGTCGCACACAGCGCCCCAACCTGTCATGGAGGCGTCTGTGGTGACGATCTTGCAGCGGGTGATCCCACCCAGGGGAACCCCTGCGCGAAGGAAGCTCACGGAGCCCCAGACCTTGAGGGTGTAGAGGCAGCGATGTGTCACGGGCACTTGAAGCTGACCTCTGCGCCATGCCCAACTCGGAACTCGGGAACGAAGCCATAGCTGAAACGGTCCATTATGCAGGAGGCGGGTCACTTTGGTCTGGTTACGGTGCCGGTTCGGTGTCGGACCTTGCAGCGCACTTGGGCATAGAGGAGTGAGGGTGATACATGGGAAGTTGGTTGGCCACTTGTGGGTTGGGTTTGCTGTCCCTGGGCACTGCATGCTGCAATCGCTTGTTTCTTTGATGTCTGCGGGTCCTCGTTCGATGCAGATCGGGTCAGTGTGTGTGGTTCGTCCAGCTCGCTGTTTGTGATCTTTGGTATGTTTTGTATTTCTCTTCCCATGTAGCTGAGTAGTATTATAAAGTGTACAACATCATTATGACCCCACATAAATCATTGGCTGTGTATATTTAAACATGTATGTATGTATGTGTGCCTGAATATACAAACTGCAAGAACTGTTCGGTATGAACTGTAGCAAACGGTCATGGTTTGTCTAGGTAGATGCTCCGTATATATGTGTGTTGTGTAAAAGCTGCAAATGGGACAAAAAGAACTGTAACTAGGACTTATATGTTATGTTCAGGTAGGTATTTATTTTTATTTATTTACTTTTTTTAATTATTATTTTTTTTTCTCTTTTCTCTTTTCCACTCTTGAACCTTTTCCCCCTCACCCTTCCCCAACCCCTTATCCACTGCCCCTTTCAGTCCAACGCAGTCTTGTCCTGACACAACTGATGTAAACTGACTCGTGGCAACTAATAAATATTTACATGCATTCAATTCTCCAATACAGAGGAGGAAACACCATACCAGGTGTTTTACTCCCCTGGAGAAAGTAAAACTGTTCAACTCAGCAAAGCATTTACTCTCCCATGTGATGACTTTTGAGCGGGACAAGACAAGGTAAAAGGGGGGAGAAAAAAAAACATTCAACCTTATCAAGTTGCCACCGGGAAAACATGCAGTGGGGGGTAGGTGGGTTTTTAACCTCAAACCTTATTCTCCATCAAATGGATGTCAAGACTGCATACTTTGATGGACTGCACCCATTGACTGTGCACTCTATATTGAACAGCCAGAAGGCTTCGGGTCAAAGTCCGAGACAGGTGAAAAACTTGTATGCAGACTAAACAAGTCCCTTTATGGCCTGAAACAATCCAGTAGAAATTGGAATGCTATGTTTGAGTCAGAGTAGTTTTGTTCAAAATCCTTCTGATCACTGTGTGTACACAAAGGAAAACCATGATGAGAAGGTAATCCTGATCATATGGGTCGATGATTTAATCATTGCATCGAGTTCTGAAAGTGCTTTGAAAAGTGATAAAGTGATGCTGATTGAGAAATTCAAAATAAAAGATCTGGGACGACTGAAATATTTTCTGGGAATAGATTTTGAGCAAACAGAAAACAAAGTTGTCATGTCTCAGAAAAGATATGTGCACAAAATTCTAGAAAAATTTGGGATGGTAGAATGTCAGCTTAGAAAGACACCATTGTGAGTCAAAGCTTGACTACACCGAAGATGCTAGAAAGATGGCTGAAACAAGGACGTACAGAGAAGCGGTAGAAAATTTAATATACCTGTCCACATGCACTAGACCAGACATGAGTTTCGTAGTCAGCAAACTCTCCCAGCACTTTAATGATCCAACTGAAGAGCACTGGAACACAGTAAATCACGTGTCCAGATATCTTAAAGGTACAGCAGAACAAGATCTGTGTTTCAGAAGAAGTGTCACCAGTAAACTAGGCCTAATAGTTTTATTGATGCAGATTGGGCATCAGAGAGGGCAGACAGACATAGTATTTCTGGGTATTGTGTGATCTCATGTGAGTGAGGGAAGTGCTTTGATCTCATGGAAGACAAGAAAACAACCCACAATTGCCCTTTCTACATGTGAAGCAGAATACATTGCCCTAACATCAGCTTTACAGGAATGTATACCTAGAACAGCTTCTAAAAGGGGTAGACAGTTATACCTATGAGCAGACAAGGGTATATGAAGACAATCAAGGTACTATTGCACTGACTAAAAATCCGTGAACAGGCAACGGTGTAAGCACATTGATATCAAGTGTCACTTCATAAGGGAAGCTGTCAACAGTGGAAGGATACTTCTTGCTGATGTCATGACCAAGCCAGTTACTAAACTGAAGTTGGAAAGATTTTCTGAAGGAATGTTTGGCAAATAAAATGTGTAGGCAAAGCTTTTGAACATAGGAAAAGATGTTTTTGTTGTATTTTCAGAGCACGCTTAATGCGAGTGGGGGTGTTAAAAGTGTAATATATTTATGCCTTTGCTATTTGTGTTCTGCAGGACTCTTATTTCGTATAGACCTTTGTTTTGTTATGCTTCACATACTTTTTTTCTTCTTCCTGACCGCGAAATTGTCAGAGTGTATGCTGTGTTCATTTTCAATAAATACGCCAATGAAAGCTAAAGATTGAAGGATCGTTCATCTGCAAGTTCATAAGGGAGACGACTGCGTACCGACTTTCAACAATGTGACCCGCATTCAGTTGTAAATCACGACAGACTACAGAAACATTGTCTTAGTGTAAATTCATTTATCACAAGTGGTTTGGGCGTGGTCTATCATGTGACATGACCGGTGTTGTGCCATTTTTTGACTCCCCAGCAGATTCCGACTCCCCTCTGCGTGAACGCGCATTCAATCACGTGATTACACAGACTAAGCCAATGAGAGTTCAAATAAAATGTTTACTCGTGAAGACGTTTTGTTTTTTATTTTGCTTATATGCCACGTAGATGTCAAATTTACTTATAACACATTGTTTAACTATAAATATAAGTTTAAAAGAATGCAATCGCCAAATGCAAGTTGCTCACATGTAGAACGATAGTTGTTTGTGAAATGTTGTTTGCATTCATTTGTAATGAATTGCCTGGTGCTGCTTTTTAGTCCAAGTGCAAAAAAAGCAAAGCAGAAAGGTGATCTTTCCGTTTTATGTTAATTACCTCGCTGTAATGAAATCACATTGCTTAATTTGAGGTTTTGTGTGTAACTTATAGCATAAATACCACACATTAATTGTAATTAGGCATAAACCACTTAGATAATGAAAGTGGAACAGCTTTTTTTGCAGTGTAAATATTGTTTATAGATGTATGTGATTTTATTCATGTTAGTTGTGCACATTCTGATCATGCTCAACTGGTGATAACAATTACATAAAGTCCATTATTTCAGTATAACAATATTTCAGTATAACAAGGTGCCAGTAATGCAAAAAAAAGGCAGGTAAACATTTAGTTTTATTCAGTTTACATTTAGTTTATTCAGTATACATTTAGTTTATTGACTTCCATGTTCCATCATTGCCACAATGGAATAATGTTCCAGTCCCTGTTTATGAAGTGCCAGTGTCCTGTATTGGTTCCAACCCTGTTTTAAAGCATACACCTGCAGCTCCATACAAGCCTGAAGGTGTTTATTTTGTGTGATCAGTGTGTTTCTTGAAGCTTGAAGCTAAACTGTGCAGGGATGGTAACAACATATCGACTGCATTACCGAGAACATGCCAAATGGTAAAGCTGTAACCAGAAAATGTTTTTACATGGAGTATTGTTCAGTTGTTTGGACTGTGACAAATAAAACATACCTTAAAAAGCTGCAGATTGTTCAGAACAAAGCTACAGATTGGTGCTGCAATGCCTTAATCAAACTAGCACTTACGAGATGATCTCTGGTTAACAGTTAAAATCAGGTACTGTGGGACAAGTTTTTTTTTTCATAATGTGGATGGATCTATATAGCGTTTTATATTATTTCAACGAATTTTTACTTTGTTATATCCTTCTTTTTTACATTAAATGTTAATTATTCTACTGAATACGCAAATAAAAAAAAACATCTAAAGTTTGTATAATTCTGTACATTCATAAATTCGTAAAATATTCACTGCTGTAAGCAACTTAGGCGATTGCATTCTTTTTAAACTTATATTTATAGTTAAACAATGTGTTACATGTAAATTTGACATCTACGCGGCATATTAGCAAAATAAAAACTAAAACGTCTTCACGAGTAAACAATTTATTTGAATTCTCATTGGCTTAGTCTGTGTAATCACGTGATTGAATGCGCGTTCACGCAGAGGGGAGTCGGAATCCGCTGGGAAGTCGAAAAATAGCACAACACCGAAAATTCAGAAGATAAATCTGCTCCCCAGCTGCTTCTTTCACATGTTCCATCCGTTTATAACTCACTCTCGATACCTTCAGAAGGAACTGCTTTCCCTCGGTGTTGATCTCGAAAAGCCCCTCTTCTGCTTCGATGTCGTAGCTGAAACAAGCGTCCGCGATCTCAATGTGCCCCAGGGGAAGGCTTTCTTGAGGAGACTTGAAATAATACAGATAACACTTCCTTGGGTCGTAGATAAACCAGCGCGTTCTGAAGCCTCTCAGAGGCCCCTTTCCTGTCAGCTTGTTCAAATATCCACACAGTTTGGAGGTACCCGGCGCCGTTGCATCGCTGTCTGCAGCGTCGAAAGACCTGACGGCCAGGCTGCTAGAAGCAGAACCCCTCTTATCACCCCGGCGTTCATTATCACTCATCTCTTGCTAAACTCCGCTACTCCGTCAACTAACAACTTTCCATTCGCTTGACGTCACGTGACTTACAAACGCGTGTGCTGCTGGCGCACAGACTGAAGGGGCATGTAGTTTTCCTGCCTCTGATGGTGTTTTATGGCGGTTTGTATCATTTCATTTAGGGCAACCGAGATTGTTGGGTAATGAGTGAAGGGATAAAAAAAGAAAGCTAAAATGTATTAATACAGATATTTTTATTTTATTATTTAGATTTTCCTATGTTTTATTTAGCATTAACTTCCCTTTACTATTTGAATTACATGAACTATATATTTCTAAATTAAAATATTTATTACCAAACTTATATGAACTCAGTCATTAATTTTCCAAGCCGCTTATTCCATTTTTAAGTCACGGCGTCTGCTGGTGCCTATCTCCAGTGCACATGTAACTAGGTTAAAAGAGAGTACAGTTTTAATTTAGTTGTGAATGAGACAATATATTCATAGGTGGAGTTTTCCTACTCTCTTGTGGTCTTGCTGGGAATTGCAGGCAAATTTGGGTAGTTTGTACCTCACAGTTTACCGTACTGCCATTAGCGGGCAGAAAAGTTCCCGACGGTACGGTTTCTTAAATGATCAATTCAATTAATACATACTGTCAAATAAATGTCTTCTTACAACACTTTTGGTCGTCTCTTATTTATTTGTAAGAACAAGTTTGTTAAGATGTGATCCTGATGCGCTCTTGCCTTGTTCATTACGGTGGGAACACTGCCCAATTGTAGAGCACGTAATTTACGTCTCGTAATCCTGTATTTATTTATGTGCATGTGCGAGATGAACCACTGATTGAGTAAAGATTTGAGTTTGAGTTATTAAAAAGGAAGAGTTTCAGTCATTCAAAGCGTTTTGTTTTCCTCACGCGAGCAAGAGATAGAGCTCAGCTGTGCACCTGACGTCAACAAAGTTAACAAACATACCCACGAGAACACTTCTCTACTTTTTTTTATTGCTTAAACATACATACAATGATACATATATTAAATCGAGTATTACAATTCAACATGTAAAAAAAGATTGTATATTAAATAACCAAAAAATAAAGAAAAATAAATGGATAAAAAAAGGCATAAGGGGCATATTACAATACAATCTATACACAGATCACACAGTTTAGAGGCATTGAACACAGAGAAATATTTACATATGGATAAAGTTTTGATGGCTTTCTTGTTTTTACTTAGTTTCATTGCAGATATATGTTGAACTGAGAAAGATAGAAAAGAAAGGTTCTGAGTTAGAAAATTTTTGATTTGTGAATGTGAAATTTTGCAAGTATAATGAGAAGATTAATAACATGAAATGTTTTACTTTGCGATTTTTCATAGTCGTAGAAGCCTACTACGCAATCCTTCCAACATAGGGTAAATCTCTCATAAATGTTGCTTTGAATAAAATTCACAAATTTTCTCCCAAAAAAAACTTGGTAAAGTGGCAGCTCCAGAAGAGGTGGACAACAGTTTCACAGGGATGGTCACAAAAAGAACAAATAGTAGGGATGTCATTTTTTGAACTTTTTAGGTAGAAAGGAGCAGGATATATCCTGTGAATGATTTTAAAAGTGACTTCTTTAACTTTATTTAAGTAATAAAGTACAATCTTAATCTGTTTTTTCTTTGCACTCTGGGAACATTTTAAGCACAGTTACATCTTACCTTGAAAAGTCTAACGACAGAACAGTAAAAGCATGCACATCATGTTCTTTAGTCTTGATGTAATGTTTGGCATCTTAGAAGGACTATAAACTTTCTAGAACTCATTCGCTGCAATATGGAAGTTCAGTGTCATCTGTTGTCTTTAAACGCTTCGAAAAGAAAAAACTGATTCCGCGCAGAAAGACAAGTGTTAAAACAGAAGCGTAAAAGCTAGAGCATCAACTTTACTGTTCTTAGTGGCACATTTGTCATCTTAGAAAGCGTATAACTGCATTAGATTTCGTTTGTTTCAGTAATAAAGTACAATCTTAATCTGTTTTTTCTTTGCACTCTGGGGACTTTTTAAGCACATCTTACATCGGAACTTGAAAAGTCTGACATCAGAACAGTAAAAGCAAGCGCATCATGTTCTTTAGTCTTAATGTGATGTTTGGCATCTTAGAAGGACTAAAATCTTCCTAGAACTCATGCGCTGCAGTAAGAAGTTCAGTGTCATCTGTTGTCTTTAAACACTTCGAAATGAGAAACTGATTCTGAGCAGAAAGACATATGTTAAAACAGAACATTAAAAGCTAGAGCATCAGAAAGACAAGTGTTAAGACAGAACAGTAAAAGCTAGATTATCAAGTTTACTGTTCTTAACGGCACGTTTGTCATCTTAGAAAGCGTATGAAATTTGTTTGTTTCAGTAATAAAGTACAATCTTAATCTGTTTTTTCTTTGCACTCTGGGGACTTTTTAAGCACATGTTATGTGAGTTTTAAACCTTTAAAAATCATATAAAATCAATGCTTCATTGGATCATCACCAAAATCCAGATGTAGTATCAGAACTCATTGACCCAGCTGAGGTCCACAAGGGCCCATCACATTCATATTTTAATGCGTTTTCATTGAATTATCGTATTGTTTGGGCCCTCACGGCCTGACACTTTCTCCAACCAACTCAATAATCTAGATTAAGATTTCTAAGGTCAGTACGAGAAAAAAGAGCACTCAATGACCTCTCTAGCACCTTCCTAGCCTTAGTTAGAGCCCCTTGAACTCTTAAAAACTCACTTAGGCGTTTTAGCCTATATGAGTTTTACACCTTAAAAATTGTCATTTGTAGTGAGAGCAGAGAGCAGTTGGAGGAAAACTTGGAAAGTTGGAGGTCAGCTCTAGAAAGAAGAGGAATGAAAGTCAGTCGCAGCAAGACAGAATACATGTGTTTGAACGAGAGGGAGGAAAATAGAACAGTGAGGTTACAGGGGGCTGAGGTCAAGAAGGTGCAGGAGTTTAGGTATTTGGGGTCAACAGTCCAGTGTGACGGGGAGTGTGGAAAAGAGGTGAAGAGACGAGTGCAGGCAGGTTGGAGTGGGTGGAGAAAAGTTTCAGGGGTGTTGTGTGACAGAAGAGTGTCAGTAAGAATCAAAGGAAAGGTGTACAGAACAGTAGTGAGACCAGCTATGATGTATGGGTTGGAGACTGTGGCAGTGAGGAAGAGACAAGAGGCAGAGATGGAAGTAGCAGAGATGAGGATGTTGAGGTTCAGTTTAGGAGTGACGAGGATGGACAAGATTAGGAACGAGCACATCAGAGGGACAGCTCAGGTTGGTTGTTTTGGAGACAAAGTCAGAGAGGCCAGGTTGAGATGGTTTGGACATGTGCAGAGGAGGGATAGTGGTTATATTGGTAGAAGGATGTTGGAGATGGAGATGCCAGGCAAAAGGTCAAGAGGAAGACCAAACACAAGATATATGGATGTGCTGAAAGAGGACATGAAGGTAGTTGGTGCAAGAGTAGAGGATAGTGAGGACAGAGTTAGGTGGAAAAGGATGATTCGCTGTGGCGACCCCTAAACTGGGAACAGCCGAAAGGAAAAGAAGAAAGAAGAAGAAGTTTTAAACCTTTATAAAATCATATAAAATCAAAGCTTCATTGGATCATCACCAAACTCCAGATGTAGTATCAGGGCTCTAAGGGGCACATTATAAGCCCTCAATGATTAGTCTGGGACCTTCTTAGGGTCCGCAAGAGCCCATCTCATTCGTATTTCAACGTGTTTTCATTGAAGTATTATATAGTTTGGGCCCTCACAGCCTGACACTTTCTCCAATCAACTCAATAATCTAGATTCATATTCCTGAGGTCAGTCCGAGAAAAAAGAGCCCCAATGCCCTCTCTAGCACATTCCTAGCCTTAGTTAGAGCCCCTTGAACTCTTAAAAACTCACTCAGGCCTTTTTTCCTATGTGAGTTTTAAACCTTTCTAAAATCATATAAAATCAAAGCTTCATTGGATCATCACCAAACTCCAAATGTAGAATCAGGGCTCTAAGTGGCACAATATTAACCCTCAATAATTAACCTGGGACCTTCTTAGGGTCTGCAAGAGCCCATCTCATTCATATTTCAATGCGGTTTCATTGAAGTATTATATCGTTTGGACCCTCACGGCCTGACACTTTCTCCAATCAACTAAATAATCTAGATTCATATTCCTGAGGTCAGTCAGAGAAAAAAGAGCCCTCAGTTACCTCTCTAGCACATTCATAGCTTAAGTTAGAGCCCCTTGAACTCTTAAAAACTCACTCGGGCCTTTTTTCCAATGTAAGTTTTAAACCTTTAAAACATCATATAAAATCAGAGCTTCATTGGATCATTACCAAACTCCAGATGTAGTATCAGGGCTCTAAGAGGCACAATATAAGCCCTCAATGATTAAGCTGGGACCTTCTTAGGGTCCGCAAGAGCCCATCTCCTTCGTATTTCAATGCGTTTCATTGAAGTATCGTATCGTTAGTTACAGCCCCTTGAACTCTTAAAAACTCCCTCGGGCCTTTTTTCCAATGTGAGTTTTAAACTTTTCTAAAATCATATAAAATCAAAGCTTCATTGGATCATCACAAACTCTAGATGTAGTATCAGGGCTCTAAGGGGCACAATATAAGTCCTCAATGATTAGTCTGGGACCTTTTTAGGGTCCGCAAGAGCCCATCTCATTCGTATTTCAACGTGTTGTCATTGAAGTATTATATAGTTTGGGCCCTCACGGCCTGACACTTTCTCCAATAAACTCAGTACTCTAGAATCAGATTTCTGAGGTCAGTGTGAGAACAAAAGAGCCCTCAATGACCTCCCTATCCCCATCCTAGACTTAGTTAGAGACCCTTGAACTCTTAAAAACACACTTAGGCGTTTTAGCCTATATGAGTTTTACACCTTAAAAAATCATAAAAAATCAGTGCTTCATTGAATCTTCACCAAACTCTGGATATAGTATCAGGACTCTAAGAGAGTCATGTCAGGCCATCATTGATCCAGCTGAGACCTTCAGATGGTTTACAAGGACCCATCTCATTTGTATTTCAATGCATTTTGAATGACGTATCACATTGTTTGGGCCCTAACCGCCTGACACTTTCTCCAATCAACTCATTATTCTAGATTTACATTCCTGAGGTCAGTCAGAGAAAACAGAGCCCTCAATTATGTCTCTAGCACCTTCCTAGCCTTAGTTAGAGCCCCTTGAACTCTTAAAAACTCACTTGGGCCTTTTTTCCAATGTAAGTTTTAAACCTTTTAAAACATCATATAAAATCAATGCTTCATTGGATCATCACCAAAATCCAGATGTAGTATCAGGGCTCTAAGGGGCACAATATTAGCCCTCAATGATTAGGCTGGGACCTCCTTAGGGTCCGCAAGAGCCCATCTCATTCGTATTTCAATGTGTTTCATTGAAGTATCGTATCGTTAGTTACAGCCCCTTGAACTATTAAAAACTCACGCGGGCCTTTTTTCCAATGTGAGTTTTAAACCTTTCTAAAATTATATAAAATCAAAGCTTCATTGGATCATCACCAAACTCCAGATGTAGTATCAGGGCTCTAAGGGGCACAATATTAGCCCTCAATGATTATGCTGGGACCTTCTTAGGTCCCGCAAGAGCCCATCTCATTCGTATTTCAACGTGTTGCCATTGAAGTATTATATAGTTTGGGCCCTCACGGCCTGACACTTTTTCCAATCAACTCAGTACTCTAGAATCAGATTTCTGAGGTCAGTGCGAGAAAAAAGAGCCCTCAATGACCTCCCTATCCCCATCCTAGCCTTAGTTAGAGACCCTTGAACTCTTAAAAACACACTTAGGCGTTTTAGCCTATATGAGTTTTACACCTTAAAAAAAATCATAAAAAATCAGTGCTTCATTGAATCTTCACCAAACTCTGGATATAGTATCAGGACTCTAAGAGAGTCATGACAGGCCATCATTGATCCAGCTGAGACCTTCAGATGGTTCACAAGGACCCATCTCATTTGTATTTCAATGCATTTTGAATGAAGTATCGCATTGTTTGGGCCCTAACCACCTGACACTTTCTCCAATCAACTCATTATTCTAGATTCACATTCCTGAGGTCAGTCAGAGAAAACAGAGCCCTCAATTATGTCTCTAGAACCTTCCTAGCCTTAGTTAGAGCCCCTTGAACTCTTAAAAACTCCCTTAGGCCTTTTTTCCAATGTAAGTTTTAAACCTTTAAAACATCATATAAAATCAAAGCTTCATTGGATCATTACCAAACTCCAGATGTAGTATCGGGGCTCTAAGGGGCACAATATTAGCCCTCAATGATTAGGCTGGGACCTCCTTAGGGTCCGCAAGAGCCCATCTCATTGGTATTTCAATGTGTTTTCATTGAAGTATTATATAGTTTGGGCCCTCATGGCCTGACACTTTCTCCAGTCAACTCAATAATCTAGATTCATATTCCTGAGGTCAGTCAGAGAAAAAAAGAACCCTCAGTTACCTCTCTAGCACATTCCTAGCTTAAGTTAGAGCCCCTTGAACTCTTAAAAACTCACTCGGGCCTTTTTTTCTATGTGTATTTTAAACCTTTCAAAATCATATAAAATCAATGCTTCATTGGATCATCACCAAACTCCAGATGTAGTATAAAGGCTCTAAGAGAGTCATTTTTTGCCATCATTGACCCAGCCGAGACCTTCGTAGGGTCCACAAGGGCCCATCACATTCGTATTGCAATGCGTTTTCATTGAAGTATTATTTCGTTTGGGCCCTCAAGGCCTAAAACTTTCTCTAACCAACTCAATACTCTAGATTAAGATTCCTTAGGTCAGTCCGATAAAAAAGAGCCCCAATGCCCTCTCTAGCACCTTCCTAGCCTTAGTTAGAGCCCCATGAACTCTTAAAAACTCACTCAGGCCTTTTTTCCAATGTGAGTTTTAAACTTTTAAAAAATCATATAAAATCAATGCTTCATTGCATCATCACTTAACTACAGATGTAGTATCAGGGCTCTAAAGGGCATAAAATAGGCCCTCAATGTTTAGGCTGGGACCTTCTTAGGGTCCACAAGAGTCCATCACATTCGTATTGCAATAAGTTTTCATTGAAGTATCGTATCGTTTGGGCCCTCACGGCCTGACACTTTCTCCAATCAACTCAATACTCTAGATTCAGATTCCCAAGGTCAGTCCGAGAAAAAAGAGCCCTAAATGACCTATCTAGCATCTTCCTAACCTTAGTTAGAGCCCCTTGAACTCTTAAAAATTCACTAGGGCCTTTCCTATGTGAGTTTTAAACCTTTAAAAACCATATAAAATCAATGCTTAATTGGATCATCACCAAACTCCAGATGTAGTATCAGGGCTCTAAGAGGCACAATATAAGCCCTCAATGGTTAGGCTGGGACCTTCTCAGGGTCCACAAGAGCCCATCTTATTCGTATTTCAATGTGTTTTCATGTAAGTATCGTATCGTTTGGGCCCTCATGGCCTGATACTTTCTCCAATCAACTCAGTACTCTAGATTCAGATTTTTGTGGTCAGTCCGAGAAAAAAGAGCCCTCAATGACCTCTCTAGCACCATCCTAGCCTTAGTAAGAGACCCTTGAACTCTTAAAAACTCACTTAAGTGTTTAGCCTATATGAGTTTTAAACCTTTAAAAAAATCATAAAAAATCAGTGCTTCATTGAATCTTCACCAAACTCTGGATGTAGTATCAGGACTCTAAGAGAGTCATTTCAGGCCATCATTGACCCAGCTGAGACCTTCAGATGGTTTACAAGGACCCATCTCATTTGTATTTCAATGCATTTTGAATGAAGTATCGTATCGTTTGGGTCCTAACCGCCTGACACTTTCTCCAATCAACTCATTATTCTATATTACCATTCCTGGGGTCAGTAAGAGAAAAAAGAGCCCTCACGTACGTCTATAGCACCTTCCTAGCCTTATTTAGAGCCCCTTGAACTCTTAAAAACTTACTCTGGCCTTTTTTCCAATGTGAGTTTTAAACCTTTCTAAAATCATATAAAATCAAAGCTTCATTGGATCATCACCAAACTCCAAATGTAGAATCATGGCTCTAAGTGGCACAACAAAAACCCTCAATAATTAACCTGGGACCTTCTTAGGGTCTGCAAGAGCCCATCTCATTCGTATTTCAATGCGGTTTCATTGAAGTATTATATCGTTTGGACCCTCACGGCCTGACACTTTCTCCAATCAACTCAATAATCTAGATTCATATTTCTGAGGTCAGTCAGAGAAAAAAGAGCCCTCACTTACCTCTCTAGCACATTTGTAGCTTAATTTAGAGCCCCTTGAACTCTTAAAAACTCACTCGGGCCTTTTTTCTATGTGCATTTTAAACCTTTCAAAATCATATAAAATCAATGCTTCGTTGGATCACATTCAGTGCTTAATTTGTAAATTTGAAGTTACTGGAACACAACAGGACTGGGGTGACGGACAGGGGGGCTGGCCCAAAACAGTTGCTGGAACACAAACAGAACGCAATGGTTCAGTGTCTAACATGCCTACTTTTAAGCAGAAGGACTTACATACATCATTTACAACATAATTTAAGACATATACACACAAAAAACCTTTAGATTACTTTCAACACAATTTATCTTAATCTTCAATATCATCTCGCCCTCTCCCTGCTGAAAAGCCCCAAATTAGCTGCTAGTTCACCCATAATCTGTTTTTCCGGTGTAAAATACCGTCTTAGAAGGTCCGGTCGCTGAAGCCTCGAACTCCCGCTGTTGAAGTCTCGCCGGGATAGCTGTCGTTGTAGTGGCCGCCTCTGCCTCACCCTCCACTGTGTGAACCCGGTTAGCATTGTGGTCATCTGCACTGGTACTACCAGAAGCAGCCCGCACTGCAGTTCTGGCTTGCTTTGGAGCAACATGCCTTATGTCTTCGTTTCTTTTAAAAAACGAAAGCAAACTTGATTGTCTTTTAGACATGTTAGCACGACGGAGTCAGGACACTTTTTGTTTTGGCCAAATGCCACCTAAAAATAAGTTACATACAGGACGTAAATTACCCAGCAGCAGCCTTTTCAGACTAGCTAGTAGTGCATTTTATTTATTATTATTATTTTACATTATACAATACACAATAAAGAAAACACACTAACACAATAATTATTAATTATTTTATTTTATAATATTTTTATCTAATCGCTAATTTCCACATAATACGGGCCGGCCTGCCGACTGCAGGGGACAGCACCAGCCTACGACGAAGGCAGCCTGGCACACCATAGGCGAGTGCTCTGTATATTCTTGAGTCGGGGGAATGCATTGTAGTACAGTAGAGTGAAAAAGGTGGGCAAGAATTGGGCAAATAAAGACAAATGGGGTCAGATAATTACCGGATCCCAGAATAAAATTTTCCGGATCCTTGGAAGCCAGAAATTGAGAGAAAACGGATTGCGTTCCGGCAAACGGCGGAACAAATTAAGCACTGATCACATTCGTATTGCAATGCGTTTTCATTGAAGTATTATTCCTTCCTAGCCTTATTTAGAGCCCCATGAACTCTTAAAAACTCACTCAGGCCTTTTTTCCAATGTGAGTTTTAAACCTTTAAAACATCATATAAAATCAATGCTTCATTGCATCATCACCAAACTACAGATGTAGTATCAGGGCTCTAAAAGGCATAATATAGGCCCTCAATGATTAGGCTGGGACCTTCTTAGGGTCCACAAGAGCCATCTCATTCATATTTCAATGCGTTTCATTGAAGTATCGTATGGTTTGGGCCCTCACGGCCTGACACTTTCTCCAATCTTCTCAGTACTCTAGATTCAGATTCCTGAGGTCAGTTCGAGAAAAAAGAGCCCTCAATGACCTCTCTAGCACCATCCTAGCCTTAGTTAGAGACCCTTGAACTCTTAAAAACTCAGGCATTTTAGCCTATATGAGTTTTACTCCTTAAAAAAATTATAAAAAATCAGTGCTTTATTGAATCTTCACCAAACTCTGGAAATAGTATCAGAACTCTAAGAGAGTCATTTTAGGCCATCATTGACCCAGCTGAGACCTTCTTAAGGTCCACAAGAGCCCATCAGATACGTATTTCAATGCATTATCATTAAAGTAATATATCGTTTGGGCCCTCACGGCCTGACACTTTCTCCAATCAACTCAATAATCTAGATTCACATTCCTGAGATCAGTCAGAGAAAAAAGAGCCCTCAATGACCTCTCTAGCATCTTCCTAGCCTTAGTTAGAGCCCCTTGAACTCTTAAAAATTCCTTTAAAAATTAAATTTTTCCTATGTGAGTTTTAAACCTTTAAAACATCATATAAAATCAAAGCTTCATTGGATCATCACCAAACTCCAGATATAGTATCAGGGCTCTAAGAGGCACAATATAAGCCCTCAATGATTAAGCTGGGACCTTCTTAGGGTCCGCAAGAGCCCATCTCATTCGTATTTCAATTTGTTTTCATTGAGGTATTATATAGTTTGGGCCCTCACGGCCTAACACTTTCTCCAATCAACTCAATAATCTAGATTCATATTCCTGAGGTCAGACAGAGAAAAAAGAACCCTCAGTTACCTCTCTAGCACATTCCTAGCTTAAGTTAGAGCCCCTTGAACTCTTAAAAACTCACTCGGGCCTTTTTTTCTATGTGCATTTTAAACCTTTCAAAATCAGATAAAATCAATGCTTCATTGGATCATCACCAAACTCCAGATGTAGTATTAAGGCTCTAAGAGAGTCATTTTTTCTCATCATTGACCCAGCCGAGACCTTCGCAGGGTCCACAAGGGCCCATCACATTCGCATTGCAATGAGTTTTCATTGAAGTATTATTCCTTCCTAGCCTTAGTTAGAGCCCCATGAACTCTTAAAAACTCACGCGGGCCTTTTTTCCAATGTGAGTTTTAAACCTTTAAAAAATCATATAAAATCAATGCTTCATTGCATCATCACCAAACTACAGATGTAGTATCAGGCTCTAAAAGGCATAATATAGGCCCTCAATGATTAGGCTGGGACCTTCTTAGGGTCCACAAGAGCCATCTCATTCATATTTCAATGCGTTTCATTGAAGTATCGTAGTGTTTGGGCCCTCACGGCCTGATACTTTCTCCAATCTACTCAGTACTCTAGATTCAGATTCCTGAGGTCAGTCCAAGAAAAAAAGAGCTCTCAATGACCTCTCTAGCACCATCCTAGACTTAGTTAGAGACCCTTGAACTCTTAAAATTTCACTTAGGCGTTATAGCCTATATGAGTTTTACACCTTAAAAAAATTATAAAAAATCAGTGCTTCATTGAAACTTCACCAAGCTCCGGATATAGTATCAGAACTCTAAGAGAGTCATTTTAGGCCATCATTGACCCAGCTGGGACCTCCTTAGGGTCCGCAAGAGCCCATCTCATTGGTACTTCAATGTGTTTTCATTGAAGTATTATATAGTTTGGACCCTCATGGCCTGACACTTTCTCCAATCAACTCAATAATCTAGATTCATATTCCTGAGGTCAGTCAGAGAAAAAAGAACCCTCAGTTACCTCTCTAGCACATTCCTAGCTTAAGTTAGAGCCCCTTGAACTCTTAAAAACTCACTCGGGCCTTTTTTTCTATGTGCATTTTAAACCTTTCAAAATCATATAAAATCAATGCTTCATTGGATCATCACCAAACTCCAGATGTAGTATTAAGGCTCTAAGAGAGTCATTTTTTCTCATCATTGACCCAGCCGAGACCTTCGCAGGGTCCACAAGGGCCCATCACATTCGTATTGCAATGCGTTTTCATTGAAGTATTATTCCTTCCTAGCCTTAGTTAGAGCCCCATGAACTCTTAAAAACTCACTCAGGCCTTTTTTCCAATGTGAGTTTTAAACCTTTAAAAAATCATATAAAATCAATGCTTCATTGCATCATCACCAAACTACAGATGTAGTATCAGGGCTCTAAAAGGCATAATATAGGCCCTCAATGATTAGGCTGGGACCTTCTTAGGGTCCACAAGAGCCATCTCATTCATATTTCAATGCGTTTTATTGAAGTATCGTATGGTTTGGGCCCTCACGGCCTGACACTTTCTCCAATCTACTCAGTACTCTAGATTCAGATTCCTGAGATCAGTCAGAGAAAAAAAGAGCCCTCAATGACCTCTCTAGCATCTTCCTAGCCTTAGTTAGAGCCCCTTGAACTCTTAAAAATTCCTTTAAAAATTACATTTTTCCTATGTGAGTTTTAAACCTTTAAAACATCATATAAAATCAAAGCTTCATTGGATCATCACCAAACTCCAGATGTAGTATCAGGGCTCTAAGAGGCACAATATAAGCCCTCAATGATTAAGCTGGGACCTTCTTAGGGTCCGCAAGAGCCCATCTCATTCGTTTTTCAATGCGTTTCATTGAAGTATCGTATCGTTAGTTACAGCCCCTTGAACTCTTAAAAACTCACTCGGGCCTTATTTCCAATGTGAGTTTTAAACCTTTCTAAAATCATATAAAATCAATGCTTCATTGGATCATCACCAAACTCCAGATGTAGTATCAGGGCTCTAAGGGGCACAATATAAGCCCTCAATGATTAGTCTGGGACCTTCTTAGGGTCCGCATGAGCCCATCTCATTCGTATTTCAATGCGGTTTCATTGAAGTATTATATCGTTTGGACCCTCACGGCCTGACACTTTTCTCCAATCAACACAGTACTCTAGAATCAGATTTCTGAGGTCAGTGCGATAAAAAAGAGCCCTCAATTACCTCCCTATCACCATCCTAGCCTTAGTTAGAGACCCTTGAACTCTTAAAAACACACTTAGGCGTTTTAGCCTATATGCGTTTTACACCTTAACAGTGGGGTTAAAAAGTTAGCCACCAATTTCTCCCACTTTAAAAGATGAGAGAGGCTCGTAATGTTTGTCATAGATAGACCTCAACTATGAGATAAAAAAGGAGAAAGAAAAATCCAGAAAATCACATTGTTTGATTTTTAAAGAATTCAATTTGGTGAAAATGGAAATATGGTGAAAAATAAGTATTTGGTCAACAACAAAAGTTCATCTCTATACAAGGTTCTTCACAAGGTTTTCACACACTGTTGCTGGTGTTTTGGCCCATTCCTCCATACAGATCTCCTCTAGAGCAGTGATGTTCTGGGGCTGTCGCAGGGCAACACAGACTTTCAACTCCCTCCAAAGATTTTCGATGGGGTTGAGATCCGGAGACTGGCTAGGCCACTCCAGGACCTTGAAACGTTTCTTAAGAAGCCACTCCTTCGTTACCCGGGCGGTGTGTTTGGGATAATTATCATGCTGAAAGACCCAGCCACGTTTCATCTTCAATGCCTTTGCTGATGGATGATTCTCTGTGGCAACCCCTAAACTGGGAACAGCCGTCAGTAAAAGAGGGGGTGTGGCATGCTATTTTGAATTTGCACAATGAAAGTGCTTTCTTCGCCCGATTGAAAAGTAGTTAGAGTGATTGGTCTGTGATATTGGGTTTTGCTTCACTGCTGAAATGCAAGGCCATGTACAAAAAGAACAATTCTAGGGTGTATAGGAGGCTCATATTTGAAAGATAGTGCTTTTTGGAGCAGGATAGGAGAGATCGTTTTCAAACATGAATTCCACACTGACTCCAAGAATAGGTCTGTGTATCCCTGTGAAAGATTCATCAAATTATGCCAAAGCACACTCCTGTTTTATTAAAGCCAACAGTGATCCTGCCAGTGTGTTTGTCCTTTTTTTGGTTTGCCCTAAATTAATTTTTCCTTTCATATTGTTTGCTGCTTCAATGTGCATGTGTAGATGAATACACGCGAACCTTCAGTGCCAAACAAAAACCCCATAAGACAAACTGAATTTAACTCCGTTTTGACTTAAATTCTAAACAGGTTTCTCCAAATCCTTCCCTTTAGATGGCTCTCTGTTTGACAGCTGGCAAGCTCAGTCCATTCAAATAAGCACAGAAAACCTGCTCAGCCGCTGGTGTGTTTCCCAAAAAGACCAACTCCTGCAGGACATGATGGACCACTCCCTCAAAACTACTTGGAAAACCCCTCAGATCGGCCGAAAAACCAGGATGAGCCCGAGAAAACCATCAAACTCATCCAGGGGTAAACCAAGAGTCCGTCTGGGGGAGAGGATGGAAAGACAAGATGAACGATATTCGAAACCCAGCAGCGAAGGGATTTCCGACCCAGTGCAGCCTGCCATCGCCAAAATGGATTCATGGCATATTTCAGAGGAGCGTGAGGTGAAGGATTCAGGGAGTAGCAAGCGTTCAACAGGTTTACGTCAGCGTCTACCATGACAACAAGAGCAGAGACAGTTAGCAAAGGGCCTAGTTTCCTAGCTTCCGGAAATTGCTCGAATATATTACCACTTGTGGGAATGGTGTTACTACTTATGGGCATCGTAAAGGCTAAAACATAGTTTATTTCCACCGTTGGACAAAAAGATGTAATTGTAATCGTACAATAATGATTGAGTAATAAAACATAACAGCAGTCATTGTTTTGTTCGACCAGTGGTTGCCAAACTTTCTTCCTTGAGACACCTTTCCTTGGGAGCCTCAGCCTCGAGCCCCTGCTACTAACAAATCTATGCCCTGTCCACACGTTCCCGGTTGGTGTGAAAATTAGTTTTTCTCTGCACGGTTACACTGTCCATCCACACGTAACCGCATCACTGTTTTCACATACCCGTGCATTTTTGAAAACACCGGCCAAGGTGAGTCATATTTGTGTACAGGATAACCAGAGTAGTTTGTATCTGGGGGGTGGAGTTTGTCGTAGAGTAATGGTAATTAAACAGCCAGAGTAATGGGGACTACATTGCTATTCCGCTATTGTGGCTTACAACATGTTCAGGATTACATGCAGATGTTTACTATTTGATCACCAAACAGAGGCACTTGTGTTTTTCCTCAAGCAGTGTTGAATAATAGTTTTAAAAAACGCCATAAATCGACTTTAACCTGTTGTATTGCTAAAAAATCTGGGTGCGCGTGGACATGGCCTTAATTAGTGGCTATAAATAGATTACAGGGTTCTCAAGTTTTGATCACACATCTGTGTGAGACAACCCGCCCCCTCCTATTCCCACCCCACGTACATTTCAATGATAATAATAGAGGAAGTGTTATAACAGTAGATCAATGGTTTGTAGAAAGACACTTAGCTTACTGTACCATTAATAGCTGGTAAGATTTCAAATGGCTAACGATTTTTTTCCTATCAAACAAAGTTGTCCATAAACTGGCACCTTCTTATCCAGCTGAACTTCTTTTTTTTCATAACCTCTTCAGGTCACTGGCCTTTGTCACTCCGAAACCCTCGTGAACATTGCAAGGTTCTCGTGCGTTCAGTTGCAATGACCCAATTTAATGGAATAAACTGCCTCCCGAAGTACGCAATACTCCAGATCTTGGTTAACCATTTTAAAAGCAATTTGAAATGTTTCTATTTTGACAGGCTTATGATCTTCAACTGCTTCACTTTATTCTTACCTGCTGTTTTTTAAATATGTTTCATTGCTACTGTTTGTGGTGTTTTCTTGTACTGTGACGGAAAGGCACCTCCAAATTAAATGTAATATTATTTTATTCTGGCTGTTTGAATAGCTGCATTTATTCATATTAAATTAAAGCCACTGAAAATGTCTTGGGAAAGGCAGAAAGGCCAATAGCAGGGTACCCAATATTTTTTACCAAAGGGCCAAACTAGAAAGAGGGCCAAAGGCTATGACCCCTCATCCCACGCTCTTAGGTGTATTAAATTGGCTTGAAAAGGGCACTACCTTTTTAGTCCGATTGGACCAAAATTTGTCAAGTCTTCTGAAATTTTAACTTCATCATGCTTTTAGCTAGAAACTTCAATAAAGGGGTTTATTGAAATTCAGCTATAACTTTATAACTGTGTTTTATGATGATTTTCTGTCTGAAAACTGCTTTTATTTGAATAGGGGGGCTTTCAAGTGATGACGTCATTACTCCTCTACGGAAGCATATTTTTGCATTTGGAAACAGCTGTCAATCATCAATAATTTGGTCAAGTGTCTCCAAAGAGACAACACTGCCATTGGAAAACTATGCCAAAGGGTCCCATTCATTTCTAATGGTCCAGTGAAATACATTGAGTCGCATTGGCTTCCATTGTAAAACGCTTTGTATATCTGTTTGGCCCTGGAGAGTCATAAACACTTTAGTGATTGATCAAGAACCCCCATGATTGCTCGCAAATTAGCATACATTTATCAAGCCACACCAACTTTGCAACATAATTTTCAACGTCAAGTATCTTCTAAACCAATAGAATATCTCCTTGTTTGCGAGTCGTGTTCTTTTTATTCTCAAACCAACTTTTATATTTGCATTTAAGTTTGTTCTGAGTTGTTGCAATTTGTTTGCAAATGTGTTACAGATTTTGCTCCATATGATTCCAGCACTTGTCGAAATTAAAGGTAACGAAGAAGCACAAAAGAATAAGCCAATGAATCCTTAAGGAGAGATGCACCAAGAATTGAGAGTGCTCTTAGCCAAATGGAAGTATAATGCTAATCATGCAAAAAATCAATAAAATATGTCGGAATATATGAGACAAAGGTGTACGGAGCAGTGTTTATCATTCCCTCACAAACATTGAATAGTTGTGCGCTGTTAAAATGCTAATAATGTATATATAGAGCTACGAATCAAACATAAACATATTCCGTGTATGTTTAAATGTTAATACAAACCCTAAACTTTAGAGAAATTAATATATCAATTTAAAGAAAGTTACACATTAAACATTATAACATTTAAACATTATTATAAACTACACAAAGAAACAACCATAAAAATATGGTTATGTACTTTTTTATGTACTGTAACTTTAGCAAGAGAACTAGTGATACACATCTAAGAACAGGATACAAATCAAACAATTTCATGCAGTGGTTAATTTCATTACTAACAATGGGCTAAACTCCACTGCAGTAGGTGGCGGTATATGATGTTGGTTGCAGCTCGCCGTTACACTGAAGATGCCGCCTTTCTCTGAAAATCCTGCAGGTGGCAGTGTGTATATTCCGTAGACTCACAGATACTTCCGAAGAAGAAGAATTTGTCTTTTTGTTTACGTGCTTCGATAAACCTCCACATTTCTCAGCGGTGTATCATTTATACTGTACTTGGATCAGCACGGGTTACCATAAAGCAGTTATCGGTGAAGGCCGATGGCCGAGGGCGGCGACAGTGGAGTCGGCGGGCTGGGAACTGGAGCACCTCCCGGGGACCCAGAGCTGATCGCCATCATCGTCCAGCGCCTGAAGAGCAAAGGCCTCTTCGACAAGTTCAGAAGAGACTGTCTCGGAGACGTCGACACCAAGGTGAACTTTAGCATCTCTTCAAAACATAGCATGCTCTCGCCCGACATTCGAAACCTGATTTACATTTCTTTTTATACCAAGTATTTTTATTGAGTTTTCAGTTTAATACAAACAAGACAAAGACATAACAAAGACATCAACCCCGCTATACCGGATCTGTACAAGATACACTCAGTGTTGCATCACACATATTACAGATGGGCGATCACATCGCCCAGTTCCTACATATTTAGCCCTGTGCACAAATTCCAGAAGAATACACAGACATTGAAAACACATTTTAGGTCAACTTGTCAGCAGACAGTTTTTCTACGTGTGAAACAAATGGCAACCAGATATCATAGTATTTCGCTATAGATCCCTTTACTGTATATCTTATCTTTTCTAAATGAATATGACTCATGACTTCTCTCAGCCATTGAGCGCAAGTTGGTGGGCTTGGGTCCTTCCATTTCGACAGTATAAGTCTGCGAGCCAGAAGCGAGCTCAGAGCAATCATACATCTCCGATCCTTGTCCAAAGTGACAGTGCCCGGTACCACCCCAAATAGGGCAATCAATGGGCATGGGTGTATTGCAGCTTTGCAGATGTTGGAGAAAGATGCAAATATAGATGTCCAATAACTGTGAAGATTCGGGCAAGTTCAGAACATATGGGTGAGTGTGGCAGGAGTCTGCTTACAACGATCACAACCGGGGTCCAGGTCTTGTTTGAATTTGGCTAATTTATCTTTAGACCAGTGTAGATGATGTACAACCTTAAATTGAATAACTGCATGTCTTAGAGAGAGGGATGAGGAATGAATATTTTGTATAATTTTTTACCACGAGAAATCTGAAATCACCAACCCCAATTCCACTTCCCATTTCCTTTTTGGGGAATCACATTCCACTTCTAAAATTGAATTAAAAAGCATGTATATTCTGCTCATGTTCCTTTCCGCATCTGTTTCGTAAGAGAGAAGTTCATCCATCAGCGTTCGAGGAGGGGATAAAGGAAAGCAGTCAGAAAGTGATTTAACAAAATGTCTTGCTTGTAAATATCTGAAGAAGTGTGATTTTGGAATATTATGCTTTTTCAATAACTGATCAAAAGATGCAAAATTACCATCTATATATAGATCTGATAATGAATTAATTCCTTCCCTCTCCCAGACGCCGAAGGACTCATCAGTTACAGAAGGAGTAAACATATGATTCCCAGAAATTGGTGCTGTGAACAGTAGCCCAGTACATTTAAAAGATCGTCTACATTGGTTCCAAATTTTTATCGTGTTGATCACAACTGGGTTGGAAGTATATGATGCAATTGGTTGCCCGAGGGGCAGATCAGAGCACAAAAGTGCAGATGGAGAGCTACCGGTGATGGATCTCTTCTCTAAATGTACCCAACTAGCTCCATCGTTATCTTTTGTCATCCAATACAACACTGCTCGACCGTTGGCAGCCCAAAAATAATACGTAAAATTAGGAAGTGACATACCCCCCTGTTCACGCGGTAACTGTAAGATTTTTAAACTGATCCTTGGATGTTTTTTGTTCCATATAAAAGAGGATATCTGGCCATTGAGGTTTGAAAAAAAAGAATTAGAACGAAAAATAGGTAGACATTGAAAAAGGTAGAAAAATTTAGGTAGAATAGTCATTTTTACAGTATTGATTCTGCCTCCTAGTGTGAGGGGGAGGTACTCCCAGCGAGATATATCATTTTTAAGATTGGTTAGTAACGGTAAGTAATTGGCATTGTATAAATCTTTAAAGTTGCGGGTTACCCAGATACCAAGATATTTAAACTTTTTAGTGGTGACTTTGAATGGTGCTTTATCCAAATCCTTCGTAATTTGCGTCAGTGGCATCATCTCGCTTTTCTCATAGTTCACCTTATAGCCAGAAATTTTACCAAACCCCTAAAGTAACCTCAGTAGCTCTGGAAAACCAGACCCTGGGTCTGAGATGAACAGAAGTGCATCATCCGCATAGAGAGAAATTTTATGCTCCAAGCCCATACGCTCAATTCCTTTGATGGCTATATTCTGTCGGAGGGCCAAAGCTAAGGGCTCCATAGCGATTGCCAACAGCAGCGGTGATAAAGGACACCCTTGTCTGGTGCCACGCTGTAGATGGAAATACAACGATATATTATTATTTGTGCGCACTGCAGCCAATGGATGGGAATAAAGAAGGTTGACCCATGCTAAAAACTTTGGTCCAAATTTGAATTACTCCAATGTTTTAAATAAGTAGTTCCACTCCACCCGGTCAAACGCTTTTTCTGCATCCAGTGATACTATCACTTCATCTTGTTTCTGTCCGGGTGGAGTGGATGTGTAGAGAATATTAAGGAGCCTTCTAATATTACAAAAAGACTGGCGATTTTTTTTTTTTTTATGAAACCAGTCTGGTCAGGTAAGACAATAGATGGAACAATTCTCTCAAGGCGGCTTGCCAATACTTTCGCCAAGATTTTCGCATCAGTGTTTAAGAGTGATACTGGCCGATATGAACCACAATTAAGAGGGGTTTTGTCCTTCTTAAGCAGTAGCGTAAAGATAGCTTGACGTGTAGATTGCGGGAGTACACCCAGATTAAGAGATTCATTGTATACAGTCAAAAGAATTGGAGAGAGTATAGAAACGTATTTTTTAAAAAAGTCTGCTGAGAAGCTGTCTGGCCCAGGGGCCTTTCCGCTTTGGAGGTCTTTAATTGCTAATATTATCTCTTCTAATGCAATGTCTTTTTCCAGATTCTTGACCTGCTCCTGATTTAATGATGGGACAGTAATTCCTCTAAAAAATTTGTCAAGGTCCAGGTAATCTGCTGTAGAGTCAGATGTGTACAATGACCTGTAAAAATCAGTAAAGCAATCATTAATTTCACTGTTGTCATGGCATGTAATACCCCGTTTGTTATTGACAGCTGTAATGGTTTGGCTAGCTGATTTTTGCAGAAGTTGGTGTGCCAACAGTCGGCCCGTCCTTTCTCCCTGTTCATAATAATTATATCTTGATTTTAAAATTAAATTTTCTGCCTGATTGGTAGTTAAAGTGTTGTATTCAGTTTGAAGTAGCACCCGTTTCTTGGCAAGATGTGGGGATGGCGAGTGACTCAGTTCCCTGTCTACTAGCAAAATCTCATCATTAACCCGTTTTAGTTTTTCAGAATTTTAGATTTTGCGCAAAAGGAGATTATTTGTCCCCTAATGTAGGCTTTCAAGGATTCTCAGATAGTAGAAAACAACATTCCTGGGGTTTGGTTTTTTTCCATAAAAAACTTAATTTCTGATTCAATAAATTTGACAAATATTTCATCTGAGAGAAGTAGTGAGTTAAGTCGCCATGGTCTAAATATTGTTTGTGTATCAGGTATGGAGATTTTCATATGCAGAGGAGCATGGTCTGAAATAACAATGGCGCCATAGTCACATTCAGATATTAATTGTAAGATGTCTCTACTAGTGAAAAAGCAGTCAATTTGGGAAAATGTTAAGTGGACCGGGGAGTAAAATGAATATGATCTACCGGTGGGGTTGCGAAAACGCCATACATCAATCATTGCATAGTCTCTGCAAAATGTATTAATTGTTTGTGCAGATTTTGTAATATGAATTTTCCCCACTGCACTACGATCCAGAGATGATAGGACACAGTTAATGTCTCCACCGATTATTAGGTTATGGGATGAGATATTTGGTATACTTGCAATGAATTTTTGAAAAAATCCACTGTCATCCCCGTTTGGGGCATATAACGAGACCAACACGACAGGCAGTGAATAGAGTTGACCGACCACAATCACAAAGCGTCCTGGGGGGTCCGCATGTGTTGTGGAGGCTGTAAACTTCACATGCTTACCAATAATGATAGCCACTCCTCTGGATCTACTTGAGATATTTGATTGAAATACCTGACCAGACCATTTTTTACCGAATTGTTCCTTATCTGCAGCACACACATGAGTTTCTTGTAGAAAGGCAATATCCATATTAAATTGTTTTAAATTTGATTGAACCTTCCTTAATTTTATTGTACGGTTAAGAGATTTCACATTCCAGCTAATGGGTGCTTTGACGAATTTGCCATATTAGTCATTACAAAACCATACTACTATGAAAGTGCATAAGTGATGAAAAGGTACGCAACACACCCTCAAAGATCCGGTATAGCTCCACCCAGCCTTCCCCTTCCCCACACGAAACAAACTAGAACACATAACCCCTCTCACTCCCCCACCCTCCCTAGCTTTAAATAGCACAAAAATCCACACACTATCGTGTGCTTGTGTGGAGATCACCAGATAGCATAGCTGCTCAGGCCCCCAAGTGTGCCCACAACAATGTCCAAATAGGCTTAGTATCAAAATAAAATGAAGAAACCGTACTTTCAGAGTATACCTGGGCTTTAGGAGAATCAAAGAGTAAGTATGCGTATAAAGAACAAATAGTGATAACTATTTTAGCTTAAGTAATAGCTTCTAGGATATAGCACGAACACTGGGTGCAAGTAATATCAAATTGAACTTTTCAGAACTATACATTTCAATACAACCTGAATGTTGAGTGGGACCAGCCCTATTACTTGTCCGCTGCTGCTTTAATAATGTTCTCTTGTACATATGCCATGGCTTCTTTGGGGTCAGAAAACTGCCTGTCTTCCTCTCCGTGCGAAATACGAAGTCGAGCCGGGAAAAGTAATCCGTAGCGCACTCCCTCGCGGTCCCGTAGAAGCCTCTTCACGTCTGTGAATGCCGCTCGAGCTTTTGCCACGCTTGAGGTGTAGTCCGGAACAATTGTAATCGGCGCGTCTTTGAAGCGGAGTTGGCCCCGGGTCCGGGCGCCGCGCAGTATCTCCACGCAGTCTTGGTAGTAGTGTAGTTTAGCCACTATGATGCGCGGCCTGCCTCCTGGTCTGCTTTGTCCCGGGGAACGATGAGAGCGGTCCACAGGCGGCTCTTTGACAAGCTGTAATGCTTGTTGGAGCATTTTGGAGACAGCAGTAGGGTTAGCCTCTGAAGTCTCGGGAACACCCAAGATACGCACGTTGCATCTTCTCATGCCCCCCTCCATGTCTTCACATTTCCCCCTCAGCGCTCCCAGCTCAGCGTTTAACTTTTTCACTGCGTCTTGTAGCACCACGACCTCGTCTGACCAAGTGGACAAGCCGTCTTTAATGTCATTAACATCCGTGAGAACGTGGTCCAAGCCGGAGCGGAGATTAGCAGTGTTTGTTTTTACAGCCGCCAGCTCGTTCAGTTGACAAAACTGAAATCCTCTGCCACGGCGGCCCTCAGCTCAGACTTAATTATCTCCGCGATATCGGCCTTAATAGCAAGCAGTATTTCAGTTTTAAGATCGGTCATGCTGTCTTCAGGCTCAGTCAGGTGGACAGAAGCTTTAGCAGTGCTTTGGTCCGAGGCTGCCTTGGGCCTACTTCCGGCTGGTCCGTCGTATTTAAATTTACGGAGATTAGATGGCATTTCAGCAGGTTTAATTAGATGTTTCGGGTAACGAACACACTCAGAGACAGCTGCCCAGGTAGTTCAGGCTGTAATTTTGTGAATATAAATAGCAAAATAGGCAAACATTCGGGAGCCTTCACATACACGTCCTACTCCTCCGCCGCCATCTTGATCTCCCCTGATTTACATTTCTAATAGTTACATTTTACAGTAAAATGATAAACAACTTAACTTCCAGAACGAATAGTAAACTAACATTTTGAGTGGAAGGTTTTTTTCTATAATGCATTCAGCAATTTAGGTGGTAATATATGTCTGATCGGGTTAAAATTTGCCACGCGTGTTAAGAGTCTATCTGAAAAAACTTACAGTGTCAGTTATAGCGCCACCTAGCAGAGCTGGGCGGTATGACCAAAATTTATATCACTGTACAGTGGTACCCCGAGGTACGAAATGAATCCGTTCCAGGGTGACGTTCGTATGTCGAACATTTCGTATCTCGAAGCAAGTTTTACATGTAAAACACCTAATCTGTGTAACGGCTCTCAGAAACAACAGAATAAGTAGATGAGAAAATGGAAAGTAATCAAGTAATGTTTGTTAAATCCTTAAATCTACTGTATATGTAATAAATGATGATAGAACACACGCAAAATATGTAATACGTACACAAATGTGAAACCTTTCCTTGAGTGAAGCGATGTGTCGGAGGAGGTTTTACATTTCGTAAATTGAAGCATTCGTATCTCGGGGTTCCACTGTATTTTTGAACATTATATCAGCGTCACTGTATTTGCTGCTGGTATTTTTTTTTCTTGCATGAAACTCAATTTCCTAATAATTTAGAGAAGAGTTACTGGAGGAAATTGACTTAGAATGACCAGAATAGTATTAACCCAAGTTTGAGAGGTCTCACAAAACGTGGTCGTTCTTCTGTGTTTGTGACATTTCCTTCATCTATGTTGTTCACAGCTCAATTTAGATGGGTCTGATTGCAGCGTGCAGTCAGTCCAGCCACGCCCCTAAGTCATTCTTCATGAAGTTCTTGGCTTCATTGCTACTACTGCAACCCAAATGAGACCGTAGCATCGAACCATAAACCAAACCTAACCCTAATCCTGACGGTATTTTGAGTCACGGTGTCTTCAGGTCATTACAGTTGACTCCTCGCGTGATTCTGTGTGACTTTGAGAGCTTCAATTTACCACAGGCGCGGATCGATCAGATACGCTGTTCTGTACCCAAGAAGTGTGAGGTGGCCAATAATCTCGAAGGGGGACGCGGCAGGTTACGATTTTCAAACAGAATGGAAGAACAGTGGGGGATTTTTGTTCGGCTCAAACTGCTTATCGAATAAAAGAGTCATCCAGTGAAGTAACTTAAAGGAAAAAAATGTTGTAGCACCTGCCACAGTTTAACTCGCAACATGCACAAATACGAGGATGATAATAACATAAGAGATGCATAAACGCATGTTTATGTTCAGTGAAGAGCCTATAGTATGAGTATGAGCTAATAATATAAGAACTACGCAGGGAAGTGGTTCTAACATCCTTTATTCTCTCCAGATAATCACCTCCACATACAGAGTAAAGGTTGATATAAGATCATAAATGAACACACGGGGTTATAAAACAAACGTACATCCATCCATTTTTCCTTCCCGCTTAATCCCTTTCAGGGTCACGGAGGTACACACTGGACAGGTCACCAGTCCGTCGCAGGGCAACACACACATCCACACCTAAGGGGAATTCAGATTATTCAATTAACCTGACGCGTGTTTTTGGGGTTGTGGGGAAACCGTAGTACCTGGAGAAAACCCATGCTAACTGAAGAGCACTGGCGAGCCTCAAACCAGTAACCTTCTAACTGGAAGGCTACAGTGCTACCCACTGCGCCACCGTAAACACCGCAAAACAAAGATGTGATGCTTAGTAAAATTAAATAATAATGAGAAAATGGTTCGCCCTCGAATCCTCCCGAATAAAAGACTTTAACCAACCCTTGAGCTCCTTTCTGAACCGAAGCGTGTAATAATTTCATCGAAGATCACACGCAGACGAAGTGAGGAGACCCACTGGAGACTGAAGTGGATATGATGTTTGGATCATAGTTCTTTAGTCATGTGACCACTCCCTAATATTAACCAATGCTGTATGAAAATATTAGTTAATGTTCACTATTACTGTTATTATTTTTTTTTAAGGCTTTATTGAAGCCACATTGTGGAGTTTTCTACTGTTTATAATCTGTGAATTTTACTCCACACAGAATGTGGTAATAATCACCTAATTTGTTAATCAAATTATTAATTTCAGAGGTATTTAATCTGCATTATACCGCTTACATAGCCTGAGATTCATGAATTCAGTCACTTGATTTTTATTCTAGTTTACAATTACAAAACAAATGTGTGTAATAACTTTGTAGCTAAAAAACATTTCTGCTTGATACTGGACTTTAATTAAGGAGTTGTTTAGTAAGTTAAATAGATCGTTGGTGTATTATTTGAAACATAAGATGTATACACACACTTTGATCGTTGCTTGCAGCTTTTCTATTTTCTCTCTCATAATATCATCATCATCATCACCTTTGTAATTTTGCTGATTCCATTTGTTTTAGATTGACTCTCAAGAAGGAAATTCAATGTATGTGGATGTACGCCATAAAAAGAATTTCAAATTCTTCTCTTTTCAGCCTGCTTACCAAAATTTGAGGCAAAAGGTGGATAACTTTGTGACGAACCATCTGAGTACTCAAGAATGGAATCCATCCATCAACAAGAATCAAGTGAGGAACGGCTTGAGGCGAAGCGTAGTGAAGTATGTATCAGGCGCGTTGACTTTCTGTTGTTTTAGATGAAATAATGTGACTACATTTCCTTACATTCGATGTCAAAGAGGCTGGATAATGCAACAATGTCTTTATCACGTACATAAAAGGGGCTGCTACCCCATGTATAGCCGTAAAGAACATATAGATATAGATATATATATATATATATATATATATATATATATATATATACACACACGTTCGAAACGTATGTACACTCTGATTGTCATCTTCCATTCTAAATGCATTGGAAAAGGCATAATATTGGAACTTTACGTGTTTATCTATCTGAAAATTGTTTTCTGTAGTTCTGTAGCAGAATTAGTGATTCAATAAATAGCAAAATAAAGAAGCAAAAGGATTTTAGGGAAGACTTTTCTTTGCATGTTTCATATTAATGTATATTAATATTAATTTATTTATTTCTGAAAAACCATCATCATAAGCTGCTTTATGTGACCAGTCTCACACGGGTCTTAAGTTGGCAAGTTAAAAGCAAATGACTGTAAAAAAATATGGAGTACTGAGACTCGAGCAAGATATGAGCAGACATAGAGGATTACTGATTAAAAATGATCCTGCCACATCACTTGGGCTGCCAACGATCAAATTCAGCAACGTCATCCTCATATTCTGGTCTATAATTACAAAATAAGATGTATATAACAGCTGTGCTTTAGAGGGGAGTGTTCGAGTCAGACTTGAGGCTCTGAAGCCATCACAGTTGCATCCATCTTGGTTTCAAGCAGTGGAAACGTGTGTGTGATGATGACTTGGTTCATCCACATTCTACAGCAGGACTAACGCTGATCTGTGCGCATAGCTTGAGAAAGCAGCGGCTGATTTCTTGGTCTGGAGTGTCATCTTTTATTTTGTATTGTTCCAGTTCAGGGATGTTGGACTCTGGGGTCGACCGGATCATTACTCAGGTGGTGGACCCGAAACTCAACCACATCTTCAGGCCACTCATTGAAAATGCCATCCAGGATTTCCTCGCTGAAGAGAACAAAGAGGAAAGTGCATTGAATTCAGTCCCTGATGGCGAGCAGCAAGAGATGAGCAGCAGTGCCGTAGCCAAGACTCTATGAGGGCTTTTGTGATTATTCCAAGATATTAGAATGGATACGACTGGTAAATTAAATCACTGTGTCTTTAAAGTTTGTCCTTTTTATTAAATCCTGAAAACTAGACTCACATGACTTCACATTAATGTTCACGATGAACACGGGAATAGTTTCTGCGGCCCTTATGTGGAGAGTATGCGTCTCAGTGTACGGGATAAAAAAATCTGTCAGAGGTATTCTTTTTGGCTTATATTTGATTAATGTAATAAATTGTATATAAGAATTGATATATTTGATTTCTAATTACAAGAATTATAATTTTACTTATAATATGGCAACAAAACCAATACCTGGCAACCCGTCCAGTGTGTACCCTCGCCTGAATAAACGGGCAGGAAAATGAATGAATGAATTTAGAAACTGATGTTACACCGCCAAGAGAACAATGTCTTGCATCAATATATTTCTGACGGGAGAGCCAGAAGGAGGTACTGGAGAGACTGAAGGAGGTAGAGCAGGAGAGGCTGGAGGCTCAGGTGAAGAAGCTGGAAGATGTTGGAAAAAAAAAAAAAATATATATATATATATATATATATATATATACACCAATACTGTTATTGATCACATGAGATCATGGAAGTGCCTCTGATTACATGTAACTGCAGAATGGGAGCAGTTAAAAGGGGAACAAGAGAGGTCAAAAGCTCGAGGATAAGACACAAGCTCCTTATGAGGATGAGGCCTGCAGGACAAAAAAAAAAAACTTTTGACTCTCCAGTTGTCTCCCCCAAACAAGATGTTGCCGACCCATAGTGGTACATCATGAACCCGTATGACCTCAAACCTACATGCA
The DNA here is from genome assembly GCA_007224835.1 of Danionella cerebrum. NCBI lineage: Eukaryota > Metazoa > Chordata > Actinopteri > Cypriniformes > Danionidae > Danionella > Danionella cerebrum. The sequence continues at coordinate 73,265 of SRMA01026776.1, read as the reverse complement.
CCAAGAGAAATGCATAATACATACAAATATAAAACGATTTTTCTTATTTAAAACAAATCTCCGATAACACAGCGGACACTAGGTGACGCTCGTCGCAATTTTTTCAGGCAAACCACAAATATTGAGCTAAAATGTGTTGATTTGATTTAAATGACATGATGTGAATAAGAAATGCTCTGCAAAAACCATTTCTCGAAACCAGATCAGAACAAATAATGGCTTTGCACAGACAAAATCTGTTGTCTTTACAGACTGTGGAGGGACCGCAGCCTTCTGGCTGATGGCATCGACCTGCTTAAGAAAAACTTGGAGAAAAGAGGATTTGTGGAGCGATGTTTCTTGTGCGATGTCGCTATGAAAATGTGGAATGAGCGCCACAGAGAGGATCTTTTACGTCATGTCATCAAAAGAACCAGCACGGATCTGATATAGTCACTGGCACCACTCGTTTGGTTAGATGTTTATTTCATGTAAATGAACATTCAGATCGTCGTTTAGAGGCTTTTGTGCTGATGCCACAAGAGCAAAGAAACCATGTGCTTCAATGTAAACGATCACAGCATGCACATTATATATGAATCATGATGCCTATAGATTATTAACGACAGATCCCCGTCCCTTTTTAAATTACAGACCTGTATTGAAGAATTATTTTGGAGAACAAGTATTTGGACTTAAACATGATGTCGTTGAACCTAAAGCCTCTACACATCAACCCTGCCACGCAATCTGAAACCATGAGCGCCAGCAAAGACATCACACATCGGAACGAACAAGAAGTGCCATCGGAGTGCCATACCGGAGCCAGTTTTCGCAAGAAGAATGAACATTGAAAGCTCTCGACACAACGATCCGAATTCAGATTCACAAAAATCTTCAGATGTTTTCTCAGCACTGTGCTCTTCGTCTGGGTCGAGGAAATATTGATGCAATGGCACTTCCTGCCTGAAGATGGCATTTGCAGTACAACAGATGCTCCCCACGCCAAACGGACAAACCGGAAAGAAGACAAAGAACACAATAACATGGATGTTGAGCGGTTTATTCTGTTGGTGGGTGAGCACAGGGATCTGTTTGACAAAAAAGTAGAGAAAAGTAGATTTCCGCGTCTCTTTACGTCAGCAAATGTCATTGGTTGTTCTTGCGATAAACGGATCAGACATGGCAATCCGAAACTCTTATTTGGTTGGCACCACTCATTCGGTTCGTTGTCTGTCTGATGTCCCGTTGGCGCCCATGATCAAGTTCAGTAGAGCAAAACTTTGCAGTGAAAGTTTGGGTCGATGTGTAGAGGCCTTAAGCCTGAATCATAGTGTTACAGGTCTTTCAAAAACATTCGTATTTTCATTACTCTGTGCTTTAAATGCTGTGCCTTTGTTGCTATGTTTTTTCATATGATATTTGAGATTAGAAGAAAACCTGAATCTCTTTTCACATAAAGAGCACTGACACGGCTTCTCTCCGGTGTGAATCCTCCGGTGCTGTCTCAGTGCCGTTGGGTGAAAGAAGCTTTTTTCACAGTCGGAGCACTGATACGGTTTCTCTCCGGTGTGAATGCTCATGTGATACTTAAGTGCTGCTAGGTGAAGGAGACTTTTCTCACATGTTGAGCACTGATACGGTTTCTCTCCACTGTGAGTCTGCTGCTGTGCTTTCAAGCTGTGAGACGCTTTAAAACTCTTTCCACACTCGGAGCAGACATAAGGTTTCTCTCAGGTGTGAGCGCGATGATGGACTTTTAGGTAGTGCACAGATGAGAAACTCTTTCCACAAACAGAACAAACATGAGGCGGCTTCACACCCGAATGAACTTTTATCAGGTGTTTTCTTAGATAAGATGCCACAGAAAAGGTTCGACCACACAGTTCGCAGCCGAACTCCTTCAGCCCAGAATGAATGCGATGGTGATCTTTGAGGAAGCTTTTATACCTGAAACTCTTTCCACATTCAGAGCATGGGTAGGGTTTCTCTCCGGTGTGAATTCTCATGTGCTCGTTCAAGGTTTTTTTTCTCAGTGAAGCTTTTATTACATTCGGGGCATGTGAAGGGTTTCTCTCCGGTGTGGATCCTTGTGTGAACGTTGAGACTCGATTGACTCGCATAACTCTTTCCGCACTCTGAGCAGATGAAGGAGGTTTTCACTCCAGCTCCATGATCTGTGAATTCCTCTGAAAGGTCTGCTTCTTCTTCTTTCATTTGAGTTTGTGTTGAGATCTCGTTGATTTCATTCATGTCCGTCGTAATTCCACCTACAATCAAAATTCAAAGATGAGAAAAAAATGACTGAAGCCACAGTTTAGCAAATCTTTCTTAAACAAATCTCTTGGTCTGACCCCAGTTACACACTGCAGGTTTCTGAAGTGAAGGGAGAAACTGACCTTTACATCCCACCGTTTCTTCCTCTACTTTAATTCCACAGGGTTCTTCTTCAATCTCCATCTTCACTCTGGCATCACCGCAGCTCATCTTTAAGCAGTTAATTCTGCAGTAAATCCCTGTTTTCTGCTCTTCTCTGAAGGGAAATGTCGGGTTCTTTAACGATTCCAGACAGATCGACTCAAAGAAGCGCTGGCGCCATCTACTGGACTGTAGCCGGGAACTGTTAACTGTTAATATACTGCTTACATTATTAAGCAGCCTGTATGTAATAAATACTTGAAAGTCAAACCATTCAAAAACATTTGGACAAATGTACTCCTATTCAACATCGAACTTAGCATATTTATTTATTTATATATATACATACACACACACACACACACACACACGAATATAAATGTTCAAATAGATTTGAAACATTTTAGTCTCATAATAAAGTTGGACTTTGGCGCTTTAAATAGGAGTCCGTGTCGGGTTTAGTCCCAGTGGGTAGTTTTCAGTTCCCTAAATCTCGAGTAGGTGCTCGATATAGAACAGAGAGGAGGAGCTTCTCAGAAACTGCGGTCACGCCATCTGCGTGTTGAAAAAGTATGGTCATGGTATCTCCGCCTTTTTTTGTATTGCGCGTCTATGTTGCACATTACGGTAAGACAGCTTGCCGGTTTCAAAGCAGTTTTAAAACATCGCGCTTTTCATTTTACTGTTTTACATGCAACAGATTATTGTTCTACATATCCCCAAGAACCACTGATGTGATAATCATGTTATTTTACTGTTGAATTATTGAATAATTGCATGACAAAGTCTGACCTATAACTACAATAATGTACAAGTTTTTAAAAAAAATCATACAAATTTAAAATCAAATTGTTTTCTGAAAATTCCAACAGACTATTGTTCTACATATCCGCAAGAACCACTGATGTGATATTCATGTTATTTTACTGTTGAATTATTGAATAATTACATGACAAAGTCTGACCTATAACAACAATAATGTACAAGTTTAAAAAAAATCATAAAAATTTAAAATCAAATTGTTTTCAGAAAATTCCAACAGACTATTGTTCTACATATCCCCAAGAACCACTGATGTGATATTCATGTTATTTTACTGTTGAATTATTGAATAATTACATGACAAAGTCTCACCTATAACAACAATATTGTACAAGTTTTAAAAAATCATAAAAAATTAAAATCAAATTGTTTTCTGAAAATTCCAACAGACTATTGTTCTACATATCCCCAAGAACCAGTGTTGTGATAATCATGTCATATTACTGTAGAATTATTGAATAATTACATGACAAAGTCTGACCCATAACAACAATAATGTACAAGTTTTAAAAAAATCATAAAAATTTAAAATCAAATTGTTTTCTGAAAATTCCAACGGACTATTGTTCTACATATCCCCAAGAACCAGTGTTGTGATAATCATGTTATATTACTTTAGAATTATTGAATAATTACATGACAAATTCTGACCCATAATAATAATATAAACGTTTTTTAAAAAATCATAAAAATTTAAAATCAAATTGTTTTCTGAAAATTCCAACAGACTGTTGTTCTAAATATCCCCAAGAACCAGTGTTGTGATAATCATGTCATATTACTGTAGAATTATTGAATAATTAAATGACAAATTCTGACCCATAATAATAATATAAACGTTTTTTAAAAAATCATAAAAATTTTAAATCAAATTGTTTTCTGAAAATTCCAACAGACTGTTGTTCTACATATCCCCAAGAACCAGTGTTGTGATAATCATGTCATATTACTGTAGAATTATTGAATAATTACATGACAAAGTCATGACCTGTAATCATAATATACGTTTTTTTTAAATCATAAAATATAAAACTGTTGGTGTTTTTGTCTTGACAAAGTGGAGATACTTAGTTAACTTATATTGTCGTCAGTTGTATATTAATAGTATAGGACATGACTCAATAATTATTAAAAAATAAAACTGTGAAATAGCATTTATATTGATTTTATCCCTTAGCTTTACAACTGAACAACATGAGAGTTTAGACATTTGTTAAAATGGTACCACTTATCACAGTTACTGCATTGGACCATAACCTCTTTGTTATGTGAGGTCCTACAGATACAGTGAACCTCCATCTGAAGGGTAGCCATATTAGGTTTTGCTTGTACTCGTTGGTGTGTAAACACTGGAGCCGATTTGTTGTTCAAAGCTCTATATGGTGTTTGTCTTATGCTTGACTCTTGAAACTGGCACTCCTCTGGTTTGATGCCATCACATAATACAGTTGCAAAAGCCAGAGCAAATAGACCACAACTACTACCTGACTTTTGCCTTTGCACAGCAGGTTTTATGATCTCAAAATAGCAAAACCTAATATGGCCACCCTTCAGATGGAGGTTCACTGTATCTGTAGGACCTCACATAACAAAGAGGTTATGGTCCAATGCAGTAACTGTGATAAGTGGTACCACCCCAATTGTGTGTCTGTCCCATGCAAGGCTTTGGACATCACCACAGAAGATTGGAACTGTGAATATTGCCTTTAAAATATTTATAGTTTAAAATGTGAAATGTTTATAGTTTCAAATTTAAAATGTATATAATCTAAAATGTTGAATGTATGTTGTTTAAAATGTAATGCATAACTTAAAATGTAAAATGTGTAGAATTCACAGTTTACAATATGTATAGTTTCAAATGTTTAATGTGCATAGGATAAATATTGTATTTAAAATGTGCATAGAATTATATAGTAATATTAATGTATTTAATATTTTGTTAAAATAATTTAATTTTTTGTTTTCTAATTGTTATGCGGTACTGGTTCTTTTAAGTTTCAACATTTCAAATTAAACATCTAATTTTTTATCATCTGTGAATCTTTCATAACTATGTTTATGTTGTTGTTACATAAAATGTGATTTTAACAAATGTCTAAACTCTCATGTTGTTCAGTTGTAAAGCTAAGGGATGAAATCAATATAAATGCTAATTCACAGTTTTATTTTTTAATAATTATTGAGTCATGTCCTATACTATTAATATACAACTGACGACAATATAAGTTAACTAAGTATCTCCACTTTGTCAAGACAAAAACACCAACAGTTTTATATTTTATGATTTAAAAAATGTATATTATGATTACAGGTCATGATTTGTCATGTAATTATTCAATAATTCAACAGTAATATGACATGATTATCACAACACTGGTTCTTGGGGATATGTAGAACAATAGTCTGTTGGAATTTTCAGAAAACAATTTGATTTTAATTTTTTATGATTTTTTAAAACTTGTGCATTATGTTGTTATAGGTGAGACTTTGTCATGTAATTATTCAATAATTCTACAGTAATATGACATGATTATCACAACACTGGTTCTTGGGGATATGTAGAACAATAGTCTGTTGGAATTTTCAGAAAACAATTTGATTTTAAATTTTTATGATTTTTTTAAAAAACGTTTATATTATTATTATTATAGGTGAGACTTTGTCATGTAATTATTCAATAATTCAACAGTAAAATAACATGAATATCACAGCAGTGGTTCTTGGGGATATGTAGAACAATAGTCTGTTGGATTTTTTCAGAAAACAATTTGATTTTAAATTTTTATGATTTTTTTAAAAAACGTTTATATTATTATTATAGGTGAGACTTTGTCATGTAATTATTCAATAATTCAACAGTAAAATAACATGAATATCACAGCAGTGGTTCTTGGGGATATGTAGAACAATAGTCTGTTGGATTTTTCAGAAAACATTTTGATTTTAAATTTTTATGATTTTTAAAAAAAAACGTTTATATTATTATTATAGGTGAGACTTTGTCATGTAATTATTCAATAATTCAACAGTAATATAACATGAATATCACATCAGTGGTTCTTGGGGATATGTAGAACAATAGTCTGTTGGATTTTTCAGAAAACAATTTGATTTTAAATTTTTATGATTTTTTAAAAACGTTTATATTATTATTATAGGTGAGACTTTGTCATGTAATTATTCAATAATTCAACAGTAAAATAACATGAATATCACAGCAGTGGTTCTTGGGGATATGTAGAACAATAGTCTGTTGCATGTAAAACAGTAAAATGAAAAGCGCGATGTTTTAAAACAGCTTTGAAACCGGCAAGCTGTCGTTACCGTAATGTGCAACATAGACGCGCAGTACAAAAAAAGGCGGAGATAGCGTGACCATGCTTTTTCAAAACGCAGATGGCGTGACCGCAGTAATTCCATTGCCGTCCCATTACGGAAAGCTGAATCTCTTTACACCTTCAAAAAGCAACTAAAAACTCTACTCTTTCGAGAGCACTTACTAACTTAATAATAATAATAATAATAATAATAATAATAATAATAAATAATAAAAACCCTCTGAAGCACTGATTTGAATTAATTTTCTGTACTAGCTAGAAAGTGTTCTATGTGTATGTCTTCTGATCAGTCCACTTTGTACCAAACTGCTTGATGTTTACTCCCAATGTAAGTCGCTTTGGATAAAAGCGTCTGCTAAATACATAAATGTAAATGTAATGTAAAATGTAAAATCCATTCCGACAGTGCTGCTCTGGAGAGGAATCAAATGACCACCCTTGTTCTACCCGGACACATTTACAGTAAGGAACGATACAAGGGACAAACGCATTGGCGTTTACGTTTTATTTCGTTTAGATTATATTTAGTTGTACAAATGGCTGAAGAAGAGGATGACTACATGTCTGACGCTTTCCTTGACAAAATGTAAGGAAAAACACAATATTACTATTTTTTTCATTATACCAAACTGTTATTTTAATAATATTTAACTTACATATAATCACTTGAAGGGAAAATAAAATAAAAATTAAATTAAACCGTGTTATCTTTAGAACGAGTTTAGAAAATGTGGGAACCTTAAGCACAATGGCAATATTTACTCGTTCTATTGAATTTATATCGTTAACCACGTTAAGTTTAGATCTTAAGTTTAATTTTAGATCTTTATTTAATTTTCCACAGTGCAGATGTGCGCCCTGGTGTGCCGATGGTGAAACGTGTGAAGGAAGCCATGAAGAAAGAGATTTTGACAAAAGAAAAAAATATCCAGAACCGACAAAAGAGCTTGAGAGAGCAGGAGCGAGAGAGTCGAGAGGTTGCTCTGCAGAGCTCCATCAGCAGCGGGAATAAAGGCTTCACATTGCTGGAGAAGATGGGCTACAAACCTGGACAGGGCCTGGGGAGAGAGGGTCAGTAAAAGCCACAATATACAGGACGTTTAGCAAGAGATAAAAACTAAAAAAAAAAAAAAAAGCAATCCATATATTCTCCCATTTTCCTCCGGGGTAAGGGTCATCCTCGATAGGTTTCCAGTCACTAACCTTTTCTTCTTAAAGTATCTAAACAATAATAACAATTATTTTTAGAGAGACAATCACTGTTTTTTTCACAGTATAATAAACGATTGTACTCCAACAGGATCGGGACGGGTAGAACCAGTGCCTCTGAACATCAAAACAGGTCAGGGTGTACTTTACACATTCCACATTGATTCTTTCATTGTATTTATGTGATTGAATGTATTAAGAGAAAAGTTATTTGATCTGCTGTTTCCAGACAGAGGTGGCATTGGAATGGAAGAACTCAAGAAGAGGAAAGCGGAGGAAGAGCTACAGACCTACAGGAGGAAAGTGCAGATGAAACAACAGGGGGAGAAGAAAACAATTGAGGATTTCAGGTGTGTGTGTGACGGGAGATGCGAAATGGTGTCAAACATCTAGCATTATAGTGAACAACCATCAAACCCCTGTGGTATACTGAACAATGTTTCAGTTTCATTGTCCAAATACTGCCACCAACCTCCGGTGCGCTACAGTTTCATCCAATACATACTGTGTTTTTTCAGGGTACGTAAAAGAACAGAGCGTGAGGAGCGTCAGACTCACAGTGACCTGAGGAAGAGTCAAAGAGCCTGTGAACAACTCGACAACCAGAAGGTCTCCAGCTCTAAAATCGTATCAATTGTTGACTATAATTCTGAATTTCACTCATTGTAAGATGAACATGGATTTGAGTCTAGGCTTGAAATAGAGATTTCAGTTTGTTATTTTTATGCAACTTGTTCAGGGAGCTTTCAATTCTCCCCTAATGTATTCTCCCTCATTAGCTTTGAATGTTCTGTCCATAAAATTGAACACCTGCCTGTTTCTGTTCTTAATATTAACCAATCAACACTGTTTCAAGATGTTATCCAGTGGGTGATAGTCATGATTGTTTTTACAGGGGATCACTACTCCCAGAGACACATGGTACTGGCCTGAAACAAACAAGGATGATGATGAAGAAGAAGAAGATGACAAAGCAAAATATGAGGAAAGTGATGAAGAGGAGGAGCTAACAGTGAGTTAATGAGAAATTTAGTTTTCAGCAATAAAAGGCAATTTATTTCAGCTGAGCTTCTTCTTAATAGAGTAAGAATTTAACCTCTAACATCATGTTTATCTCATCTTGAACTTCTCCTTCAGCCTTTAGATAAGCTGCAGTTTCTAACCTCTTACCTGCGGGGAGCTCATTTTTACTGCATATGGTGCGGGACAGCGTTTAATGGTAAGAAATATTTAATATGCATGAAATCATCTGTTGATTTGCACCATTATTAGAAAATTAGAATATTGTGAAACGAATCCATATTGAAGACACCTGTTTCCACACTGTATCCAAAGTTATGTTCTCTTAAGAGTAAATTTACCATTTAGCAGGTTCAGTGTAGGGTTTCCACAGTCAATGATGCTTTGGGGTGCCAGGTCACCTGCTGGTGTTGGTCCACTGTGTTTCCTGAGGTCCTAGCTCAACGCAGAAATCTACCAGAAAGCTTTAGAGCACTTCCTGATGCTGACCAGCGTTACAAATATACAGATTTAATTTTCCATCAGGAATAGGCACATGCACACAGTGCCATGACATGCCACATTGTTGCAGGAATTCAGGCTAAGGTAACCACGGCTAAGTTTTGAGTGCTGTACGTGTTTTGTTGGAAAACACCCTTTATTTTCCATCCCAGGTACAAATGTTGTCTCAGGCGGAATCCTAGTTAACAATTTATTGAGAACCGATAAATGAGGTATATCAGCATGCAACAAGAGTATTCTTGTTCCTCTCTCAGTCCAACATCATCCTGGACGAATCCACTCTTTTTAAGAGGTACGGTCTCTGTCTCACCCCTGATCCTGGTCGAGCTAAGAGAGGAGTTGAGGAGTAAGGATTCTAGACGCATGTATTCTGATAAGGCACTCAACAGTCATACTTGATAATCACATGAGAGGCCTGCAGAAGAAACAACTAATTATCCTAATTATTGAGCATCCTCATACACGAGGAGTAAATGTAGTGCTATAGTTAAATTATGTTATGATTATTAATTAATTAATGGTTGACAAAATTGAAAAATCCGTCAGTTTATACTTTTCATGTTCATACTTTTCAGTTGTTTTAATAGTTATTATAATTTTTTTGTTTTAATAGTTATTATAATTTCCTTAGATAATGAATTGGGGATTTTCAGATGATAATCAAAACAATAGAATCTTTTCGGGCAGCCTCGAACCAGTAACCTTCTAACTGGAAGGCCTCAGTGCTACCCACTGCGCCACCATGCCACCCAGGCCTGTATTAAATAAATGTATTATATATTTCAGAACTCTCTGTGAATGTTAACCTGTGCAGCTGTTTTTGCTGATGAGACACTTAAATAAAGGTGAATACATAATTAACTTCAGAAACGATGTTCTTTTACAGACGAGGAGGATTTGAGCGCAAACTGTCCTGGTGATACAGCAGCAGATCATGACGACTAAAGCATCTGAAGCTTCATTTGAAATATTGTGATTGTTATTTATGGTTTCTAGTTCTTTCATTATATGTTGCATTGGTATTTTGAATAAAATTGTGCACTTTTGCAATTTATCTAAAAAAAGAAAACATGAACGTCTGTTTTTAAGTTGTTTGTTTCTATAATCATTAAAATCAGTTAATTGTTGTACAATGCAAGCATTGAGGAGGAATTGCATGAGAGGTCAGTCAAACTCACCATAGAATAAAAGGTAAGTTGAAAAATGATTATAAACAGTAGCTAGCTACATAATAAACAATATGATAAAGTAAAAACATAGCTACTTTTTTTACTAACACTAACTTGTTTTGTAAAGATTTTAGTGTATTGAAGTGCACATACCTGATTTTTTAAGTGATTGTGATTATAGTCACTTCTGAAACTTCTTTACCTTGTCTTCTTGTTTTGTCATATTTACTAGGAGAAAATTATCCTTTACTCGCATTTTACACAAGAAAGATTATAAAGTTAGCTCTTTTCGTCACTGAGAGTAACAAACACGACTTAACACTGCCCCCTAGCTGGTGGATGGTATTAAATGCCAATCAAACTAGACCCCTGCCTTCTTAGCTTTGTGGTCTCAAAACGTTTTATATTTTATTTTTCTCCAATAATGGTTCGTTATATAAACAGTTTCAATAGTTAAAAATTGTGATGCATTTCGTATCTTGGACATAATTGAGGTATGTTTTGTATCGTGAGCATAGTGTATGCTACATTTTTTTATTGTGTTTTCAAAACAGTAATGTAACTTAAATATTAGCAACATTCCAACAATTTAAAAAAATGGATGAAATATAAAGTCTAAATATTTTAGCAGCAATTGTAAACAACTTCAAAATAGGGTACCACCTAGCGACACATTTGAATACTTTAAGGCATTTAAAAACAGAACAAACACTGAAATCACGCAAAAGCGATTGTGATTGTAGCTATCCAATGTGTTTCCAAGAAGTTTCGCATGGGTGGGTGCCAAAGTACCCATCGAGCTCTTATTGGCCAATCAATTCTCAGTGACGTCACATGCCGGAAATCGAAACTTAGTTCATGTGAAATGAAACTAAACGGACCATCGCTCGCTAGTGACGGTCATAAACGAAACTTGACTGTTATTTTGTTTACCTTTTAATTGAAATTTATATTTAATTCTCGTTTTTAATGGAAATGGTGTTAGTTTAGTGTCTCTGTTAATATTTCTGTGTGTTTGCAATGGAGTCTCTCTCGGAAAATTTCATTTCTCAGTTAAACGAGTACCAACAGAAGAATCAAGTTTCTGTCAAATTTGAAGAAGGGTCTGCAGAAGGACCGAGTCACAATATGAGGTACAAGTAATGCATAATAACACATCTATAAGAGTCACCTAATTTCTGAAGTTGATACAAATAAAATTATATCAACTGCCTGTACCTTGAATCAAAAGCAATATAATTTTTTTTTTTTAGAATAGGGGCCATATAGTATGGTCTAAAGTTCAATATTTGTCATCCCAGGTGGACAATCCAGTATCACCAGTGACAGTTGTGTTGGATGAACCATCTCAAATCATGTTCCAAAACACAGCTTGAGCTGGTTATGCTGTTTTTTTCTCAGTAGGATCACAGAACTATTTCTTAATCTCAAATGACGAGTCATTGAGATTCTAACAAAGTCTGAGTTTGATGTTTTATGAAAGTTGTGTATTTTTTTTCTCACATATGGTGAATGTCACATACATCCTTCATTGTTCCCATGACAAATGGGAAGAATAAACCTGAAGGTGTTAATCACAAACCTGGAACCACTGCCAAGATATTCATTCATTTATGATGAAAATTGGGCAGAAACTAAATGTTAAATCCAACGGACTGATTTATTGAAGGCTACATCGCCAGTATAGAAAGTAATGTTAAATATATTACTTTGTTGGTCAGATAATGTGTCTGACTACAACGCATTCCTACAGAATCGAAGTAGAAGGACATCTGAGAGACATTTTTTTGATTTTCTTCTGGGTTTCTTCCCACAAGAGCCTCCCTTTCATTCTTAAAATAGCCGGATTGGCAAATTGGTTCAAAATAATCCAAATGCTGAGATCAGCTGGTCTGAGCAATAGACAGAAGTTATTGGGCTTTTCCCTATCCCATTATCCTAATATTCAGCTAAATTAACAAACTCTAAATACTTTAAATCATTTTTCATATTTCCATATAGACTTTATCAACTATGTGTATCACTCTACACATCTCATTTTATCTCTACTTGTCTTTGCATTATTTTGATCACAAGTCAAATCTTGCATCTTAACAGTCTACAATTCATAAGGCAATTTAAAGAATACTAGTATTTTCTGTTTGCCATGTGTAGCTTGCGCTCAAATATCCTTTTACTAAGGAGGTTGAGCTGCTTCTTTGGGGGGTGTGCAAAGCAGCCCATTTTTTAAAGATCATTAAATTATCTGTCCAAAGCAGCCAATGTTATAATCAATGTTCTTGAAACGGGTTGTTAGAAATGTTTGTTTTTATTAAATCACATTTTGATCAGGTTCACTATGAGGGTGATTGTAGACGGAAAAGAGTTTCCATATGGCTGTGGGAAAAACAAGAAAGAGGCGAAACAGAATGCGGCCAAAAATGCAGTGGAAGGATTAAAGGACCTGCTTGGTGCAGAGTCTGTGAGTGTAGCAGCAGGAAATACTACTTCTGTAGGCTTGGTGAGTAAACATGGCTCATACACACACATACACGCACAGAGTCCAGACTGGCGTTCGTTTGATATTTATTAAAGTTTTTCGCAGCTCTCTACATGTTAGTTATTGAGATGTGAATGTTATCATTAGTTTGGCTCAGTGTAGATCTGTGTAAATGTAGATCCGGGGTCACCAATCTTCGGTCCCAGTTTTTATCTAACCTGCCTCAACACACCTTTCTGGAATATTCTAGTACTTTCAATAACGCTATTTAAAAAATCCATTGACTTGAATAGAAATGCATCTGATGATGCTAAAAATTTAGGCCCATTTCAGATTCAGCTCGAACAGAAAGTTCTGGTAACAGCCCAATTAAAAATGGCTCCTGCAGTTTGTCTAGTTCTGTTCCTCTCCTATTTTATGTTTAATATTGTCTGCATTTAGTGGCCTCTATTGTGTGTCTCAATTGTATTTATGTTCATTAGCTTGTGTTTATGTGCTTGTCATTCTCCTTCCTGCTCATCCTCATTTGCTTCCTTCTTCAGCCGTGTCTTTCTTTAAGTCACTTGTTCAAAGTCCAACATTCATGATTAGATTCCCTTTATACTGCCTCAGTTCCCAGAGTCTTGTTACTGGTTCATTTTCTGGTATGTTTTATTATTGTGCCTTGTTCATCCTTAACGCGTAGCCTACTCACATTCTGCAACTCTAGGAGAGAGCGTCCCATTCTCATCACAGCTAAGTGTGGTCAATAAGGGTCAGTCATTATTTGCAGCCGGAAAATTGCACGTTTTTTTTTTTTTAGAAAGAAAGGCTGGGTTTGTTATTGCACTTTTTGTTTTTGGCTACACAATATGGAAATTTATTTTCATGTTGACAATATTGTGGTTCATATTGCAATAGGATAATAATAATGGTATCTTAACTTTTACAAATTAAAATAAAAATTAAATGTGCTTTTCTCAAAATTTTATAGAACTAAAAAAAAAACATAAATCTTCTCAATATAAAAATATTTTGTCCATTTTGTCTTATTCCCTTTCTGGGTCAGGGGGGCCTGCCGGTGCCTATCTCCAGCGCACAGTAGGCGAGAGACTACACCCTGAAGTAAATGAATGTAAATGCACGTGAAAATGAAACTTGATAGAAAATTGCGTTTCACTGAACCATGTCCGACTGCAGGCAGCAACTTCTTGTAGACTAAATGCATAGTCTAGCTAAAAGAACGTTCATCAGAAGTCTGTAGTTGCTGAGAAGAATGCCACTGATATTAATCGTGCTGCCCTATTTAGTTTAATTTTAGTGAAGTATTAAAATTCACTTAAAAGTGCCAAATTGATGTTTGTTTCAATAATTTTTTTTTGAGTTCATTGTTACCTTGCATCTGGGTTTACTCTTTTTTAATTCCTGCCTGCACTCGCCACACCACAGATGGCATGCCTTGAGTATTTGGTCAAAATTTTAGGTACTGTAGAACATTCTACTCGATGAATTATTCAAATATTAAGTGAATATCAGTGTGCATGTTCTCAGTGTAAGTATTTGTTATAGTCTATTGTGGATAAAATATCAGTGTGGTGATGTCCAAAATGTTGGGGGTTTATCAGCTCAGCTTACTCTTGATGTACATGTCTACAGGGATCAGCTGTTGAAAGCATTTCCACTGATGTGAAATTTTCTCACCTGAATTACACATGCTGGCTCAATGAATATTCCCAGAAAAATAAATTACCATTTACAGCCCAGCAGTCAACAAGGATGGCAAACCAGATCCAGTGAGTATTGCACATATTTGCTGTCTTTCTTTAAATAATGAAAGAAGATGAGTCTTTGATCCCAAGCCAGAGAAGAAGCAGAATGGCTAACTGGATTCAAATTTCACTTGTGAGGATAGTCAAGTGACAGTGGCATGATGTACAAATATAGAGTGACCCATCCGAACACTCCAAGCAGTGGGCACCCATCACTGCAGTGCTTGGGGGGCAGTATGGGTTCCAAGACATATGTTGTTGCTACAGGTGGAGCTGGGGATCCCCTTATCTCATTATTAGGACTCAAGCACCAAGGGCGCATATACCCTGTTGAAATTGCTCAGAGTATTATTGTTTCACAACTTTTGGTGCATTTTTGAGGTCCTAAATGTCCCCGAAAACTCACCAAAATTCACACACACGCACACACACACACACACACACACACACACACACACACTATCTAATGCGTTTCAGGTTACGGTGCGTCATCCTCTAAAATTGGCCACTTTTGCTTGTGTCATACTTTAAAATAAACTCCTCGTAGAGATTTTATCTCTTCATCTCCAAACTCCACCAATCTTATCTAAAGGCATATGCGATGGTAATTTGTGATGGAAGCTTTTTTGACGTTTAATAAAGTACGCAATGCAGTCGTTGAAATTCAAAATTGTGACATTAACAGTAAGTTGTTAATAGCTCAGCCATGAAATGTCCTATTGGGTTCATATGTGTCATGCGTGTTAAGAGTACACATCAGAACAAATCAAAATAGCAACCTTCTTGTATGGTGCCACCTAATGGTAATAGGAAATATATAATTTTCTGCTATTTTATATCGCTTTTTCAGATTGTGTTTGAAGAACATTTAAAATTTGGAACAGTTTGAGATGTGGTTTTCTTATTTAATGTGCATGTATCGTTCAGTAGTTTTAACAGTTCTCACCTGAATACGTCTACTAAATCAGGATTGGTCATAGTGCAATAAACATGCCACAGAGATGGTGCTGGATGTGCTTGAGCCATTTGATTGCTGCTTACAGCTTTAACTCATGTTGTTATTGAAAAAAACAGATTGCAACAGATAAAGAGTTAGCGTAATTATAATTTTAATTTTGGATTGAAGTTGGAGAACAGGTGGTTATTGAAGAAAAAAGAGAGGAAAAACCAGCAGCTCAGTCTGAATATGGATCAGAATATGTGGAACTTTTGGCTATCGCCGATTGTCAAAGGCGCTACGTGCTCAAAACCCCACTAAGCTGACCGACTAGAATGAAATGTAGTCTGGACTTAAGTCTGTCGGGACTCATCCGGTGATGTTTGACCACAAACTGGATAACATCGGGGAGAGACTGACGGCTTCGCAGCGGATGTTGGATAAAATGGAGACCGGTGATGGATAGTTAAATTTGTGTAAATTTACAGATTTTGACCCAAAACCTTCTCTTCCATCTGGCTTTCCTTCATCTCCTCTTGCCTTGAAGGTCATCCAAGGAGTCAAAATACTCCCCAGCCAGAGAGCGAGATAACGAGACTTCCCATTCTTCCCTCTTCAAGGACATACACCTCCGCAAGCCTCTACCAACCACTGTAATCTGAACGCCTCATGAGTACAGCGCCTATCATGGCAACAGGAAAATGTCAGCTGCAGTGGTCCCACTACTTTCCCTGATTCTACCCCCTCCTGTTTAATGTCTATGTGCTTGGTTGCAATGGCTTTTTTAACCTGCTCCACACTGCCCTCTGACGGACAGTGCGGAAGAGGCTCTTTTTGAGCTACCTTACCCTATGTATACCGATTTCTCAGTTTCTTTCTTAAATCCTACCTCAACATTGGCCTGTCTTCTCACCTTGTCTATGTTTGTCGCCAGAGGGGTCTTAATTTCACTGCATACAACTACTACTACTTTGTCGTGTTGAGATGGAGATAATGACCCTTCATCTATGCCGAGATGTCATTCAGAGAGCTGTCATTCAAGTCATAACCATTAAACCATTAGGGTGAAAGTTAAGTTTGAGTTGAGGTAAGAGAAGCCATGTTTGTGGATAATTGGACCCAGGGTAGTGATGTAGATCAAGAACTGAGACTTAGCAATCCCTTGTGAGTCTTGAAAACTTCTCCCCCAGCCAACTCTGACAGATCTCACAGTGATATTTAATTCAAACCAGCCCAGAGGAGTCACTGCCCTTTACGGTGAATACAGACATAATAATCTGATAGTTGACTGTAGCAAATGCAGGTCCAGTAGGATAAGAACAGATGATTTTGAGTCTGCTCTGGTGAAATTTTGTGTTTCAGTCACTGAGAGCACAGGAGTCTGTTAAATGTCAACTCTTAAATCCAGAGTTTCTTTTTTACTTTCTATGAGGAAAGATGACAATTGGTTAAAAGTGAGAAGTTCTAAGATTTTTATGATGGAATGCAGATTTCTTTTGCAGGTTTTGTACTTATGTGTGTAAATACATTCTTCGTGATCAAGAGTTTCCTGAAGCTTATGGAAAAAATAAGAAGGAAGCAAAGGAGGCTGCGGCACATGCGGTTTATAAAGAACTTCAAAAATCACAAAGTACACAGGTAACACCACATAACAAATCGTTCATTTGTAAATCTGTGGTTTATGGCTTTTTATTTTTTTACAATGGATTTTACATTTAAGGAAATAAGGGAAAACAGCAATAAAGCAGATGGATCTGACTCTGATTGTCACAGGTAAAGGATATAGTTTTATTTTTGTTGACATTTTGTTGAATATGTTGATTCATTATCAACCCACTATACACTAACACTGTACATTCATCATGTAATCTTAATTCATGTGTAATTTTCAATCCTGTTTGCAATGTTTTAGTTACATGGTAAGGTACTGTTTGAAAATGTTCAGGATTGTCTCATCTTGTGTTGTCTAATTTTGTCTCTTCTCATTGTGTCACAGCTTATTTCAGCTTGCATTATTTTCACATCTTTCAATCTTAAAGTTCAGCTCATTTCATCTTTGTTCATCCTGCCTCAATTTCGCCTCAGTTTGGAGGTTTGAATGCAGTTGGCCGTACAAAAGAAACTTTCTTTATTAAAGAGAAATCAATCATAAAATCCAAACACATAAATGTGAGGGGAAACACTAATTTAAAGTAAAACTGGTTAACAAGAGTATAACATAACTAAACAAGAAAACCCTGGCACTACAAATCTGGAAATGGAAATGGAAGACACATGAAAGCAAAACTCCAACTGGAACATACATCACAAATTCTTCCGTGAAACTTGAGAGGAGAGAGTGAATATAAAGGAACAGTGAGGGTTGATAGAGACTGTCAATGAGGAGAGCACATTGCCAATTCAAACTTGCAGCTGTGTGCTCACTCATTTTAACTCTTGTTTTGCAGCATTAAATTAGTTTTTGTCTATTATTTCTCTTCATCTCCTCATGTCTTATATCTTTCAGCTCAACTCATCTTTTCTTGTCTAATTTGTTTGTCATTTCTAATTTTGTCTGGTTTAAAATCAAT
This sequence comes from Danionella cerebrum, assembly GCA_007224835.1. Classification (NCBI taxonomy): domain Eukaryota; kingdom Metazoa; phylum Chordata; class Actinopteri; order Cypriniformes; family Danionidae; genus Danionella; species Danionella cerebrum. The sequence continues at coordinate 55,072 of SRMA01026776.1, read as the reverse complement.
TATCAATCACCTTTTGTTTTCTTATCATTAGATCTTTAAGTTTTTGTAATCATACTAGGATATAAATCCTTTCGAATATATTTACAAGTACTTTTTGTGTTTATTGTATGTGTTTTCAAGTTCAAGTCTGGAGATGCCTCCGAGTTTCACTGATGATTCTCGAAGCAGCACGCCCGATGTCAACTACACTGCGTGTGTCAATGAATTCTGCCAGGAACGTGGATTCGTGTATGAATTCAAACTAGTGGAGAAAAGGGGCCCTTCACACATCCCAGAGTAAGCCTCGATCAGATATGTCTCAGCAAATACGTTTCAACATAAATGTTATAACCACTTTATTATCGTCTAGTTTATATCATCATAATCGACAGTTCATATTTTTCCACTGTTTATTGTTGCTTGCATGGGCAATAAAACTAGAAGATAATTGCAGCATGATGTTACCTGCTTCGGTCGTTTACTAAAGTACTAATTATTTGAGTTAAATAAACCATCTCCCTTTAGGATGCAATGAAACAGCACAAAGTAAAATTCAGTTCAGTTCACATTTGCTCTTACATAAGAGACATTTACCCAAACCCCGTTTTGTAATTATGGTCTTTTCTTTGATAACGTGTCGTGTATCCATTGTCTGTTAATATAGACTAATTGTGTATTAGACATTCCACCAATATGGTGCCATTTGCTTGTTGTAACTTCTCAAAATGTCTTTTTTTACTTGATTTCAAAACAGATTCCAATCAAAAGCATACTTAAGTATTCCAAATGAGTATTGGTCCATGTTAAGTATATTATCTAATCTTTTTATTAGATTTACAATCAAAAAATGTGTTTTCTTGTTATTATTTATATAAGTAACAGGAGTTTTTGGCAAAGACATGCTAAATAGCCACATGTTGCACATGATTTTACAACTCTATACTAATTGTTTATTAGGTAGTTAAATCTTTAAATCAGTAAATTAAACTATTTTTTTTTAATTTGACTCTAATTGAACTGTTCCAGGATTTTGTAATTCAAAGCTTCCCAAACAACAAGAATCTGTAAAATTAATTCCATAATTTTATCAAGTGATCTTTTTATGAAATCAAAGCTCTAGTGTTACAGTTAGACTGATAAATATATATATTTAGTTGCTTTTATGCCATGAAAAAGTCATCCTTATTGTCTTAGAAAAGGACATTTTGAAAAGGTTGTGACCATGATGAAAGACTACCACTGGAAAAATCAGCCTAAAGATAGGTTTGGGGATCAAAGTTTATTAATACCCTAACTACATCTGTCTCTAGGTTTGTGTATAGAGTTGTGCTAAATGAGAAGGAATATCCAGAAGGAACGGGCAAAAACAAGAAGGAGGCGAAACAAATGGCAGCTCAGCAGGCTTGGATGGAGATCTGCGATTCCAAAAATGAGGCAATGTAGAACAAACACTATGCATCCAGCTGCCAAATGGGCATACGGGTTAGCCCTCTTTCCTGTCAGAGAGCACCATTCTGCTGGACTGCTTTTGAGGCAAAACATGCATCGTCTGCACTTTTGCAAAAAACATAAAAATTTAAAAAAATTATTTCGAGGAACGCTTATTCTTAGGAACGCTCCCACAGATGTCTTGTCTGCTCAATTTTGGCTTGATTGTTGACTAATTCAGATTCAACCCTCATGCCGCTAGAGAGGCTTGCATTGTTCCAGATGGGATGCCTTTATTTAGTTACTTTATTGGCTATATATTAGCATTGATTTTGTTTTTAAATTCAGCATTTAAATGCAGTTGATTAGTCTAATAGATCTCAATCCATTGTGCAAAATGCCAGCCAACTGTTGTTGTGACCTACCTATGCGTGACATCACAGACAGTGGGTCCAAAGTTAAAGGTGTCCTTTTATGCCCATATTATAGCATTTAGAATAATTATTTACTTGCTCTGCACTGTTAATAACAAATGCAATCTTTTTCTTAGTATATTTATTTTTGTTCACATGGTGAATAAGACGTGCTTTTACACTGTATGACGTATAATATAGGTGTACAAGTCCTTTGTCAAGCTGGTCTATGTTGTCAAACCAGTTCGATGTGGAGTGCTGCTCACATACAAAAGGGATCTTTCTGAGATTTTGCTGATGGGTGACAAAATGGAGCCATTTCTGATCAATAAGCTGATTCTTTGGTAATTCAAACAAAAATTTATATTCCTGACATTTGAAAATGCACTTCTTCAGCATTGTTTTTTCCAGCGTGGGTCTTCTATTCTCATACTTTCAGGTCAAAGTACCGATCCGTGCTTCTTAGAGATAGGCTGTAGTAGAAATAAATCTGATTGGTCAGTGGGTTAGAACTTGGGCAGTGCTGGAAACATTGAGCTGTTTCAACGTGCAAAAACAGGAATATAGGATTGCTGAAACATGCGTGAAATATTTTGAATACAACTTGAGGCATGCTTTTGATGAAAACAGATTGATAATATGGCCCCTTTAACATGTTCTGTGTTCATGAAACAAACATCCGTTCCACTCTGGGCTCTCTCCACTAGTCACTTAAATTTTTGTTTTGGAAATTGCGCCCAAAATATTACACATTGTACCCTAATACTAAGCAATATGTTCTAAAATGTGTTTCTCTAATTTGACTGTTATTGCACCTGAGCCTCACTTACTTTACTCCAAAAGCTGTCCTCTTTAAAAAAAATTAATAACCTCTGTGGTTCTCAAACTTTCCATAAAACATTATATTCTGGATTTTCTTCCACAGAGCCTTTCCATGCAAGCCCACAAAAACCTGTGAGTTCCCTTATGACCCAAACCTTCATAGTAATGCTGTTATAACGAACCAAGTATTAAAAATGTGAATGTGATTTTACTGTTTCTGTTTGTACAGTAAGTCTGTGGATTTGCTGAACTCCTCAAATAACTCAAGTGATTTCATTTCATTCAGAGATTCAGCGGCTGTCAGTCCCTCAGTGGCCATAGCTTCCGTAAGTCTGAATACCTAACTTCTCAACGTGTAGTGTTAGACATTTGATTCTCTTTAATAGATGGCAAGTAGAACCAGAAAAGCAAAAAAAAGTTTTAATGTAAAAATTCAATCATCCTCTGATGCCAATACAGAAGAGGTGGCTATCCCAAAAAGAAAGGGACCACGAGCCTCATGAAAGAGAAGCTTTTTTTATTTTTAGACTTGACTACTTAATTAATCAAATTGTGAAATTGTGTTCTAGGAGGTGGGTCCACTTGATGCAAAGCCGAAAATAAAGTAAGCTTTCACACATTTATCTGTTCATAATGTTTAACCAAATGTAAAATAACATCTAGAACTTTTTTTTTTTTGTAGATTGGCACCAACTTTTATTCATGCACCTGTACAGACCAGAAAAGTGGTATCAAATATTATGTATTATGTAAACATTATGTATCTGTTTAGATTTAAAAAGGCTATTTTTATTAAAAAAGAAGAATGATATGTCGTTGATCACTTGCACCTCTCTTGTCAGAATTTTGTCAAACCAGAAAAGCTACTGGTTGCGCAAACCAAATCAAGGTGATATATTATTTCATACTCAAAAATAGGGCTGGGCGATAAAACGATAACGATATGTATTGCGATAGACATGATTGCTATTAATAAAAAAATGTGATCGATGAAACGTTAGATATTTTTATTCTTTGTCTAAAGATAACGGAGGTTTGAAGCAAGTTGGGTTGCAAACAGACACTCTATGGTAACCTAGCAGCAATGTAGGGGGTGCCAATCATGTAATGGTATCATTTTGGTTGCACCAAATCGTTGTTAAGAAATAATTATTAAGTGTATAAGTGTTCATCGTGATTTTAGAGTTATGTTTACATTAAAAAAAATTTCATGGTCATTTATTATGGTCAGAGGAAGGTTGAGTTTATAATAAAATGTTTAAATGTAATCTATTTTTCTCCTGGTCCTTATTTTAAATGGGTCATAAAAAAAATCAATAATTTTTCGATATCGACCGATATGAATGACTGATATTGTGATACAGTTCAGCCATATTGCCAAGCCCTATTTTCAAAAGGTTTAATTTTCCTTGTAGAGCTAAACCAATGTTTCAAAGCCTTCATGATCATCTTTGCAGGTTTCAAGAAGATTTTAGCGACATAAGTACCATTGGCAAAGGTGGTTTCGGCCGAGTTTTCCAGGCAAGACATAACATGGATAACAAATGCTATGCTGTGAAGATCGTCAAGTACACAGAGTAAGTTAATGAAGCACGGTTATTCACACAAAAGATTTCTACAAGGTCACAGCATCAGCAGACTTTGGTTCAATAAAATTATTTTGCCTTTTGTTTCTTACATTTTCTTTTTCTGTTAAATGTTAAACAAGGCAACAAATGTAAATGGTTAGATTTTTAAAGAGCCTATATCATAATTTTTTTTATAAATGACCTCACATGTAGTGTGTAACATAGTTCTAAGATGCAGGAACATATGTTTTGGACGTGCTATGTGTATCGAGTTCATAATCTGTAATACTAAAGAGTCGACTCTGAGACACTCAAAGGGGTTCTTTTTCAAACCAAATGTTTTGCTTTAAAGTGTGACATCACACAACACTATACCCCTCCTACCACTGACAAGTTTTCCATTCATGCTTTAAAACAAAGCTCTCAGTGCCAAGCTACTGGTGTCATGCAGTGTCCACATGTGCACCTAAATACATTTAAGTAAAAATGTTGTCATGTTTACAAAAAGTAAAAAGTATTGTACAAAAAGTATTGTGGAGCATGTTTTATAAACACTGCGTCATGGTTAAATTTAGTTGACTTAACACTTACGTTTAACCACGGGGCAGTGTTCATATAAGTTCATTAGTGTTGATTTAACACTGTGCACCTTGTTGTATAGAGTTTTTTTCTCCAGTATCATTTCATCTTAGATCATGTATACTGTAACTTTTTTTGGGTGTGGTTTTACTTTATGATACTATAAATATTGAACCTCAAAACAGAGCAATACAGTAAAAATGTGTGTATGTTACAGTGAAGCTGTACTTCTTTTTTATGGATAGATATAAATGTGTATGAATGCGTTTTTGCTAAAGAAATATGAACTTGTATTTTCCCAGGAAAGCTTGTCGTGAGGTCGATGCTTTGGCTGACTTCAATCATACGAACATTGTACGCTATTTCACATCGTGGGTCGAGGACACTGCGTACAAGTGCTTAGAGAGCTACTCAGAGTAAGACACACTGTATAACTCTTTTCTAGATGTTAAAACAGACATGTGTACATATAACAATCAATACAGTGGTACCCTGAGATATGAAACTAATCCATTCCAGGGTGACGTTCATATCTTGAACGATTCGTATGTCGGAGCAAGTTTTACATGTAAATGTTTTACGTCTCAGAAACTAGATGAAAAATAGAAAACCAGAGAAAAATCAAGTAGCGTTTCTTCAATCCTTAAATCTACACATTGTTAATGTAATAAATGATAATAAAACACATGCAAAATACATAATATGTATATAAATGTGAAACCTTACCTTGAGAGTGAGGCGAGGAGGAGGTGGTACAGGTGACGGAAGATATTTCACGAATTACTGACACCAACGCAGTTTCAAGCACAAGCATAAAGAATACAGAGCATGTGAGAAGGGATGGAGAGACGCTTCTGAGGACTGGGTTTCTCTAAGTTGCTGAACAGCACTTTCCACCTTATAAACGTTTTTTTTTTTTTTTTTTACAACACCTTGACTCTATATTTATTTATAATTACATTATTGGAAATCTTTAAATAATGTTTTGCTTTCGATTTAAAACTGATTTAAAGTGTTTAAAATATCAGCCTTAAAGCACGCTTTCTTCAAAGGGAGAAAGGCATTAAGAGACAAACAAGTGGAAAATAGGCAGAAATGTTTGTTGTGGTTGTATCGAAGCAAAAAAATTTCCCTGCGAGGACATTTCCTCTGGCCACATTTTCATAGCTTTCGAAGCATTCGTATCTCGGGGTACCACTGTATTTGCCTTAATGAGCATTTTTAATAATCATCACAAATCTGTAGAAATGCTCTAATGATGCCATAGAAATTCTTCAAGTATAAAGAGATTTTGTCAGCAAACGCTAGATACAAGTGTCTTTTAAATGATTGAATTTAAATTTAAAGTGTAAGGTGTTCATCGGTCAGAAGCACAATTTCAACCTCAGCATTTTTCTCAGCCAATAGGAACTAAGTATTCTACACGAAAATGTTAATCAGAATCAAGTCCCTGTTGTTCTCTGGGTAAGTTTGCGTTCTCTGTCTGCTTTTCAGCTCTGGCAGTGCCACTGGGAGCAAGTTCCTATACATTCAGATGGAGTTGTGTGAGGGGGACACACTCCATGCCTGGATTTGCGAGAAAAACGACTCAAAGAAGAGTTGTCTGACAGATCAAAGGACAGAAGCAGCTCATATCACCCTGCAGGTGCTGAAAGCTGTGGAGTCCATTCACTCGAAGGGCCTTATCCACAGAGACCTGAAGGTTAGAACAGATCTATCAGAAAAATTCTATAGATATATTCTATTTATTAGACAAAATTTACATTTTATATAATATAATGTCAAGTAATTATGTAAATTCTAATAAAATATAGTTTAAACGATTTGAATACACTCAAGCCATTGTTTTATTAAGTCAATGAGATCTCGTTTCTGGAACCGATGGAAATCAGTCTCAGCATTTAGCGGGAAAGAGGATTTTTTTTTTTTTTTCATTTTATTTTGTGTATGTTGCAGCCACTTAACATCATGTTCAGCATCGACGGCACAGTGAAGGTTGGAGACTTTGGTTTGGTGACGTCCGCAGAAAATGAAAGTGAGGGGCAGCTACTGGAACGAACCAGGCACACAGGAACCCGTTCTTACATGAGCCCTGAGCAGGTCAGTCTACCTAACAGAAGAGATCATGGACGCACAATTATTAAGTAACATTACTTCTAGGAAAATAAACATTTCTATTTCATATTCATTATCATGAGTAATTTGAATGTTTAGGTAGCCACAGAATATAGAATGAAACCCCATTGTTTGCTGAAGTGCTGTTAAAACACTCCTAAATGCTCAGGTTTGAAAAAATACAGTATATACACCAAAGAAGAATCCGTGGATACTGTCAGATGTTGTCCTACATCAAATATGTATCTGACATCTTTTGAAATGTGACCTCTGAATGGTTATGTTGCATATATTCAACCTTTTGTCACTAAAAGGGCCATACAATTCTTCAGGTGAGAACAGGAAGACAAAAACCATCCAGGGCAGATGATGGCCTGGACATTATTTATTGTTAAAGGGTACATTAATATTCATTCATTCAATTATTTACCAACCCGCTTGGGGTTCTGCAGCGGGTCTTATATATAAATAGACAGACAGTCAGATTAACTACTTCGTCTTTAGTTCACTGAACCTAATCCTTTCATTTAGGCGACTCAGACAGATTATAACGAGAAGGTGGATATTTACGCTCTGGGTCTCATTTATTTTGAACTCATCTGGAGGTTCTTCACAGAACAGGAAAAACAAGAGGTTTGCTTTTATTTTTGTTGACTTGATATTGTTGTTTTTCGTAAAATATAATATAGTATTATGCAGATGGTTAATAAATTAATCAAGGACATTATGTTTATTTATTTCTCACTTAGAAATGGCATGAAGTACGAAGAAGAGATTTTCCAGCAGAATTCAACAAGAAGTTTTCCTTTGAGGTGAGTGCTATCAAACGCTACAAATAAAGAGCAGTTAAATCAATAAAATCGTAAGAAACTACTCATCTTCTTTTCATGTTTGCGTTGTCATTCTGATAGCACAAGCATATCGAACGCATGCTGAGTGAGTGTCCTGAACACCGACCTCAAGCCTCAGAGCTGATCGGAGAACTGGATCACCATTACACATTACTACAACAACCTACCAGTGCCAGCCTAGATCTGAAACCCAACATCGTCTGATGAAAACAATCCATTAAACTTTCTTCATTCATGAAAACCTTGCTATATAGATACAACCTTTTACACATCGCTGAACTTTACCTTTAATGTCTTAAAAGTAGCACTCAAAGAAAATCAGCACAAATACTGGGTGTTTTCCTGGATCTACTCTTTTCAAGAGTATGACATAACGTTTAACCTTCATTTATTGCAAAAATGTTTCTTAAATCAGTCTGAAGATGTCGTGTCATGAATGCCGTGTCATTCATTATTGTGATCTGTTGTTAAATTTTATAGATATTGTGTATTTACATCAATACAAATTGTTTTGGGATGTAAGTTGCTGCTATCATGTTTTTACTGAATGTCACTCCAGTAATTATGAAATGTCTGTTGCGTGTGATAGAAATACAGACATTCAGATACAGAAAACCCATAGTTTCTTCACTACAGTCTTTTCCATTGCATTCAGGAGTGTACAGGCCCAAGGTCAGGCTGACCTGAGTTCAAAAAAACTCACTCACCCCCTCCGCTCCTGAAAGCTGAAGTCAGCATTTCTTGCAATAAGCACAAGATGTTTCATGTCCCCCCTCTTGTAAAAGTGGAAATTTGTTCACACCCGCTGATCTGAAATGTATAAATACCCTGAACAAACTGACAATAAATTTGTGACTGGTTGATGCATGATGTCATATCTCTTTCTTCGTCCCCCTGGGATCTCAGAAAACTTTGTCTCGAGAGGGAAAGGAACAGAGTCCTTCCATCACATGTGTGAATGATTTGCTTTAAAAGTATGTATTATTTTAACGTACAATTTTGTCCCGCGCTTCGGTGCAGACTCCAATGATTTTCTTTCAAGGGGTCTAAAAATATTTCCCTTGGGGTGAAACAATTTTGCTCAGAAATTAGAGAACTATATACATTTATACATCGCAAACAGGTTTCCTGTTGCTCTGTAGCGTATTCCACTTAAAACACAAATTTTGTGGGTTCAACCCAAGAGAAAGCTAGAACTGACAATATTTGTTTTGCTAAATGAAAAGAATTTAAATAAAGATATTCTGGATAATCTTTACTTGTCTTGTTGGAACTCCAGGAAATGGGGGAAAAGTCATTTTTGGATATTTTCTCAAGATGTCAGTCTGAATGGAATTAATTTTCTGCAGCTCTCTACTAACACCAAGTTATGAGCTAAGCAAGGCAGATGTGCTGAGGTTTCAACTCACCTGACATCTTTCCTCAAAGTGACATTAAGCAGTAATTGGACCCTAAAACTTGTTTATGTATGCGATATTTGGCAAATAAAAAAACAGATTATTAATAAAATAGTTTTCTTTGCCTTCATGCATTCCAAAGAAGACCGCCTTAGTACAAAAAGAGCAGGTTTTGTGTATTCCACACACTAGGGATGGACGATACCACATTTTTTGGATTCGATACAATACTGACAAAATAAATCGATATCGATACTACAAAAAAAATCTAATATAAATAATATTCTATGGACCAACCACAATCAAATAAAAATGTTTATGAAATTATGAGAAAAATTAAAGCCGTGAAAATATAATAATCATTTGCACATACAACATATTTCCTCTATTAAGGGAGAATTACCCAAGGAGGCATGTCAGTTCTAATACTGCAAATTAGATTAAATAAATGTTAATGTGATGTAGGGCAGTGAACTAAGTTGCCCACCAGGTGGCACTATAATCTCCGTGGTGCATCAATGTGTCCGTAGTTTGAGCCTCTTGACTTACCATAGCATTGATATACTGGTAGATCGCCATCTTGTGCTTCAGTTCTTGTTATCAATGTTATAGGTGAGTCATGTTGTCAGCAGTGGAGAGTTAAATGTTAAAATATTTGTTATATGTGCACTAAAATTTAATTTACTGAAACGTTTTTTTTTGTTTAACCTGCTAAGCAACTAAAACAGAACGGATTACAATTATTTTGTGTTTTATTTTATTTTAAACATGATTGATGGTTTGTACATTGAAATCAATGCTGAGTTCTTGTTATCAATGTTATAGCTTATAGAAGAATAAAACGGGTCAAGCCACGATCCACGAACCAGTTCACCTTCTCGCCTTGTGTCCGTGTTCCTACCATCGCACACACACGATCCCTACACAACGCAGAGCCCTTGGGGCGGTGCTAGAGGCGGACGCGCAGACGAAGAAGAGGAGAAGCTTAGAGAGAAAACGGGTTACATCTTTGGTGCCGTGACCCGGATCTGGCTCTTCTAGACCCTTGAAAAGAAAAGTATGCAGCCTGTGGTTTGAATAGTGAATTATATTAACTAAATAGACTAAAATATTTGAATGAAGTGGTTGATTGGTTGAAATATATATATTTGCCAAAATTGCTTTGCATTGGATGTTGAAAGCTAAATGTTTTGTTGTGGTTATTAGAGCATAAGGCAGTGAATTTATGGTATAGTTTAGTTATCTTATCAATATACTTTAAGTTTTTCTGTTATATTATGTGTAAATAGCTTACAAAACAGCTGTTTAATAATTTAATTGTGTTGAGCTTTTTGATATATTTTGGGAGCTGTGTTATTTTGTATCATATTACATCTTGCAAATATTTACACATAGTTAACTACCATACACTGGCATTTAGCTTGCTCGCACTTAAGCACGCTATTATATTGAACACTTAATATTAGTACAAACACAATTACAAATGGCTAATGTAAATTTCACAAACAACATGCAGTGCTTTCCTTCTAATGGATTCCAACCCACACCAATGGCTAAGCAGTATAGGAGGGACCTGCACTGGCCCTCCGAACAACATACTCCACCACCCCCAACAAACTTGTTCTATGCTGATCCGTATGTGACACCCGCCCAGGGACAACGGCAACTGGCACCAGGGGCCTCTGCACATAACAGCCCAGAGAACAGTCTAGATGTAGGGGTAGACCGGTTGGCTGAAACACATGAACAGCATAGCCATAGGCCATTGGGGGCCGAATCTGGGCAAAGTACTACACACCAAGTCTTTATTGAAATGCCAGAAACACAGCCTTTGCATGAGTCCTTTCATGTTGCTTCACCATGTCATGCCCAGTCTATTAGGCCCGGCCCTCCGACATATGCTGGTTACTCATTCACCCCTTGTGTGCCAGCACCAAGCCACCAGAGCCATGCCATGGCTAATGTGAGTGTAGAGCAGGTAGCTGCTGGTTATACCCCTCAAGTACACCCTCCAGTAGCCACAGCTAAATATGACCAGGTTACGGGCTATGGTGAAACTGCCTTGCCGACCCCACCTGCTAGTCAATGGGCCCCAAATTTAGCCATACCAAAGCCACAGGCCATGTTAGGCGGGGCAGCCCCGGGCACCCTTCGAGATCTGTCCCCCCAGCAGCCACACATTTTAGGCCAACACCAACATGCCGGGCAATACGGGCCACGTACTCGAGCAGATATCAGCCAGCACCCTCCCCTGGCCGCATATGGTGGGTTGATGCAAACACATCAAGTGAAAAATGTACAAGTCTTCACAGGAAGCCCAGACTGTAGGATGTTAGTAGAGGACTGGATTCGTGACATGCAATATCTTTTGGAGGCAATCGAGCTCCCCGGGCACCTTCGATTCAGCACCGTAGTGAGGCACCTAGGAGGAGAAGCACGAAGTCTTATCCTTAACCTCCACCCGGAAGACCAGACCCCTGAAAAAGCATTCGAGGAGTTACGAGCTGAATACAGTGACACCCGAGGTTCCCTTGATCCCTTGGCCGACTTCTATGAACGGTCCCAGAATGCAGGGGAATCTGCATGCTCCTACGCTATAGCACTGGAGGCAAAGCTGCGGACAGTAGAGGAGAAGCAGAGAGGCGGTAGGCCTTTCCAGGACCGAGATAGTAAACTAACGCGGCAATTTATGAGGGGCCTCACGGATGAGGAGGTGTATAGAAGGATTGCACCAATGGCACCTAGGCGCTGGAGCTTTCGAGAGCTGCAGGCAGAGCTCCGAAATCTAGCTAGAGAAACCATGAAGTTCCGGCCACCGAGTAAGTCGAACAAGACTTATGCACAGGTACACGTAGCGACAGGAGGGGCTGGACCAAATAAACCGGACCGGTCAAAGCATCCATCAGAGTTAACAGAGCTGACAGAAATGGTTAAGAAATTAGCTCTAATTCAGGAAGAACAAATGAATAAATTGGCACACTTAGAGTACAGAATGACCCCTGCACCCACTGTATCCCCTTTGCCTGTGCAGCCAACCAAGGGAAAATTTAGCCAGAGTTCAAGCTTTGTCTGTTACCGGTGTGGAGAAACAGGCCACACGGCCAGAGTGTGCAGAGCGTTGCTGCTAGATACGAGCCTAGCTGAAACCCAACAGCCTAAGACACCTGCTGATGGTCATGTGCACTCGGCTCAACATTTAAACGCTTAGTACCCGTGGCCGCCGGGGCATCCATGGGTACACAGCAAAGCCCCCATCAACAAGTAAAGAGGATTTCCGCTGTAAGAGAGGGAACACCCCTAGTCGGTCCTAGAAATGAAGGAGAAGTAGAAGTCAATGGCAGAACCTGCAAGGCTCTCATAGACTCTGGTTCTCAAATTACTAGTATCACACATCACTACTGGCAAAGCCACCCAACTCTAAAGAAGCAGATGCTGCAGCCTTCTAGAATAGCAATAGAGGGTGCCGCAGGCCAGACGGTGCCTTATTATGGTGTTCTGCTTATCAACCTGAAAGTGCTGGGGAAAGAATTCAAGGCAGTGCCTACCTTTGTGGTGCCTGATTCCGACTATAGGGTGTCAGTTCCTCTGCTGGTGGGGACCAATGTCATCCGAGCCTCCCGGAATCACCTTCAAGCCTCCTATGGTGTACAATTTCTTCACCAGGTCAAGGATAAACATCCTGAGTGGTATTTAGCACTAAAGAAGGTGGGTAGTGAAGAGCAGGAGGAAAGATGTGACATTATTGGTCCTGCTGTATATACTGGCCGCACGATACACATCCCTGGTGGAAAAGAGATGGATTTAAGGTGTAAAATTAAAACTGGCCCAAGAAGAAAGACATATACTGCTCTGTTAGAAAGTCACCCCTCCCTTCAGCTCCCACAGGATGTTTTGGTAGCCAAAGTGCTGGCAAATGTGAAAAATGGGTGTGCCCCTGTTAGAGTGCTGAATCTCTCCCAGCGAGTCGTCACAATACGGAGACACACTAACCTAGCCAATGCAGTCCTGGTGGACCAGGTAATGGAGTTCCAAGACAAAAAGGACAATGTAGTGAAGGAGGAAGTACAAGCTTACAGTTTAAATCAGGTCGTGGCTAGCTGTGGGGTGGACCTAAGTGAAGCAGCGGTAGAAAGTGAAGACCAACGTGCCAGACTTCAAGATTTGTTGGAGAAAAATGCAAATGTATTTTCCCAGCACAACATGGATTATGGTCACACCACAACAGTCCAGCACGAGATTCCCCTTGTCGACCCAAGACCCTTTCGTCTGCCTTACCGGAAAATACCCCCCTCCCAGTGGCAAGATGTGAGGAGATTATTGGTGGAGATGGAGATGTCTGGGGTCATCCGCCCCAGTAAAAGCCCATACGCGTCCCCTGTTGTAGTGGTGACCAAAAAGGATGGATCGCTCCGGTTATGCATAGACTATCGGAAGCTGAACTCGTGCAGCACCCGTGATGCATTCCCATTACCAAGAATAGAGGAGGCTCTAGAGGCTTTGGGGCAAGCAAAGTATTTTTCCACCCTCGACCTTACGTCCGGGTATTGGCAAGTGGAGGTTGCAGAGCAAGACAAACATAAGACCGCGTTCAGCACGCCCATGGGGCTATTTGAGGCTAATCGAATGCCCTTTGGATTGCAAAATGCACCCTCCACCTTCCAGAGGCTCATGACCTCCTGTTTTGGGGACCTCAATTTCACCCATCTTCTTATTTATCTGGACGACATCATTATCTTTTCGAAGTCCTTTGAGGAACACCTCGAGAGACTTCAGCTGGTGTTTGACAGACTGCGCAAACACGGTTTGAAACTAAAGCCCTCCAAATGCCAGCTTGTGAGAAGAGAAGTGCAGTATTTGGGCCACTTGGTGTCTGCAGAAGGCATCAGGACGGACCCAGAGAAAGTCAGCAAAGTTAAGGACTGGGAAAGACCCACTAATCGCATGGAAGTGCTCCGGTTCTTAGGTTTTGTGGGCTATTACAGGAGGTACATTAAGGGCTACTCTAGCCTGGCTGCTCCACTATATCGCCTCACCTCCGGGGACCCGAGAAAAAAGAAACGGGGGACTCCAAAAAGCTCGAGCCCTGACCAAACATTCACATGGACGGCAGATTGTGAGGAGACCTTTCAGTCTTTAAAAGAGAAGCTGATAAGTGCACCGGTGCTTGGCTACCCAGATTTCGGTCAGCCCTTCCTACTACAGACTGACGCATCAGGGATGGGACTCGGTGCGGTGCTGGTGCAAGTCCAAGATGGAGTAGAAAGAGTCATAGCATATGC